>CM046863.1:33689060-34065256 GCA_025617745.1 Heliocidaris erythrogramma | reverse complement strand
CACAGAACTCCTAAAGACGTAGAAGGCTCGTGCGGGTGCGAAATTGTAGGCATTGTTCGTACGTGATCACGTGATATCCGCCATGTTGGTTAGTCCTTCGCTCTCCAGCTCCGGATTCATGAAGCTCGTCGCGTCAACGGCATTCATTCAGTACAAATTGTTTGATCAACACTAGGGTTATATGAAATCTTACTGAAATTGCTAGATTTTGTTAATGCTAGTATCCAAATGAACCAAGACAAAAAGAGAGGGAAGTTTCTCTCGAAATACATGAAATTGCCAGTGTTATAAAATGTTGTTTTGGGCATTTTCATGCTTATTTGTTATTATAGAAATACAGTCATCATCCACTCTTGTTGCTCATTTTGATAATTTTACTGCACTACATTTACTTACCATTTCAAACAACTTTGATCACTGAAATGATTCTCATGGTTCTGGCAAATGAAAGTGGAAATTTATGTTATTGTATTCGTATCCTGCATGATGCAAGACTTCATGCTTGTAATTGAGTTCGATAGGAGGTGTGCTCATTTCAGTACGTTGCAACAGGGGCGTATCCAGGAATTTCCCAATAGGGGGGGGGGGGCGCCAGGCATTATTGATCACCGTCCTGGGAGAGGGGTCTAAGGGGAGGGGGTGCCCCCTTTGGAAAATTTTTGCTTCTGAAGAAGGGCTGAGATGCAAAATAATCCTATATGTGACCAATTTTGAAGCCTATTTAATGAACAACTTTTTTTTTGGCTATTTTTTTTTACGACGGCCAATAGGGGGGGGGGGGTGGCGCCTGTTGCGCCACCACTGGATACGCCACTGTTGCAATATATAGCCCTCAAGAAAATTCTTTGTCTTGACTTTACATATGCCTGTTATGATCCAGGCATCTGTGTTTTGTTGAAGGTTGTCACGCTAAATAAGAACATTAAAAGTACATCAAGTCCAACGAAGTGTCACAAGTCACGACTGCCAAATTGGAAACAAAAGGTAGCTTTCGGAGAGGACTACAACTTAATCATTAATCATTAAAATTCTAATTTGACAAAAAGAAATCGCCAGACCTCCAAAATTCGCCCAGTTGGGGGGGGGGGGGGGGTTGTATAGAGGTCCGGTTTCCTTCCATAATTCTCTGACAAGCAACAAACAAAAAAAAAGGTTTTCATTCTAAAAGGGGGCGGGGGCACAATGCCCAAAAGGGATGCTCTATGGTCAAAATGCATACTTTTCTTCCAAGGGGGGGGGGGGGGGGGGGGGGCACGGGCCGGAAGTGCCCCCCGGATCCGCCAATACTATGATGATTATGCTTTTGATGCCTTTGCTGCATGTGCCAATGTCCAGTTTTATGCCAAAGTTATTTGCAGAGTTGCAGATACATCTATCTTTGATTATTATACATGTAAAGCAAACAGCATAGTCATGGATATGAATGACTTTTTCCCCATGTAGGTTACTAAATTATAGAAATTACAAACATTGTCAAATGATATTCCATGGATTAGGACCAACTTTAATTGAGATGATCCGGGAGCAGTGAATTCTGACTGTAAACATAAGCACATCATCGTATTCACCTGTTTCTTAATATCTATTAGACACACTCAAAATCTGTTGGAGGATACCGCGTATTTGTATTCACCTAACTGTTAATTAGACCGCGACCGCGAATGGAGAAACAAGTCCACGTTATGTTAAACAATCAATTTGGTAAGGTCTTACATCGTTGCTTACTTATTTACCTGATATGGTGATACGGTTGTTGTCTGCATCGCTTCTGAATAAGCGACCACCTTTGCCCCTTGTATATATTGAGTACAGCATGATGGCACGAACGTTACGATTACCAAACTAAGTCCTTTTTCAAAAGTTTGAAGAAACAAACCTTCCTTGAAGTCAGCTAATGTGTATTCCCCTATTTCATTATGTTTTGATATGCTCTATTCGTAAATTTCATTGCAAATGTCGTTGACTTATGTTTGTCTTTTGTAATATACTCTTTTTAATGTACTTGCCTTATAGGCTTTTACTCGTATATACATGTATTTTTATATTGTTGTGGAGAATAAATGAACTAGAACTAGAACCAATGGTATAAACTTGTATGTAATACAATCTCCGGTTCCATGTCCAGACATGTCGACTGTTAATGTTCTTATTATTTTGATTATTCGATATGATCTTTATCTACTTCTTCTAGTCGAAATCGATTATTTTCTTCTTTCCTTCATTCCTTCCCTCTCTGTTTCTCTCGCTCTGTCACTAATTTCGTTTACACTCATTTCCCTCTCTCCATACATTGGCTGGATAAATGTTTGGGAACTTACGTACGAGAAAAAAGAAAGGAATAATAATAAAATAGAAAAGAATTAGAACACCCCCTACAAAAAAAAACAACAAACATACACCATCAGATGAATTAAATTTCGCGACATTATCATTATCTGTTTGCTTTTTCATCTTTCCCTGGTAAATGGAAATGGTGTGATTGTTCTCGTTAAAGGTTTAAGTTTGAAATGTACCATACTCCTAATGAAACAATGATCTCTTTAATTTTGATCTATCATCCCCGCTATGCATGGGTCCAGAGCCACCACGATGTAATGAGGGTTCAAAGTGTGTTTGTATAATGAAAGTAAACATTTGTGTGTGTTTTTGCCATGAAAAATAAGATAACAATGTATTTCTTCTGAGTATATCATAATTTATACAGTCAAAAACAAATATCATCTTTGCTAGTAATTCACATTCTCTGTTTACAGTTTGAACAAATATTATAACAATCCCAAGTAGAACAGACACTAATCATATACATGTATTCATGGTCACGAGCTCTTAAACAAGTTATTATTCCAATAAAATGGTAGATTACCCGGAAAATTACCTATTTATAACATTCTGACGGCCTCATATTGAATTAACACATATTCTTATTGATAAGATTCTTATTGATAAGAAAGCCAGTTTCAAAACGAATCAAATTTTGAACGACATCATGCTCACATGCTGAGATTCTTCAGAGGCAGAAGGAACAGAAAGAACATCCTACCATTTTACCAAAGAAGACAATAATTGGCTGATAATCTATCATTCCATGTAGGTATTATCTTTTTAATGACAGTATGGTTTAATGTTACTCTGCTTTTTAAAACCCAATTGACAACTGAATTCTCTTAATCTTATTCTCTCACCACCCGGTTCATGTACACAAGGGGTCGAGTTGGCGGCTTGTCAGTCTCGGGAACCATCATAACTGTTTCACAGAGCGAAATTTTTTTTTTTTTTTTAAAGTTTAGAATCGAAAAAAAAAAATCCGCATCTGTGATTTTCGTTTTTTACCTGACTTCAAGAACACCATACATGACATGCGCTATTCTAATAGTGGACGTTTAGTGATCCGTCACGTGCAATACGTGCAATACCTGCAATACGTGCAATACGTGCAATACGCCATTTCTGGTTAGCATGGTTATATAGTTCGCTAATTAACATTGACGGATGCAGGCTATGGTTTTGAAAGTGAAACAGGACATGGCCGCTAACTGGCCTGTTTCATCACGATAATTATTCGGAAAGATGCATTTTAAGGGCTCGTCACATTTGTACGATAACGAAATTATCGGTAAAATCTATCCTGAAAGAAAAAAAAATGGTGGTTGAGCGATTCCACCGAGACGGTTAAAACGGAGAGGGACGCTCGGAGAACTCTGACCTACCACAAAAAATTCCTGTTCATTTTCTACATAAACGACGCTTCAATAAGCCACTTCGGAGATGCAATCTGAGCATGAGCAGATAAAGGTCATCTGTACCAAATTCTAAAACCCACTGACACTAATATTCGATATGTGTTCATGAATGTCATGTAATCATTATTCAATTATGCACTAATGGTGCATTCCTTGATATCCAGGTGGAAGTATTCTTTTTAAAGGGGGAAACAAAGGCTATTCATGAGGCACCTCTATCACTCCCATAGTTATTTTTCTGAAGTGCCCATAAAGGCACCCTCCATGTCTAAAATATCTGTGGATATTTGGGGTCATTTGTACCATGCGCTAACCCCGAACTGGCTTATATAGGGCGATTTGGAAAAGACTTATCGGTATCGTTATCGTTATCGTTATTGAACAAACTTGACCAGCCTTTCAGCTTGTAACGGTGGTCGTGTAGTGTTAAATGATTACTGAAACGGCTTAACAGTAAAAGTGAAATGTATTTGACATTGGGTAGAAATACAAAGTTATAGTTAGGCCAACATGAATTTACGCATGAAGTTGACAACATAATTATAAGAGTATAGAATGTATGTCAATTCATCAGTATCTTTGAATAGAGTTGCAAAGCTGAGGTAAGGATTTTGTACATGTATCATAGAACAATACTTGGTGCTAAAAGATGCCATAAAGGTATTTAAATTGGAGGTGTTTAGTGATCGGTCACCTATTTACATAATTTAAGTTGCCAGTTTGAGCGGTTTGGCGTATTTATAGACGGTTGGTTAACTACTGAAGGGGCAGGCTGTTGCAGTCTTTTACAGACTTTTGGAAGAATTATGCATGTGCATCAGTCCTGACTTGACTGATATTAAATTGTTGATCATGGCCTCGTCTTGCCCGGTTTTCTTTTTTGGCAAAATGTATTTCTTTGTGATTGATGTCCACAAGGCCCATGGGCTATCGTATACAGGTGGGCGATGCAGGATATTTGTGTTTGCCGTGCAACTAAGTTTGATTAAAAGTTTTATATTTAGAAATAAATGGTTGGATTCAAATAGAAACAGTGAGTTCTGATTCCCCTAACAAATACTAGTTAAGCTTGCACAATTTGATTTAAATTTGCAAGACACTATTTAGACACTTGCTGTACAGGTTCAACTTGGCAGCTCCAGTGTAGAGATTAATGGTAAACAAAGATATTGTGCTGTCAAGAGTAGAATTTATACAGGTTGTTTACTGTGATGTAGGGTGTCACAATAACACTTGATCTTTTTTATTTAGTATAAAGTACATGACAAATGTCATGGTGCAGATACAAATGTTTATCTAGACTCTCATTAATGTGAAGATTAGAAACCTGAGAACTGCTGCAAAAGCCTGCAGTTTGATCAATCTTTGAATTAGAGTCAAAACTGATTCAGAATAAAACACGCTAAATATTAAGCTGAATGTGATAACTTTTGGTGTATTGTTGAATACTACTAATATGCATTGAAAATAAACATTGATAAGCCAGTGCAAATGTTAAGGTCGATTGAAGGTCATAGATAGTAAATGAAAGTGACCAAATAGTTAATGAGATGTATAATATTGTGCATACATTCTATTATGCAGATACATTTAGTTATATTGAGAGTACTGTTGCTACATAGAAATGCTCAGATTTATTTTTGATTTATGCCAATGAAAGCAACCAAATAATTCATTATGCAAAATAGCAAGTGAGAAGTTTAAAATGCTTGCTCCAATATAATCGAATAATAGTAGCGATCTCAGTATGAGCAGTAAGTATATCAATGAGTTTGTTTTATTGATATTTGTCATGAAAAGGGATCATGGCTGTTCGGTGATCAACTCTTACTGTGCCAAGGGGTTTAGCTCTCTTCAAAATTTTATTAAAATGTGATTAATGCTTACTTTTTCAAATATCTGCATTTCATTAACCATCTATTATTTCACAAAATATTGTGTACAAACTTGCAGGTAATTTATTACCATTTCTTTTTAATACCAAGCATTATTACTTTACCCAACTTTCTGCATAAGAATTATTGAAAATTTATTATTTATTATTTATTGAAAATTTGAGTTTCTTCTTTGTGCATTATATTTTTGGTTTCTCAATTGTTTACTATTGTTTGAAAATAAGGTAATATCTTTTTTAAAAGATTCATGTTAAAAATTTGATATACTCATATGCTCACATGCTGATATTCTTCAGAGGCAGAAGGAACCTACCATTTTACCAAAGAAGACAATAATTGGCTGATAATCTATCATTCCATGTAGGTATTATCTTTTTAATGACAGTATGGTTTTAATACCAAGCATTATTACTTTACCCAACTTTATGCATAAGAATTATTGAAAATTAAATTTGAGTTTCTTCTTGTTTGACTATTGTTTGATGTTGAAATAAGGTAATATCTTTTTTAAAAGATTCATGTTAAAAATTTGATATACATTGACCACCATGTACCTTTCTTGTACAATTGGTGAATGAAAATGACAAGTCTATCTGTCACATACAGCCATGGAAAAATATTATTAGACCAAGAATGGTTACTGATTAGTGTTATTTTTGTGGTAAGAAGGAAAAAAATATATTAAAAGCAATGTATAATTGCTGGAATTGGTACTCATTCAATGAAATACAAAGACAAACCATTTCTATAATTTTGTATGCATATTATATAACCCTTATTACAGAAGCTTGGTCTAATATTTTTTTAGGGCTGTATACATGCCATCGGCACTGAAAGAGTTAATACGACTTATGCAATATCTGGTAAATGTAGATTATGGAAATTAGTTTATGTCTAAGAATTTTTCTAAATTTGTCTATGTCTAAGAGATGTTAAGGCAATTTGAAGGAAACGGTTCAAATAAATTATCAAAATCATTTATTTCAAATGCTTGATTTATGCTCAAAATTTGTATATACATTGACCACCATATACCTTTCCTGTGGTCTAGCAATTGGTGAATGAAAATGACAAGTCTATCTGTCACATATACGTGCCATCGGCACTGAAAGAGTTAATACGACGTATGCAATATCTAGTAAATGTAGGTTATGGACATTGTTACGGGTTTTGAATCCCTAGCGACTTGAAGGGAGAATAAATCAGTTTTCTCGGCAATCCGCATTTGAGCCTGTCTTGTGACGTGATTTGGAGTTAAATCTGTCTAGTTTGTGAGATGTTTTAAGGTCCGTGAGACTTGTCAAGTACGGCATGTAGGAGTTTAAATTGAATTGAATATATCATGGGGGCACGTCAAAGGAGTTTCCTAAAAGTTGTATTTTAGGACCTGGAATTGGCTTTTTAAATAATTGATCTGGTTACAGCAGCTCGTGTAGCTCAGTACGTTGTCGTTGTTTTGGTGTAGATATGTATGGCTCGTGTAGGGCATACGCACTGTTAGTCATATCGAGAAACCATTCGCAAAGGTGTTTGGTAATTGAATTCTTACGTCTTTGATGGGATAACATTTGTTTTCTAATGGTGCAGGAAAGACTCGGTCTGGCTTAACTATAGAATACCCTACACATAAAGTTTATGTGCATAAACGACCAACACATAGGGTTACGGTTAGGGTTGTGGTTAGGGTTAGGGTTAGGGTTAGGGTTATGTTTAAACTTAAAGTTAGGATTAACTTAGTATTACGGTAGCTAAAAAACTTAAGTCTTTGGATTTAGCTCCATTAGAGAAGCGTTGGTCAACTAATGGACATGTGGTCAATTTTTGTGGTGGGGTATTCTATAGTTGTTCCGTTGTATGGGCTTTGTATGGTCTTGTGTAGTATGTTGTACATGGATAATGTTCGCACGTTGCGTGTGGACTAAAAGTGTGGTTAGTTAAAGCAAACCGTGCAGATTTTGGATGCGCAGTTCAGTTTGTGTACGTGATCGTGAGCGTGCGTGTAAAAATTTTGGTCGTTAGCTGTGCACGCGCACGGGGCACGCAGAATTTTGTTGCGGTAGTCTTGTGTCAAGGCTTAGGTAGTTTTAACTTTTTTGTTGTTCCTTCTGAACTAATAATGGCGGAGGATAAGGTGAAAACTTTTTTTGGATAATCCAACACTCGAAGGGTTGAATACTCTTAGAAAGGTTGAGTTGCTTGAGGCTGCAAAACATTTTGGTGTGGCTGCTTCTTCCACTTCACGGAAAGCAGAAATGAAACAAAAGGTAATTCAGTGGCTTTATGACAATAAGGTCTGGAAGGAGATAGATGTAAGGCATGATGTATCTTCTGATTTGTCCCTGGATTCTTTGAATAAGACGGTGATGAAAAGAGCATTGAGACGGAGCTAAGATTGAGCCCAACATCTAAGAGAAAAAAGTGGGTCCGTGCTTCTATTGCAAGAAAGATGGTCATGTGATATCGGAGTGTTCGTTGCTGATGAAGAAAAATTCAAAGGCGGAGACTAATGCCAGTGATGTATGCCCAAGCGCGTTGGTAAATGGAAGTTGTGAGTCTGGTTCCAAAGGAAAGGTGCATGACGATTTCAAGCCTTTCCTATCGGAAGGTTTTGTCAGTCTCTCTGAAAGTGGGCAAAGAGTACCTGTAACTATTTTGAGAGACACAGGATCTGTGCAAAGTCTCCTTCATGCAGATGTCCTCCCCTTTTCAAGGGATTCGTCAGCTGATTCCGAGGTATTCGTCCGAGGTGTGGGAGAGAAAACGATTAGGGTTCCTCTTCACCACATTCATTTGCAGTAAGAAATTGTATCAGGTCCTGTTGTGGCTGGAGTACGCCCCACAATTCCTGTTGAGGGTGTCACTTTTCTTCTTGGCAATGACTTGGCAGGAGAAAGAGTGAGGTCACATCTTGGAGACAGTAGTGACTCCATGCTTCATGGCAGGTCAGATCAATTAGTTGAAGTGGTACCTGAAGTTCATAACCCACCATGTGCCATTACTAAGTCTTTGCTATCTCCATTCCAGGAGAATTCAGTAAAGGGTGTGACCGAGTCTTTAGCAAAGAATGATCACAAGAAAGGTGGTGATCATGTGTATGGAGAGCAGGAATGTGAGGTAAACCCAGTCGTTCGCGCTGAAATCTCGGAGCAGAATGGTACAGAGTGTGAAATAGAGAATGAGGGGCAACTACCTGAAGTTAGTGCCCGTGATTATAGTGAGATTCACATGGATGGCACAATTATTGATGTGAACAAAAGTGGTTATTTGCCTGGGGTGAAGGTGAGAAACTCAGAGATGGTTGAGAAACTTTGTCATCTTTCTAGAGGGGAGAGAGCTCAGATGCAAGAGTTGTTTCGGGATTTGCATGAATTGTTCAGTGTAATTGGTGTTCATGGTCGAGCAAATTTTCTGCTGCACGATTTAGAGGATGGAGGTACTGTTCCAATAAGGCGTCACCCAGATAGTCCATTGAAAATGGAAGTTTTGAGGAGCTTTGTGGATGCAGCTACACCCCTTCCATACCTCCTCTGCAAGAACGTGCGATTCAAATTGAAACTGGATTATGAGCGCTGTGATCTTCTTAGGGAGGAAGAAAAACCATGAATTAAAGGTTCATGTACTGGACTTGGACTTTATGTGTTTTGGTTGGTAAAGTGCTGTAGTATGTAAGGAGAAATGGAGTACACCATTGTAAAACAAAGTATAGCTTATTTCATGATTTGTTAAGCGTTTTCAAAAAAAAAAAAAAATATGTTTCGTGCCTATGACGGGAATTCGGAAGTCACACAGGTCTATATGCTCTTGGTTGTATTTTCTCGGCGTGGTGTCGAAGTGTCGTAGGGGAATTTCGTCTGTTTTCTTTCTCCGTTGGCTAGGTAAAAGTCGCATTGGAATGTGAACAATTTTGGAGAAAGTGTTCAGACACTTGCTGGCATGATAAATGTTGTGCTATGGTCTTTTCTGGGGTCTCAGTTTCAACACACTGGATTTTTATGCTAGAAGTGATACATGTACATCAAAATTACTTTGCTAACACATGACTATTTTTCTTTTTAAAGGTAAATTTACTGGATAATATTTGATGATTTAACTCTATCCAAGCCTACTGTGAATGATCGTTGCTGGTTTTGATAAAGTCTTTATCAAAGTTGTTATTACTCATTGTTTGATTATTGATATGTATCGTATCAAAACCTCTGTTAACTGTTAAAAATGTATATACTGATATGTTCTGGTATCGGTTTTGTAACCCCATGTGCATGCTGGGGAGTTTTGCTTAAATGTATGACGCAAAACTTTTTAGGGGGGGGGGGGGAGATGTTACGAGTTTTGAATACCTAGCGACTTGAAGGGAGAATAAATCAGTTTTCTCGGCAATCCACATTTGAGCCTGTCTTGTGTCGTGATTTGGAGTTAAATCTGTCTAGTTTGTGAGATGTTTTGAGGTCCTTGAGACATGTCAAGTATGGCAGGTAGGAGTTTAAATTGAGTTGAATGTAACAACATTAATATATTTGTCTATCAAGAGATGTTATGGCAATTTGAAGGAAACGGCTCAGGCCGGATGAGTTATTCAGACTAAGTATGCATATAGGAAATGCAAAATATTTTATTATCATTTTTTTATTCTGACATTTAAATAGCCTAGTCAGGAATGAAGTACGACGTTAAATTTCGTAGAAGTGAATATTCTTCAACAAAGTTACAGATTAGCTTGATACATGTATAATTTTCAGGTCTCAGGTCGAAAGGTACAACGCCTCTAGGCCTACATGATTAAAGACCTATCCAGGTCTATCGTTACATTTTATTATAGTAAAAAAATGAACTAAAGTTTTGCCCATTGTTCACTCTTACGGAACAGTGTGTGCATTCTTTACGCGTATCACTCCCCTTGTGCATTCTCAGGCAGAGAACCTTGAACATTAATCATAAAAAGGTAAAATCTCTAATTTTAGAAATGCTTATATATTTTTTTACTTTTCAACAATTTAATTCAGTTAAAACAGAATATGAATACTGAAGAAACACAGAAGCTGTTGAGCATTTAAAACATGTGATTATTTCAATAAGTAGAATTCTCGCTATTTTTCTTTTGAAAACGTCCCTTTTATGTTGTATACAAAACATAGAACCCCAAAATTACGCGTGTTTCTATGGGGAATAGTATATCTATTCCCAGTGTCAAGGTTTTTATGTTCATTGGTTAGAAGTGCTTCATATAATGGAAAGTAATCAGGTTAACATGTTTTTATCAAAAAGAGTAAGAATCCTAGGTTCGACTTTCTTATGTTGCGTTCTGTTGTCTGTATAGAATTCCCGCCAATTCTATGCATTAATGAGCTTGTCTGTGCATGGCCATAAAGATTTTTTTTCCGTTGCGAATTTCAATTACACGTATACACATTTCCAAGGAATGAGTAATTAGTTGCAAAATACATTTTAATTTTCAAAGAAGTCATAGCACTGACTTACTTGATATTAATAATGCTGAATATTTATTATCCAACTGAATATACAAAAAAAGGGGAAAAAATATGTTTGTTTAGACTGATCACTCAGTGCGTGTGTGCGCGGACACGTGTATAAGGGCAGTCATTCTGATGGCCTTGAGGCTACGCATACACAACAAAATGAGCGAAACTCATTGAGTTTGACATGAATATAATATTCGCAGATCGATAAAAAGCTCCACATTTATGGATGGACTGAAATGTTTGTATTTCCTTTCTTCGACATTCATTAACAGTTGTCAAAATTGAAAAAAAAATAGGAACAGAGAAATAAATAGAAGAATATATGTATACAACTCTCTTTAGACTTGAAAATAAGGGTTCTCTTTATTAATTAAACCCCGATAACTACATGTATATGTTTTAAGGGACTCATACTGCGGTATATTAATCTTTTTGATGGTTATTAGTACTGATGCGAAATACGAAACATATATGTTTCAGGGACTCATAATGCGGTATATGTGTAACATTTTTGTGAATACATGTATTCTCTCTCTCTCTCTCTCTCTCGCTCACTTACTATATTTTCCCTTCTTTCTTCTTTTCCTTCTATATCATTATGCTATTCTCTCTCGCTCTCTCTCACTCTCTCTTTCTTTCTCTCATTGCCTATTCCCTTTTCTCTATGTTCCATTTATCTATTTTCTCTCCCTAACTAAAAGTGATTAAACCATTTAAGAGGGAGATGCTGTATGAATTAATCTTTGCATACCATACCATTGTGATTTCTGAATATTTTTGTTTCGCGGATGTGCACATTTATTGTATATGCAATTTGTAAAGAATATGCAGCTTATATACTTATAATATGTTTGCAACCGGTGGAATTGGAACAGAAAGCTTTATGCTACAGTTATTAAGTTAACTTTTTTCTGTTCCTGGCCTTCCAAAGTTCCAGTGGTTGCATCTTCATCTTTACTTTGTCAAATGTATTTCTACTTTGTTATGTTTTCTTAGCCAAATTCAAATACTACTACTACTACTACTACTACTACTACTACTAATAATAATATTAATAATGATAATAATAATAATAATGATAATAATTATAATGCAAACTGCTCTACTATTGACAGTGTTTTTCAGGTAGTAATTGGCTTGTAAATTAGCAATTTCAAATCTATGGTTGTAAAGTAAGTCCAGCCAGTGAATATATTTTCTATATCCCATTTGTTCAGCATGACGCTTTGAAGACAAACATTCTTTCTTGTTTTTCATTCCCTTGTTATGTTTATATTTTATTCCATGCACCTTTGAGCATTAAAAAAAGATATAATGGTCCTATAGAAATGTTATGTATTACTATTATTATTATTATTATTATCATTATCATTTCTATTACTGTTATCATTATACTCCTTTGTAGGCGTCTTGAGCATCCTATGGGATGGATACGTGCGCAATATATAATAATAATAATAATTATTATTATTATAATTATAATTTGTATTATTAATAATATTTTATCGTTCTTTCCAAACTACTTTTGCACTTCAATTAAGGGGGGGGGGGGGGGAGCAGTTCCCCTATGCCCCATCTCCCCACAGAGCTGAAGCTTTGATAAGGATACATTTATGTTTGTGTTACATATTGCTGTGTAGAGGCAATGACTACAATCAGTCCTACTACTACTATTACTAATTTTACTACTGCTACTACTACTATTAATAATAAAGTCATTTTCATGAAGAGAAATAATAAATTTTATTTGCGCTTCATAAAGTTTTGGAACAATCAATTAAACAATTAATAATATTAATGATAAATCTGAATGTTTAAATATAACAGTATAAGGTGTATAATTCAGGATATTCCAAAAAATCCTATAATAGCATCGTATACAATGATGAAAAAATCAGATATATTAATGGTATAAACTTATGAACGCAATATTATAATATTTAAATGATTAAGATTTCATTGTGGTAAGGAAATGAAAGGATTTGACATAAATAATATAATTAACGACTAATGGATGATCAGGAAAGTACTGTAGATGGGTTGGTTGCTCTCTAAGGTGGGGGATCTTTCCCCATAGAACTGAATATGGGTGAGTGGAACTTGAAGGAGACTTTGTTGCTAATATCGGTGGATCAGCTCACATAGCATGCATAGGTAGAAATTAAGCTCTTGCATGTATCAGCATCGATACACAAAATAATCTTATGGCAAAATACACACTCGTTTATCGAAAGTTCATAGTTCGTTTGATATCTCTATGTCGATATATATATTGATGTTCTACCATAGAAATTTAGGTCCCTGTTCTATTTGATAGATGTTGAAGAGATTAGTTTCCGAACATTGAAGTTAATTTTGCTGCTCATTAGTCAAAGTTAATCACCTCATTGCTTATCTTGACAGGTTCACAGGAAAGGGGCATTTAGATAGGCAACAGAAGCACGCTTTTCACAAGACCCGCCTTAGCCTATTGTTTTTCGTTCTGTAACATGATCAGGAGAACTCCAATCATTCAAGGTAATACCCCTCAAGAAATGAAAAAGCCCCCTTTTAAATTACAAAGATCGTATATATAAACATATATATATATATATATATATATATATATATATATATATATATTCCTAGATTCAACCATAGCACAGTGGGCCAGGGCTAAACCAAAGTGCGCAAAAAGTCATTTTGGGAAATTTGTGTTTTTCAATTTTGGTCATGCCCTGTTGAAAGACACTACTCTGAAGAATATTTCAATAAAATATTTAACTCCGGTATGTACATTAAGGGTGTATATTTCCTACTTTAAGCCGCAAAATTCAACATATTGCGAGTTTCAGTGCAGATTGTGATTAATTTATTAAGTTATTTCAACATGTAGTTTTTAAGTTATCGATCTATAATTGCTCCCAAATTTTCCTGAGAGTTCATTTCACTGTATGAATGGGTTAAAAATGGAAAGAAACGCAATCTTCGTGATTATTATAGGGTAATTATCATAGAAAATAGGGGGATTATTCGTGTTTTTTATAAATCCATATGAAACGTTTAGATTACCACGGATTTCCAATTCAATTTTATTACCACCATTTTTCCTGATCTCTTACCTTTAAGCTGATACCAGATTTGGCTGCCACCTTCTGCCCCTTTTTATGTTAGAGCCGATTTTCATTGACACATTACCCGGAAAATATGTTTATTTCGGACCGCGCAGCCGCTGAAGGATTCTCTGTTATCATACACCGCCGCATGGGGGCGCGCATGACTTTTTTACAAGGCAAGGTCCCATCTTTTGATTAACACTGATAAGAAGTAAACAGATAATAAATTATAGGGCTTTGGCGAAAGCATAATTTGTATCATAATTTGTCCAACACCAAAACCAAGCTCTCAAAATGTTCTCTATCTTTTTGATTTTACAGACCCAGCATTCTGAGTAATTCCCAATGGCTTCGGTGAATATTTCAAGGCGAAGGCATTTCGAAATAATTCACTCTAGACTTCTAACGGTATAAACAATAGGGCAAAAGGACTTAAAATATACATGGACTTTATCAGTATTATGATTTTGAGGCGAGTTGGCTCAGTCGGTAAAGCGTCTGCCTGTCGAACCAAAGATCGTGGGTTCGAATCCATCCCGGGCGGATGACTGAAGCCTGCGTTGTGTTAACGTGCCCCTCTCTTGTTTCATAGACGCAGGTTATGTTACAGTGGAAAACACTCCGTACCTCAGATAGGACGTTAACTGGAGGCCCCGTGTAGAGGAAAGTCACCACCTTTGCACGTTACCAACCCACTGCACTATTCGAATAAGAGTAGAGGGAAACCCCGGTGTAGTGGTACACCTGCACACCCCAATCAGTTATATCGGGAGGAGAGTCCTAAGGGTTACAGTGATTCAGTTCGCTTTTCCCCTCCCAGGCACAGGTGACGCCAAATACTTAATAATGATAATAATAATAATAACTCGATAATAACTCGATAATAACTCGATAGTACCTACAGAATTACTGTTTAGCAAAATTACAGGTACGTTTCTCTTTAGAAAAATTATCAAGGCTACAGAGGGCGCTCTTTCACTTTTAAAAACCTCATTTAATATCTCATTTTTCAGCTAGCTGATTATTATCATTTTATTAGTATATGCATTATTAAAGTTTAATTTCAAGTAATGAAATCAATAAATTGCAAATTTCTCATTATTAGGCCTACAAATATTTCCCAGTACGATATTATAAAGGCATAGAGATTGCATTATCCATTTTCTGAGACATGAAAATCATTGTAATGCGAGAAATATGTTATTTTCCATTGGATTTTGGCAGCCAATCGGAAATCGGTATTTTAATGACGTCATAGGTATTTGAAATTATTTTCATTGGATTCTACGGGTCTGAATACCCATAAACCCATCATCTGAGTTTAAACTTTTAGTAAAACTCAGTAATATGATTTTTGGTGCACTTTGGAGCCATTCTGGCCCACTGTGCATAGGGGGAAATGCTAAAAATATCTACCATAGGGGCAATTTCATTATTCGCTTGAAAATTAAGAAGGAAGGAACTAATTTGTAGGGGAACTGTTAAATTGATTAACTGAGAGGTATTCACAAAAGATGATGATATATGGTTACCATTTGAAAGCTTAACAATTTTTCCTCTAAAAACAATTTTTAACCCCAGGAAAACATAACACCACTTCTCCCTAACGTTCATTTTTTACGCACTGCACATATATGTTTGATTTGATAATGAATTCTTGTCCAGTGACTGTGCTTCTGAATGTTTTGGTTTCTATGATGTGTTGGTGGAGGATACACTTGGGTGATGTGCATTTGGAGAACACTTTTGCCCGTACAAGGAGGTCTCTCATCAATCAATAGACCTGTTTACTAATGTATTTCAATTTATGCATGTTTCTCTCCAGAATCCTTAGTTACCAACTATTTGGTGCACCTACTATGCATAATGGCGTCTCTATAGATGGAATCCATTTTGCATACATTGGTTGTTGCTATGTCGGGAAAGCCTCTGGCAAGCTTTCGAGTCGTCAAGAGTATGCATAAAATTATTAAACAGTTCTATTGTAAATCTACTTGGGCAATCTACCTCATAGCCTGTTCACAATGCCATAAACAGTACATCGGAAAAACAGAAACAACAATATACACGAGATTTAATAACACGCGATCAGAAATCCGAAACCAACATAAAACATTACCATACACAGTCCATTTCAATCTCCCCTCACACACAGTAGAAAACGCTAAAATAATCGGGATAGAACTCATCAACAACAAATCACATGACACAATCTTACACAGAGAATCATACTGGATTAACAAACTCAAGACACTCCACGCGCATGGCATTAATGTCGACCAATAAATGAATGACGATCGATATAGGTCATATAAGAACTTATTACTATATATACCCCCTCCCAATAATTACTACCCGCTATTCACAACATTGATTGAGTCGCATAGCAATGTGTATGTTGCATACATTGCTTTATATAAAATGTATTGTCATAGTTACTTGTGTGTATCATTTACCTCGGTGAATCATTTTTTATATTCGTCATTACGTGATGAGCCCCGACTGTGTACTAAACTTATGATTATGTACCAAACTGATGATTATGTACCAAAGTTATAGGTCTACATTTATGTACTTTACCAATATCATCTCATTCGAATACCTAAAACTACAACTATTTCTTTGCAATGACTCTACTCGTGCACATGGGTTGTCCTGAATTTAGGTGGCGCCACAATGACACGCATCAGTTAACTTGCTTTTGCGGTAGACCTGGTCACGTGATCTATCGCACAAGCAAGCAGATCCCCAATAAACAAAATCACGTTAAAATAACGTCATTATCAGGTAAACGATTTTAAGCAAATGACGTTCTTGAAACACTTCAAAATGCAGTAAATGTGTTAATACGTTACTTTCACTGTGTCACCTAAAAACACAGGTGCAATAAAATGGATTATATCACCTAATTCTGACCATAAAATCACTAGGAAAATCACTTCTTCCATGAACTAACCTTGTACGTATTTTCATGAACGATTGATTGTGTCACTGAAACACGTTAAAATCAAGGAACAAAATCACCTGAAATCGACGTCATTATCGCTTGTAGTGAATTACGTTCTTCAAACACTTCAAAATGCAGTAAATGTGTTAATACGTTACTTTCACTGTGTCACCTAAAACACAGGTGCAATAAAATGGATTATATCACCTAATTCTGACCATAAAATCACTTCTTCCATGAACTAACCTTGTACATATTTTCATGAACACTTGATTGCGTCACTGAAACACGTTAAAATCAAGGAACAAAATCACCTGAAATCGACGTCATTATCGCTTGTAGTGAATTACGTTCTTCAAACACATCAAAATGTAGTAAATGTGTTAATACGTTACTTTCATTGTGTCACTTAAAACACACGTGGAATAAAATGGACTAAATCACCTAATTCTGACATAAAATCACTAGAAATATCACTGCTTCCATGAACCCCCCTTGTACGTATTTCCATGAACGATTAATCGCGTCACTGAAACACGTTAAAATCAAGGAACACAATCACCTAAAATTGACGTCAATATCGTTTGTAGTTAATCACGTTATTCACTCTCCAAATTAAAGTGAATGAGTTAATACATTTTTTCTTTTTTCTACACTTATAAAGAACGTGCAATAAAATGGAATTTTAATCACGTAATTCTCACCACAAAATCACTAAAATAATCACCGCATCCATACACCTAATACATCGCGTTTTGCATCCTTCTTATTGACGTAAATTCTACGTTCTGAATTCACGCTTAATCAAACACCAGCATTCACGTTCAATGTCAGAATCAGATCCTCATTCAGCAAGCACGTAAAATTCAGCGATTACTATCACTAAATTTTCACGTGTATGACATGCATGCGTGTAAAGTCATGAAATAAAAACACGTATGACAAACATATGTACTGCTTTTATGAATGCTTCTTTTTATTAACCTTACACAATCAAGTTCTTTGTACATCCTTGATTTTATCATTTTTATTTCAAATCAACAATATTTCTGCCGTGTTAAACCAAGGAACTTTTTTTTCCATTTTTGTCTAATTTTCTAGTTATTTCCCCTGAAATGAGACATAAGCATCCATGGGGTACGGGCAGGGCAGTGCAATTACATGTAACGAATGAAATGCAAAGAAACAGCTTATTTAAGTCATTTATATCTTGAATCATTGTAAACAAATTAACTACTTATTATCTAATATATTTAGAACATAATGTATGATGACTTTCAAGCAATTTCAGGTCGCATCACTACAATGCGTATCAAGAAATACGTTAACATTTTGAAAACTCCATCACAATTACATTTCAAAATATATAGATTTTTTTCCATGTTAATAGATGCCCAATAGTCTCTTCAATCAAATGCCACTAACAAAACAATTTTTGTTCTCGCTTTTTTGTCCAGAGTGTGAAAACGGACTTGCTCCTAATTGAAAGAAGAGGGACAATCAAACCAGCAGTCTGAATAAAGTCCTCCCATTCAAACAAATTGCTCTTTTCCATACATTTATGATTGAGGAATTTTGTGTCGATTTTCTATCATATATTTGGTATGCAAAATGTGTGTCTTCGGAACAAAACCCTCCGAAATAAGGAGCAACACCCCATAAATTATGCATGGGTGAGAATGAATAATTGTGCAATTATTTCAAGATCTTTTAAGCACAGTATTCACAATTCACAGACACATCAAATCAACATGCCAGACATTCATTCATGAAGAAAAGATCATTCTATCAATCAATCAAAAATCAATCAATTAACAATCAACCCATTAATACATCAACAATAGATCAACCAGTCAATCGATCAATCAATCAGTGCATCAGTTAGTTTTACAACCACTCTGCCAGT
This sequence comes from Heliocidaris erythrogramma, assembly GCA_025617745.1. Taxonomy (NCBI): domain Eukaryota; kingdom Metazoa; phylum Echinodermata; class Echinoidea; order Camarodonta; family Echinometridae; genus Heliocidaris; species Heliocidaris erythrogramma. The sequence continues at coordinate 34,046,196 of CM046863.1, read as the reverse complement.
CAGTCAATCAACCAGTCAATCAATAAGTTATCAACAATCAATTAATCCATTTATCAATTCATCAATAAATTGCTACGGCAATGAAATCATTGAAATTATGATAGACAATTGCCCAAAAAATTCCTAGACTGTCACAACACTATAATTACAAATCTGTGGCAAAGAGCAATTTGTTTGAATGGGAGTAATATATTTTCAATAGTAGCCAACAAAGCGATTTGCATAAGTGCTTTGTTGGTGCAGTGGTGCGTGGTGAATAACAAGGTTATTAACTGAAGCAGTCAGTGGGGAATTCACTGACCGAGTTCACCACGCAACAAGACGGACGTTTAGTTTTTCCGCTCCGGATGCAGCAGCTTTATATGTGTTAACTACTGTTGGTTTAGCTATACATAAACTATGTTAAATCAAGATCCGATAGCTCCTCAAGAGCAGCCCCAACAATTGACGGCTGCTGTTGTGGGTGAAACCGTCAAGGAAGCAGTTCATTCATTGAAGGAGTACTTTGATGCCTCGATTTCTAGCCTGAAAGACGAGAACGAGAAGAAGCTAGCGGTGACATCTCACGAGTTGCAACATATCAAGAGGTCAACGGAGACATCCTTTAAATTTAAAGGAAACCGGGATCAATTTGAGTTCAATTCTTCTCTATTGGAGAGGCTGGAGTCCGCCGATTCTCTTCTTGGTCAGGGTAAGCAAATCCGTGCGAAAGACGTCATTTCGGAGGCTGTAGCGGAGTTAAAAAAGCGGAACAAGCATATTCGCCTTGCGGACAAGTCAGAAGCAGGTTAGTTGGTGGTTGTGCCGGGTTTTAGTTAAATAATATGATCAAGTATGTTTTGATAACTATTATAATGATGAAAACGCTGCCTATCGGCAGACAAAATGTTCTTTGTCCATCAAGTATTCTTAAAATTGTATAACTGAGGGCATTGATGAAGATTATTTTATTCATTATGCTATACTAGCAGGTTGGACGGAAATTTAAGAATATATTAGTGATGACTTGGATTCACACAGCATTCTTAAATATGTAGTTCATGAAATGCATTCACGGGCATTCGTGTGTTCATTGCTTGTTGTGTTGGCAGCGGCCTGGGAATGTATTGGTGAATTGGACTCAAACAATAGACCTCTTCACGGGTGTGTTCGTGTTTCGTGCATGGTCTATCAAAAAGCCTAGTTACCAGAAATAATTTCACTTGTAAGCATGTTTTACTTGTTGCTATGTTGGGCAAGCTTAATTGCCCATATCTCGGGCAAGCCATGATGGTGTCAGAGAGACCCTTCTGTGAAAAATATCCATACTATTGAATACATTGTCAAATGGTCTATTTTTGAACATTTTCAAAAATGGGTAATTAGGGGCATTCACGAACATTCGTAACATTCACTTATCTTTAAGTTGATAGCAGTACAAGAATATATTAATGATGGGTATCAAACAATTATTGAGCTTTCTTAAAAATGTGTCATTTAGGGCATTCACGTTAATCCCTTTATTCATAATACTATATCGTTAGGTTGGAAAGCAGTGGAAGAATATATTAGTGATGACTTGGCTTCAGACTCGGAGGATGAAAAGCGCATCCGCCAAGCCCAAGCCCGGGCCACTAAGAAGCGTAGTGGCAAGTACAAGCACCAGTCGTCATCCCCCAGGCCCAAACGCACCCGTTTCATGGATCGTGCTGGTTCTTTTATTGATCATAACCCCTCTGGGTTTCGTGGCTCAAATCAACCACGTAGTAGATATGCGGTTGGGTATAACCAACACAATTCAGCCTGGCAAGGGTGGTCAGCAGCCGTTGGCCCTAGACCGAACGACCTCTGTTTTGCTTGCGGCAGAGCCGGGCACTGGAGGAGAAATTGCCCAGGACAAAAACAAACATATAACAAAGGTAGCAGCAACCAAATCTAGCAGCCACGCTAGAGTTAGTGGTGATTTGTATTTTTCTAATGCAGACTCAAATTCTAACTCCAATTGTCAAATATCAATGGAATCTTGTATTACAGGCAACTACAGCGAAGTGAGTGATAGACATCACACATCCACCTGTGCGACAGGAATGCTCAATTCAGGGTATGACCTAGAATTCTTTAAGAACAATTATGAATATGAAAAAGGGAATTCAGAGCCTATTGTGAAAGGCAGACTTCGGAATTCTTTGAAATTCTGGAACGACATTGGCGCATCATCTTTTGTTTGTAGTGTGATACAATCGGGTTACAAATTACCATTTATACAGACTCCACAAACAGGTTTTTTCAAGAATAATAAATCTGCCTTGTCACACTCATCTTTTGTTTCAGAGGCAATAATTGATTTACTTAACAAAGGTTTGGTTGTCGAATGTTTTAATGTGCCACACGTTGTTAACCCCCTCTCGGTATCGATACAAAGCTCGGGTAAAAAGCGCTTAATTCTCGATTTAAGATTTGTAAACCAGTTTCTTTGGAAAGAGAAAGTTCAATTTGAAGATTGGAATGTGGCACTAGGTTATTTTAACCAAGGTGATTATCTTTTCACCTTTGACCTCAAATCTGGATATCACCATATCGAAATGTTTCCGCAACATACGAAGTTTCTCAGTTTTGCATGGGATTTTGGACACGGTATCAGGTACTTTTCATTTCAGGTGTTGCCGTTTGGGTTGTCCACAGCGCCATTTGTTTTTACAAAATGCCTCAGACCACTAGTGAAGCACTGGCGGTCAAAGGGTATATTTATAGTTTTATTTCTAGATGATGGATGGGGCAGAGCGCATTCTGAAGACTTATGTGAACAAGTTGCAAAAAGTGTGAAGGCTGATCTTTTGTCAGCTGGGTTTGTTCCTAATAAAGAAAAGTCTCATTGGATCCCTGTACAGGTTATAGATTGGCTCGGACTGACCTGGAATAGTATTGAAGGTTCCCTTAAAGTTACTGAAAAACGAGCTGGAGATTTACTTAAATGTATCGAAGCATTTCAAACAACTCTACCTAAAGTTTCCGCAAGGCAAATAGCCTCCTTAACTGGTAAAATTATATCCCTCACCCCTGTGGTTGGTGCTATTTCGCAATTGAAATCTCGATTTATGCACCATGAAATAATTAATAGAACTCATTGGGATAAGGTGTATACTTTACAGAGTGATAGCAAAGTAATTGAAGAAGTTTTCTTTTGGAAAAGTCAATTTGTTTCGCTTAACAAACGTATGCTTTTTGTTTATTCTGTTCCACAAATCATTGTATTTTCTGATGCAAGTCAAACGGGTTGTGGAGCGTGGGCATCAGAATGTGGAAACATGAAATTCCAGAGAAACTGGAGTCCGGAAGAAAGTATTAAGAGTTCCATTTGGAGGGAATTAAAGGCTGTGAGTCTTTCGGTGCGAGCATTTTGCCCAAAATTGAACGGTAAAATAGTGAAGATATTCACTGATAACAAGGGTGTAGTGTCGGTTATTGCCAAGGGAAGCATGATTTCTGATTTACACAAATTAAGTCTAGATATATTCAATTTCTGTTGGCATAACCAAATCTTACTCCAAGTAGCATGGGTTCCAAGAGAACAGAATATGTTGGCTGATGAAATAAGCCGAGAAGTTGATTTCGACGATTGGGGCGTTTCCGAAGAATTTTTTCAATTTATCGACAGCATATGGGGACCCCATTCTGTAGACAGGTTTGCCGATGAGCACAATACTAAATTACCCATATTTAACTCCAAGTTTTGGTGTCCGAATTCAAGTGGAGTAGATGCATTTTCCTATAATTGGAAAGGTGAAAACAATTGGTTAGTGCCCCCTATCAACAGAGTCGGAGATGTATTAATGCATTTGAAAGCTTGCAACGCTGTAGGTACTTTAGTTATACCAGAATGGACATCTGCCCCCTTCTGGCCGCTCTTAAATTCTCAATACAGCGGGTTTAATGACCTGGTTTCCAATGTGATCAGATTCCATGACCCCAGTTACATTTTTGTCCAGGGGCGTAATCGAAAATCTATTTTTGGATCACTGACATTTTCAAGCCCTGTATTGTGCTTGAGATTAAGGCGGAAAGTTGATAGGTATTAAGAATTATACCAGAATCTTTTGATTTCCAGTATATTAATATATACAAATAAATTTGTGCCCAGGAACATAACAAAAATGTATAAGACAGAGTCGGCCGTATGGCGACAGAGAGTCGGCCGTATGGCGACAGAGACTCAGCCGGATGGCTAGGTAGATTCTGCCGTATGGCGAGATAGAATCCACCGTATGGTAAATAGAAGGCGACAGAGACTCGGCCGGATGGTTCGGTAGATTCTGCCGTGTGGCGACATAGAATCCACCGTATGGTAAATAGAAAGTGTCGGGTGGCTACTTAACACATCCTTGCTGTGAAATATGTTCATTTGCATATAAAAATTGATAAGGCTGTTTCGCCTGTTTTATAATTGCTATCAATTTCAACTGGGTTAACCAATAAATGCCTGTTGAGCCAGGAATCGAGCTAAATGAATAATTTCAGCCAATTATACAATGATATCGTATACATTCTAGTAGAGAAACTGTAATGATGTTTTCATCGGTAATTAACCATTTTTGTACTTTACAGATCCTCTCATAGTGAAGGATATGATGCACTTTTGGCGGAGGTACTTGCCGCATCAAGAGCTGAGAAAACTGTCTATAAGTACGATCGAGCATTTGCAAATTGGGAGAAATGGTCTCAACGTAACATGGTAACCCAAGTCCCTGCTAGCCATGAGGACATTAGTCGATATTTTATGTACCTTTATCAAGAAAAAGCTCCGTACTCTAGAATCGAGTCGAGTTTTTATGCCATCAAATGGCATTATGATTGTAATCCTGTGATTTCTAATAATCCATGTGACACTAGATTTTTACATATTGTTCTTCAAGGTCTGAAAAAATTATTACACAAACCTATAGTTAAAAAAGATCCAGTAACACCCGACAATTTGAGAGCTATTGTGGCAAAATATGGTGCATCTGATAATCTAATTGATATTAGATTATGTACTATGATTTTATTAGCATACGCGGGTTTTTTCCGCCATGATGAGCTCATTAACATTCGTAGATGTGACCTGCAAATGTGTATATCCTATGTGAATATCTTTGTAAGTAAAAGTAAGACCGATATATACAGACAAGGTCATTGGGTTCTAGTTGGCGCCACAGGAACCCCAACATGCCCGGTTTCGGCTTTAAGAAGATATCTAAATGCAGCCGAGTTGAATTCTGATACAGATGAGGACTTCATATTTAGACCGCTTAATTACCATAAATCCAGTAATTCACATACACTACGTTCTGGTAAATTATCCTACACCAGGTGTTTAGAATTGTTCAAAAGTGCTATTGCGTCCATAGGTTTAAACCCCAAGAAGTTTGGTTTACATAGCCTCCGTAGTGGTGGAGCATCTGCTGCGGCTACAATTGGCGTACCAGACAGATTGTTTAAAAAACATGGCAGGTGGAGATCTGAGACGGCTAAAGATGGCTATATCCAGGATAGCATGGAAGACAGATTATCGGTATCGCTCAAATTGGGTATTTGACCTACCTTCACTCTCATTGTAATGGAATTTGCATGTACTTATAATTAATGGAAGAGTGAAAATAAAATTGCAGAATAATCTTTGCATTACCATGCAAACTTTTATATTTTCTAGCCCGTTCTTTAATGCCTGACCTGGGGAGGGACCGTAGTCTCCTCCGTCATTGCTGATGAAGCTCGGTGCTCCCCTAGGTCGCATTGTATATATATATGTTTCTCTTTCAGGTTTGCAAGAGGGGGGTGGGCGGAATTGAAAATACTTTATTGCCGGTTGAAGTATGAATTAGGTAATAAATATATTTTCAATAGTAGCCAACAAAGCGATTTGCATAAGTGCTTTGTTGGTGCAGTGGTGCGTGGTGAATAACAAGGTTATTAACTGAAGCAGTCAGTGGGGAATTCACTGACCGAGTTCACCACGCAACAAGACGGACGTTTAGTTTTCGACATTTTTCTGTTAACAAACACCATTCAATGCTACAGGTGGTGTGATATTCTTCGTGGGAAAATAGCAGGAGTAGCCTGACAACTAAGTTTCTTGGTAAGGCAATTGGGAATCCTCTGGGTAAGTTGTTTCTCATTGTTCGTAACGTAACCGTAGTCTCCTCCGTCATTGCTGATGAAGCTCGGTGCTCCCCTAGGTCGCATTGTATATATATATATGTTTCTCTTTCAGGTTTGCAAGAGGGGGGTGGGCGGAATTGAAAATACTTTATTGCCGGTTGAAGTATGAATTAGGTAATAACTTTTTCCGACTGCTGGTTTAATTTTCCCACTTTTTGTAATTTGACGCAAGTCATTTTTCACACTCTGGACCAAAACAGTCAGTGTTCGCCCAAGCGGGAACATAAATTTGTTTTGTTAGTGGCACTTGATAGACGAGATTATTGGGCCTCTATTGACATGGAAAAATATATCTAACTTATAGTATTGTATCAGGGGTAGGGACAGGACACCAAACCCCAAAACTTGCTATCTTTGCACAAGTTATGTCAATAATATGTCACAGCAACATGTGAAACCAATAAATGTTGCATTTTGATTTCCAAAGAGTATCATTTTTTTTTCTTCCCTTCAATTATACCATTTAGTATCCAATTGAATAGATATTTCTGAGTATTGTACTTTTTTGCATTAAAGAATGAAATCTAATGAATTTTGAGGAATGGAAATGACATTTGTGTTATCCATGCATATTTTTGTGAAGGATGATATGTAAGCCATCAGTTCAAAACAATACAAGAATATATTATTGAATTTAAAAATCCACCAGTTTAGTATGAAGTTTGGCTTATCCTGTTTAGACCCCATTAACAGTGTTATAGGGTGAAATAACCAATACACTATAACAAACGGGAAGAAAAAATATTAAAATCTGTCGCAAATGCGTTTTTCACAATTATTTTCTAAAAGTGTGTAATTGCCTCAGACAGAAGATTCTGTGATCGGTTTCTCTGAAAAGGACACATGACACAGTTTTATTTAATACTTAAAAAAGCCACATACAACTGCATATATCATGTACATGCATATATATCTTTTAAGTTATTGATTGTTAAATGGCGTTGAAGAGAGACATACTGAAGCTTTTCGTCTTGCACTCATCGGAGTATACCACAAGAATGAACAGAAAGCCGAAATCGAACAATATACCGGAAACTAAAGGAACAAAGCGCGCGAACTGTTAAAACAGATTTTGATTGTAACTATCCAAAAAAGAAAAAAAAAAAAACGTTTCTTTTTTGGGACGCACTGTAGTGAAATTGCTTCTTTATGGATAGTCCAGAAAAATGTCTATACTTACAATTACATTCAGTACATTTTCAGCTCAACACGTAACATACGTAACATTTGGCCACGCAGACATGCTAATTATTAATAGTCTGTCCACATTTCTTACGTTGTGAGCTGCAAATGTACTGAATGTATTTGTAAGTATATACATTTTTCTGGGACTGTCTCTGCTATACATAGATAAGCAATTTTCACTATAGCGGCTAATGAACAGAGGCAAAAATAAAAGGTCACATACATGACTTGTATTGCGTTGTTGGTCCACATGTTACATACGTTACCCCCTTAAACAGACTGACTTGTATTGCGTTGTTGGTCCACATGTTACATACGTTACCCCCAAAACAGAAAATGTGACCAAAAATTAGAGAACACACTATTAATGCAAAATATATGGATAATACTATCTCTCCAACCCAAAATCAAAACATTAATTTCTTTCAAGGTTAATCATTCTCATAAAAATGAAATTGAGATATTTTTTAATCAAAATATTTCCGTAACGGTGGAAATGCCCATCTCTATATTTCCCCAAAGCCCTAGACTACCTAGTTAGCAGGTATCATCACTGGTAGAATCATAGTCTGTGTGAGCCTCATCCAGTGGAGCTGTCGCTGCTGTCGCTGCCTTTCGCCTGGGATAGGATGTCCGCGATGTTCGAACTTGTTGTTGCCTGCATGTCTACCGGTGGAATGATACTCCTTAATGCTCCTGATAAGATCGGGCTTATTTAATGTTAAATGATCATTATTTTATGTTAATTTTAAAACATTCCTGCATAGAGCAACCATTGCAAAATAAATATTATTAGATCCTCCAGGTTCGTCATTAAAATTTGATGTATTTCTTACCAGTCAGTTTGACATGATATCTAACAAAATGTATGCACCTCATGATCATCCCCCTAAACACACATCCCCAGGCCATGCAGCCTCTACATAATGTTTGATTTATTTTTGCTCTTTTCGGGGACACTAGGTAGATCTATACTCACAAAATAACCTAGCATCGCTTACTAGTGTTATGGAGCATGCATTGCAGAAAGTTGATACCCACCATAGCACACAATGGGAATACAGTGATACAAGCTTACACCTTCATTCCTCTCACTCTTTAACCCCTGTCGAGTGATATCACAGTACAAAATACCCATCAAGAAACTGCATAATATTAAATGAATTGATATTACATTCTAAAATACATTGTTACCTTTGAAATGAAGTTTATAATCCGGAAATCTTGCAGGCATGTCTTTTGTCTTGTACTTGTGCTGTTTCAGATCATCATGAATCTCAGTTACAAGGCCGCGCGCTAATGTAACGGCCGATAACTTTGAAGAACGCGTGTCCGACAACTGTCTTATAAGCTACTGAAATCCTTGCATGTTATTGGCTGAGAGCAAACTTGTCGCCCCCTCCCCCCCCCCCGGCTTGGTTAACGTCACGGTGATTATCACATGGAGCTGACGGTAAATTTGAAACTATTTAAAATCATCTATGAGAAAACAAAATACATGTAATAGCCTACATCATTTTCCACACCTAAGTAATTGGTGGATGCACCGCACAGAGTAGAACAGGACAGTGAGATGATCGACCCGTTAAAGTGACGTGACCATCACTGTGGACCTCACAATAACTTTGAAACCATTTAAAAACGTGTCTGAGGAAACGAAATAATAACTTATTTTCCACACCTATGTGTGGCTGATGCATCGCTCAGAGTATTAATCCGTTTAGATCACGTCGCCATGACCAAGAAACTTATAGTAACTGTTAAACCTATTTACACCTAAGACACCTAAGAATAACCATTTTTCAAAACCGCTCATTCACAGACAGGACAGTAAGATGATTAACCCGTTAAAATGACGTATCCATCACTGTAGAGCTCACGATCACTTTGAAACTATTTAAGAACGTGTCTCAGAAAACTAAATTATACCTTATTTTCCACACCTAAGAATGACGGATGCACCGCTCAGAGTATTAATCCGTTTAGATCACGTCGCCATCACTAAGAAAGTGATAGTAACTGTAACACCTTTTGTAGATGGTGTTTAAGACAACTAAGAATAATCAGTTTTCACCACCACTTATTCACAGACAGGACAGTGAGATGATTAACCCGTTAAAATGACGTATCCATCACTGTAGAGCTCACGATCACTTTGAAACTATTTAAGAACGTGTCTCAGAAAACTAAATTATACCTTATTTTCCACACCTAAGAATGACGGATGCACCGCTCAGAGTATTAATCCGTTTAGATCACGTCGCCATCACTAAGAAAGTGATAGTAACTGTAACACCTTTTGTAGATGGTGTTTAAGACAACTAAGAATAACCAGTTTTCACCACCACTTATTCACAGACAGGACAGTGAGATGATTAACCCGTTAAAATGACGTATCCATCACTGTAGAGCCCACGATAACTTTGAAACTATTTAAGAATGTGTCTCAGAAAACTAAATTATACCTTATTTTCCACACCTAAGAATGACGGATGCCCCGCTCAGAGTATTAATCCGTTTAGATCACGTCACCATTACCAAGAAAGTGATAGTAACTGTAAAACCTTTTCAGATGGTGTTTAAGACACCGGAGAATAACCATTATTCACCACCATAAAGTCACCATTCATTCACGAACAGGACAACGCGATGATAAGACCGGTTAAAGTAACGTGATTATCACTTTTTGATTGTGTAGGACCTGTGAAACCATTATTGAACGTGCTACAATGACCAATAGTTTACCGATTTTTCACTCGTAACAATTTCAAGACAGAAAACTCGTTACATGGGTAGGTGGCTACTTGTTAATAAGCACTTCTTTTACAGATGTATGCAAAAGCACGTTACTTTACTTACGTGATTAACTAGTTGTTTTCTGGTGAGACCAGAACGTACAATAGCAGTTAACACTTTAAGAACACGATGACACATGTTAATTACGTTCAGATTAAGTTCGAATAGCGTCATACTAAATAATTATTCACTTCAAACAAATGTACTGGAGAAAAGCGTTAGTTTTTGGTGCTTTGTTTAAACCACAAACAACAGGTAATGATTTGAATTATAATATCAAACTTTACATAGATTATCACTATATCGATATATATATATATACAGATTATTCGTATTGGATAGTAGCTATTCCAGAAGTATTGCTCATTACTTTTCTGTTTATGCATGTAGTAGTACATGTATTATCATTTTGTTCCATTTTCGTTTCGTTCTTCGTTGTATAGCTCCTGAAGTAGGCATAAGCCGAAAGCTTGACACCAGTAAATCCGTGGTATTCAGCTACGTCCTGAGTTTTGGCTCATTTCATTTATTTAATTATCCAACCAAGACGGCCCGTCATGTTTTGTCTCAGCCATATTTTTACAATTATATATATATATATAATACAATGCGTTCCAGGAAAAAAAAACGAAACCGAGATTTATCAATGTTTAATCATATCTTAATCACAATCATGATTAATAAATGACACATATTCGTAAAGCTTGGTTCCTCTTCTTTCATTTGATGCCACTCACATGATACATACTTCATGCATGAGTGAATGAACACAATATGAAGCAGGGCTACCAAAAAGTCGTTTAGCCCTGCTTCATATTGTCTTTATTCACCTATGCGTAAAGTATGTATCATAATGAGTAGCTTTAAATGAAAGAAGAGGACCCAAGCTTTACAAATATGTGTCATTTATTAATTATAATTGTGAATAAGATATGATTAAACATCGATAAATCTCGGTTTCGTTTTTTATGGGGAGCATTGTATATCAGGCAGGGGTCGGAAGGTGGGGGTCGGCAAAATGGACTCATATTTTTAATTTGGATCAAGTCCTTTGAAGCATTAAAAATAGCAATGAAACACTCCACCATTCCATTAGTAATTTTACCATCCACCCCAAAATGCGCCCTCTGTAGCCTATTTTTCCACTATAAGGAAATTTGAAAACATGCAATATTATGGTATATTCAACAGTATGCAAGAAATGGCCCAACTTTTTATGAGCTAAATTTTTGTCAGGAATTGTCGTTATGTGTCCATTATTGACTTATGATTTCAAAGTAAGAAGTGTCTTTTTTTTAAATTCTTTTTATGCATATGTCTGTTAAACGACCCTATTAACATCTGACAAATTAAAAAAAAAAAAAGTTTGTCAAAGCTAACGTTAACAAAGTAGCAAGTGCATGGGTGCCAATCCGGGGGTTGGGGTGTATATATATATATGTATCCCCCCCCCCCCCCCCCCAATTTGAGACTGGGGAGATGATCTCCTCAATAGTTTTGGATAACATGAATAAAAATTATGATACATTAACTTAAAACTAATAATTATACAAACTCATTATGTTTTATCTTGAAATGCTATCACATTCTTTAAATGATTAGAAGTAAGGAAATAAGAAATGCCATAATTTCAACGCGAACAAATCGAAGAAAATTCGTTCGCTTGCATTGTTCCTCTCAATTAACATGATTAAGAGGATCCGTCCATTGGCGTAGATCCGTGCCTTCCTTCCGAGTTGTCATTAAAAACCAAGTTGGGATGCTCTAAAATTGCAAGTTTATATACAGATTTTTGAAAAAGTCCCTGGTGTGGAAAGGGGGATACCCCTCCCACACCCTACCCTGCTTGGTCGCTTCACTCCCTCATTAGTCACCCCAATCATAAACACGGATCGACACCCAAGGACAAGTGACCCAATGTATTTTTGAATAATACTTGGGCATGTTGCGCCTTCATAAGGCTATGTTTTTAAATTGAATTTTTAAATTATTGGGTATTTTGTTTTTAAATCTATGTAAAACTGTATTTACTTTGTACTAATTTTTTTGCATTTTTGTAAATTTGCAAAACAAGACAATACCTTTAAGATAAATTCGTCTTTAAGTGGTCTGTCGTAGACAGATCACCTGTTAATTTCGTCAGAATTTTCTTTATTATTTATTTATCCCCCTTTCTTGTGAGCGTAATTACTCAAATTCGGCTAACTCAATGTTCACCAAATTTGAGTCACTCATCAGGCCTATCTAGGTCAACTTCTAGAAAACTTTTCAAATTAATCAGGTCATCGTGACGTCATCCACGCGCCATTTTGTGAAATAACATTATCAATCATATCTTCATAATGAGTCATCAAAAATGAACTGTACTTGACAAACATTAACTTCAGGTCAAGGTTCAACATAAATTGTCAAACAAAATCCGCGCGCGCATCAATTTCCAACTATTTACAGTTATCCTCGAGATTCCATAATGCCACACGCGCCCGTCAAACTTTCAAATTCGTGCGCGCGTCAATGGGCAATATAATGTAAAAGTGGTAAAAACATGCCTATATAGAATCCCCCATAGCTCCTCGAATGTCTGGATATCCTCAAATCTTATCACAAATTCTGAAAGTATGTAAGTTGTAAATTTGAATTCATGCATAATTTTTGCCGATCGTATGTTCTGACGTCATCATATTTGAATTTTTGTATTTAATTGATATTATTTCACTTATACATTGTCAATTTTCTTGCAGATTCTGATATGTTATAGCTGAGACAATTCTCTGCAAGATCAGTTCCACCATTTTTCATTTTGATGACGTCATCATAGTGAAGTTTTCAATTAAATACGCCATGTCAGATTTTTACCTATTTGCGTGTTATGTCTATGGAAGATGATTTTTTTTTTCACTAATCGTGAATCTACATGACATTGTTCTCTGAGCAGTATCTCAGTTGTTTTTGCTCTATTTCCTTCCAGGTTTTAGTATGTTATAGCTGAGACTATAAGCTTTGCAAATCTGGTCTCTAATTTTTGATCAGACGTCGGGATCATGCCCAATCTTTAATTAGAAAATGTGATTTGAGAATCCCGTTTTTCGTTTTACGTGTTATCTCTATGGAAAATATTTTGGTATATTGGTCAAATTACTTGCCTCCCATTCCGGTGACCCAGGTTCCATCCGCGGTGGGTCCCTTAATTTTTTTTTTTTGCCTTTTTGCCTTTTTGCCTTTCATTTTACCATCTTCGTCTACTATTATAACATAAACAAGCACATGTATTAGAGCTACGGGGTTTATCTCCCAAGTATCTTGCAATATCAGATAGTCCTAATTTATATCGCAATTTCTCAGTATTAGTCAATTATCTTCAAATTTCCGTCAGTCATCAGTCCTAATAAGGTCAAGTTCCCGCATCATTTTCAAGGTCATCAGGTTATCGTGACGTCATCCAGGCGCCATTTTGTGAAAATGAACTCATGGTTGTATCTTCATAACGAAATGTAATTTCTCCTTCATATTTGGCATGGCTAAGGTCGATGTCATCAGGCAGCTACTCATCACCAACAGAAGATCCCTCAAACATACCGGCATGGGAATTCAGGAAGACTTGACTGATTTCAATAGTAAATTGCTGGGTGAAGCTAGGCGTCATGTGAAGGTAGAGTCGGCTTGGTCTTCTGACGGACGCATATTTGTTATTCCACGCTCAAGCTCAACGAAGAACCAGAAGAAGATCATATGTAAGGAAGATCTTGACTTTCTTTGATTCTGATACATGTTTTTACTAATTATACATAACTATTCCCATTTTGTGAACAGTCTCTATATTTGTTGTTTTGAATATCTTCAATGTGCAGTTATGTAAGTGCATCTATGATATAGATATATATTTTCATGTTTTTTCAGTTATGCATATGCATTATTTAATATTTTTAATGTCATAAATTTGATGACATATTTCTGCTTTTTGTAATTTACAATTTGCAAATGTCATAGACTGGTGAATAGATAGATATACGTCTGCTTTTTTTCTCTCTCTCTCTTTTAATTATACTTATATGTACAGCTATGTACTTTGTTAATGAAGAACAATAGACATATATTTGTTTGCTTTTTGTAATTTACAATTTGCAAATGTCATAGATCTGGTTAATTGATATACATGTACTTCTACCTTTTTTGCTCCTTAATAATACGTATATGTACTGTTATGTACTAAAGTATTAATGGTGAACAATAGGCATATATTTTCTGCCTTTTTGTAATCTTCAATTGGCAAATGTCATAGATCTGTGATTAAATATACTTCTGCCTTTTTTTGCTCTTTTAATTTTTATTCATATATACTTTATGAACTAAAGTGTTAATGAAGAACATTGTTCATGTTTTTCAGATTTTAGTTATATGCATACCGTTCTATGCAGTAACAGACTGGTAAATTTGATATATTTCTGCCTTCTGTTTTGCATAGTCTTCTATATACGGTTATGTTGTGAAGTGTAAATTATATTAAACACAATATATTTTACACATGTATGCTTTTCAGTTATTCATATGTCATGTCATTAATTCTGTACTTGGTATATTCCCGATTATACAAACCCAACTCGTATTACATCAAGCACTGCTACCCTTATCGATAATTTATTCACTAATGTACTTGATACAGAATTCGACTCAGGTTGTCTCTGTTCTGATGTTAGTGATCATTTACCCATTTTACCATCAACAATTCTATTTACTTTAATCCCATAACAGAACATGAAGTTATTAACATTAGTAATTCATTACACAACAGTAACTCTGCTGGATTTGATAATCTTAGTACTAACTTAATGAAAAAAATCATAATTTATATTGTACATCCATTGATTTTTATATTCAACCTCTCTCTTTCTACAGGCATAGTCCCGGATAAACTAAAAATTGCTAAGATAACCCCTGTATTTAAAAAGAATGACCCTCATAAATTCGATAATTATAGGCCCATTTCTATTCTGCCATCTATATCAAAATTGTTAGAAAAATGCATTTATAATCGATTATATTCATTTTGTTTAAATAATAATATTCTTACTGACTCACAAAATGGGTTTAGGAAAAACCATTCAACTACACATGCTTTGATAGATTTACAAGATAAAGTTTTGTCGGCAATTCATACTAATAAATTTGTATTGGCATTTTCATGGACCTCTCCAAAGCCCTTTGATATAGTTGATCATAGAATACTCTTGTCAAAATTGGAATACTATGGGATTAGGGGCTTACCACTAAGTTGGTTCGAACGTTATCTTTGTAACAGATCTCAATATGTAGTTTATAATAATAATTCTTCCAATTTCTCTTCTCTTACACATGGGGTACCACAAGGTTCAATCCTAGGTCCATTATTGTTTTTGATTTATATAAATGATCTTACACATTCATCTGACAAATTTGATTACATAATGTACGCTGATGATACCACTTTAATTTACACCCAACCTAACACGCATAATTTAAAAAACAATATTAATACTGAAATAGATAAAGTAACAAAATGGTTCAAATTAAATAGATTGTTGATAAATCCTAGTAAAACAAATTACATTACGTTCTTTCATAGGCAGTCTAATTAAACTGATTCATTTGATAGTTTACTTCTTAAAATCAACAATGATATATTAAATAAGGTTAATAGTGTTAATTTCCTTGGGGTATACATTGATTATAATATGCATTGGGATACACATGTCAATAAGGTCACTCAAAAGGTATCTAAATGTATTGGTATTTTGTATAGATTAAAAGACTCGCTTCCGCCTTCTGCTTTAATACTATTATATAATTCATGTATGCTCTCATACCTAAATTACTGTGTTGCTGTTTGGTGCAATTGTAGTCGAACTAAATTAGATAAATTATTTAAATTACAGAAAAAGGCCCTTCGCATATGCCTGGGATGTCCTTATCGTGCCCCTTCTGCCCCATTGTTCAAAAAATTGAAATCTCTTAATATTTTTGATTTGTACTATTACTCCCTTGCTCTCCTTGGTTTCTTTTACTTTCAAAATAAATTACCCTCAAACATTTCTCAAATGTTCACTTTTAATTACCAGATACATAATCATAATACCCGTTTTAAGGATTCTTTTCACTTATGGCCAGTAAAAACAAATAGTGCCATGAAATCAGTACGACATAATTTCCCTGTAATTTGGAACTCAATCCCCAAATATATTTCTAATTGCAATACAATCACTTCTTTCAAAAAAAAGTTGAAGCATTTTCTTACCCTTAAATATGTATAGTTATTTTTATTTTTCTCTGTTATCTATATTTGTGCCACATTTGTGTTATATTTTATATTTGTATTTATATTTATTTTTAAACAGACGATTGGTACTACAAAACTTAAAGATAACATTTAACAAATTCATAGTGACGAAGCTTTTCGACCTGCACTCATCGGGTCACAACGCAGGAATGAGAGAATACAAGAAAATACAAAAGTCAAGGAAGGGTGTGTATAGCGACCCGGGTATGATCCGGGGACGCTAGAATAATCGAAGCGCTTGTACAAACTCCTTTTGTCGGCACAATAGCGGATCTCTCGACTGAATGAACAACGCTTCTAAGAAGCGAAGATGTTGAAAGCTGCGTGCTCGGGCAACAATAGTGAACTGAGCCGGGTTATACGCCTCGGAACAAGCCGGACTATTTAGCAAGTGCTGACCAATAGCAGAGTCGCTGTGACTGCGGCATTGAACATTAGCGACGCTAGCAGCGGTTTTGCAGTTACGCTTCGGCTGTGCTCGGCTACCAGCTGATGTCTGTCGTACCACGGAGGGTACGTGCTGTTTAATGCGACAGTCTTGTATTCTCTTGTATTTTCTTGTATTCTCTCATTCCTGCGTTGTGACCCGATGAGTGCAGGTCGAAAAGGTTCGTCACTATGAATTTGTTAAATGTTATCTTTATATTTATTTTTATTTATATTTATATTTATATTTACATTTACATTTATTTATATGTATATATTTAGTATTTATATATATATATTTTTTTTTTAATTTCTATTTGTTGTCTATATAAATTTCGCAACATTTGTAGGGAACTATGCTTGTACAAGGCCCACGGGCTTTATTTATGTAGTTCCCCATTTCATTTTCTAATTTCGATTATGACTTTTTTTTATTTGCAGCATATCAAACAACAAAGGAATACACTGAAATACATGACAATACAATTAACATTCACAATTATATTAAACGATATATTACAATGCCCAGGACAAGACGTATAAATGAACATGCAGGGCAAACAAGAATTAGGCATAGAGCCAACACGTAAATCAACTTACAATACAAATACACGTCATATTGCACTTACATTTTAATTACATTTTGATAGTGGTATTTAACATTAAAAGTAAGTAAATTTGTAATGATTAAACCAGGAAATTGCCCTTAATATAAACTTAAACAGAGGAGTGGGTGGGTAGATACGCACATTTTAGACAGTAAAAATTGTTACTCTAAATGAGTGCTCTTTAAGGATAAATTATTAAAATGTAATAATTAATAAATATGGGTTGAAAATATACATAATAGCGTGTCAAAATACATACATCAGGGTTGTAATTATATGGGTATAGATGAGTGTATTTAAGTTAGGCATCCCTGGGGATTTGGAGAGGCGCCCTAACGTCCCAACTAGGTTCATTCTTTGCCGAGTAGATTACAAACGATGAAATCATGGCTAATTTTGAGAGACTCTTACGCAGCATTTTAAATTTATCAGGGCGGTCAATTACCTTGAGCAAATTCTTCAAGCGAGCTTCATTACCTTGAGACACAAAGCCCCGAGAGCCAATTTCAAGGCAAATGAGTGTTGCATCATATCCATTTACTTCCAGATCCGTTTGCAATGGGGTGTATTTTTGTGTTTTGTAGTCGTGCATCTTATCAACGTTCAGCTCAAAAGGCACTGATAGCTCAAAAATCAGCATTTTATGCAGGCTTTTCCACAACACACAGATGTCTGGGCGTAAGCTTGTCTGTGTACATTCAATGTATTGTGGAAATTCCTTTTTTTGCGAAAGGTATATTTTCCAGGTCTCCAAAAATCTGTGCCTCTGTGTGTTTGATGCCTTCATGAATAAGGTCAATCAGGTAATGAAGCAAGTTGTCATGGCGCCAGGTGAAACGACCGTCATGTAAAGCGGTCTGACATGAGTTCAGAACATGATGCAATGTTTCTTTATTCCCACAATGTTTACACTTATCCGAGATCTTTTTACCCCATCTACACAAGTTAGCATTTGTATTTAACGTATCAGTGACTGAATTCATCAAAAACCTCGCAACTTTGTGTGGAAGGTTATAAACTAAACTCTTCCACACAGTACATTTAGATTCACATTTAACCAGATCAAGAAACTTCCCCTGGACAACAAGGGTTCGAATGTGAGATGACCATTCTTGTGAACACTCATTACGTAATTCTTTCTTGGTCTCTCTTTTCATTTGGTTTGAATGTACTTTTTAATTGAAAATGAAATAAATGAGAATTGAATTGAATTGAATTGAATTGAATGTCATTCCAGTCATGGTCATCACCATTATCATCATCATCATCATCATCATCATCATCATCATCATCATCTTCATAATCATTATCACCATAATCATCACCACCTTCATTATATCATCATCATCATCATCACCATCATGATCATTATATCATCATCATCTTCATAATCATCATCACCATAATCATCACCACCATTATCACATCATCAATCATCATCATTCTCACCATCTTCATCATTATATCATCATCATCATCACCATCGTCATTATGATTATCATCACCATTGTTATTATATCATCACCATCATCATCATTATATCACAATCATTATCACCATCATCATTATATTATCATCACCATCACAATCATCACCATTATCATCACCATTATCATCACCATAATCATCACCACCATTATCATCATCACCATCAATCATCATCATTATCACCATCGTGATCACTGTCATCACCATTATCATCACCACCTGTATCATCATCGCTCTGATACGATTGCAGTTCTAAATGCTGTCATGATCATCATTATCAATATGTCATTATCGTCATTGTCATCCCTTATATCAGCATCTTACCATCATTGTCGTCAACATTATCATGATTGTTATCTTGCACAAATATTATCAAATCTTACAAAGCAATTTTCTACAGGGACAGACAGACCACCTAATTCGTCTTCAGTGACGAATTAAATGTCTAGTGGTTAACGTTGTCTTCTCACATTCTTGTTGCTTGACTATCCTTTTTCGCCGGTGTTAAGATGGTAAAGGCAGGAAAGCGAATGTACATTCGCCCGTCAGACCTGACATCGAGGGTTCTGCAAATCTTACTTCACAGATAAGGCGAACCGATGCTGCAATAAAGGAAAATCAAGGTGAGCAGTAGTGAAATGTGTTGAGGGAATAAATGTCACTCATTTGTGTGAGTTATATCATATCAACTTGTAAAATATGAGAAAAGGAAATTGAAAAATAAACTTGAAATTCATTGACTTATCGGTTTGATGAACAAAGCGAACAAAATAGATAGATAGATAGATAGATAATTTTATTCGTCCAATTAAGGAAATTTGCTTTGTTGGCTTACAAAAGTACATAACATTCATATAAATAAACAAAATTACACAAGTTATGAACATGTAGTCATATGTGGTCATAAACATACAGAATTATACGTACTACAATCAGCATATTTTTTCAGCCTAAACTCATCAGAAAGGAAAGATTTTCAATTTAGGTTTAGATTGCTATACAAATTAGCTTTCTATATAGAGTCAACATAAAAAAAATATGAGGATAATACGTTGAACAAGTCAATAATGTCTAGTCTGGTGAGTTGAATGTATAGCGGGACGATAATTGTATAGCTTTGTTACTTGAGTTTATTGTATTCCCGGATTGACAGCGGGATAAATGAGTTTCCAAAACGATTTGTACGAAATCCTACCGATCGAAACCGTTTTCCAGAACGCATGACAGTATAATAGGAATGGAGAGGGTGATTTGTATTTTCAAAGATAATTTCAGCCTGTTTCAAAATCAGAGAGGTACATGCCTCATTCAAATTAGTCTCTTCGCCTATCATTTCCTTCGCGTGCCTGGGGATTTTTTTCAATTGTTTAAAGTCCTCCTTTCTGCATGCTCCAAACCAAACTACACAACTAGACAGAATTACGCTTTCAATTACTGATTTGTAGAACAACAGGAGAATTGTCCTATCAACGTGAAATGAGTACATCTTTTTCAGAAAGTATAACCGTTGCTGTGCTTTTGCATACACATTCTGACATTGGTCGATCCATGACAGTTTATTGTCAACAGTTGTTCCCAAGTACTTAAAACTATCAACTACTTATATAGTCTTGCCCTTCATTGTTATCGGATTTACATTGTTTTGTTTCATAGAACGGAAATCGGTTATCATCTCTTTCGTTTTACTAGTATTTAAAACCAAAAAGTTCTCATCGCACCATTTTTCAAACACAAGCAATTCTTCTTTATAATTTTGCTCATTGTTTCTTGAAATCAGACCGATAATAGCCGTGTCATCTGCATATTTAATCATACTGACATCTGCAGAGGATGATATACAATCGTTCGTGTACAGAATGAATAGCGGTGCAGAAAGCACACATCCCTGTGGTGACCCAGTATTGATGTTTATAAAATCCGAAAGAACATTCAATAATTGAACCCTTTGGAATCGACCTGTCAGAAAATCATGCAACCACAGTATCAGTGAGGGTCTAACATTCATCTTACTGCGTTTTTGCATTAGTATGTGGGGTTGCATGGTGTTGAAAGCCGAAGAGAAATCTACAAAAGTAGTGCGAACATTGTGGCCAAGTTTGTCGACATGCCGAGCAATTGTATCAACTAAGAGTAAGATGGCATCGTTAACAGACTTTTTATGTTGATAAGCAAATTGTTGTGAATCAATGTGTGGCAGTATTTGTGGCAGTAAATGCTTCTGGAGAATCAGACGTTCAAAAGTTTTCATGACCAAGAAAGTGAGGGCTATGGGCCGATAATCATTCAGCTCAGAGGCCCGGGGTGTTTTTGCTGCTGGAATGACGGTAGACGATTTCCAACATTTTGGGACATAGTTTTGATTCAGTGACTCTTGAAAGACAAGAAAATTGTAACATTCACTACCAACGTTTCACAAAATCGTGCTTTTCAACATTGTGAAACTAATGCCGTAATCCTAATTCAGCTTTATTTTGGTTCATTTTCTTTTTCAATTTTGTGAAGTATTCATCAGCAAAAAAAATTCATCACAGTCGTAGCAAGAAAGGCAAAGAGTTTTTTTTTTCTTACCTACAAAAAATTCAGATTTTTGCATTTTTTCCATTGTCATTGCAAAATATGAAACTTATCTTGTTTTATGAAGAGGAAGAAGAATAAGAAAACTGGTATTTGTTTTAAGAAGATTTTACGATATATGTTCCGACAGAGAGAAAAACAACATTGAAGTGGGGTGGCCTGTATTGCCATCCCCCAATATATTTGGGTAAAGTAAATAAGAATTGTGATACATTAACTTAAATCTGATAATTATCTAAGTTCTATATATAGTTCTAAAATATCTTAAAGGGTTCAAAATTTGAAAAAAAAAGAAAGATGTAATTGCTTTGCTCGCTATGTAAGTTTCATATGACTCCTGCTAAATATTGCGCCCCCAATATTGGATAAAGTGTATAATAATAATATAGACACTTATAATGCGCAAAAACATATCCACCCAAAGGGTGCTCAAGGCGCTTACAATTCAATTGCATATAAACTTAACCTAAAATACAATTACAATGATAACATTACAGGTTAGGGTATAAAGGCATTGAAATTCATGTCAATGCAAATTACTACAATAATATTGGGCCATTAGATGAGTTTTCAGACAGGACTTGAAATGTGCTACTGATTTACAGTCCTTGAGTTTAGTTGGAAGACTGTTCCACAAACGGGGAGCTGCTGATATAAATGCTCGATCTCCCCATGACCGTCTGGTTTTAGGAATGAAAAGATCAAGAGTAGATGTATTGGAAGAGCGGAGACCAGGACGACCAGGCTTGTGAAAGTCAAGAAGAGATGTACTGCGGAGAGGAGAACGTCAGGGCACGATACGCAATCAGAAGGGTTTTATACGTGAAACGATGTTCAACAGGAAGCCAATGAAGGAACTTAAGGACTGGTGTGATGTGAGAATACTTGTGCGTACATGTAACTAGACGGGCAGCAGCATTCTGAACAAGTTGGAGCCTCCTTACTTGAGACTGAGAGATGCCATATAACAACGAGTTACAGCAATCAATCCGGGATGTTACAAATGCATGCACAAGCTGCTCAGCTGCTTTTGTAGTTAGATACTTGCGAATAGCACGGAGATTACGGAGACTGTGGATAGTGAGTTTAACACACGATGATACCTGTGAATCCATGGTCATATTTGAGTCAAAAATAACTCCTAGATTCCGAACTTTATCCACTGGAGTAATTGATGAAGAACCAATATTCAAATTAGGAATTGTCAATTTGTTGAGCTGCTGCCTCGAACCCAGCATAATAAACTGAGATTTCTCATCATTGAGCTTCAAATAATTATCCTTCATCCAGTTCCTAATTTCACGTATACAGACTTCAACACGAGCAATACAGGCATCAACTTCACATTGTGTAGGAGAACACGAAAAATATATTTACGTGTCGTCGGCATACATATGGTGATTGAGATTATGCCTCTTGATGATATCATGGAGGGGAAGAATATAGATATTGAAGAGTTGCGGCCCAAGCACCGATCCCTGGGGCACAGAGAAGGGAAGATGAACTTTCCCAGAAACAGCTCCATGAACGCAAACCCTCTGGGATCTGTTTGAGAGATAAGATGTTAACCACTGGTGAGCCTGTCCACCAATTCCGATCGACTGGAGTCTCTTCAGCAGTATGGCGTGGTCTACTGTGTCGAATGCACTACTTAGATCAAGCAGAATCAACCCAGTCACTTTATAAAACAGCATTTGTAAAGGTTCAACTTTAGAAAGAAATCACAACTTCAGGTAGCCTTGCTAAATTTCTCGACAGTTTATGAAGGCTATACGGTTTTCGATAGTTTTGCTCCCGATTGTAATAGTGAGTAAATAGAAAACCCGTTTATTAATTAATGTATGAAATTCGAGCTTCTCTACCGCTCAATTGCCAAATTTCCTCCAGGGGTAAAATGCACAAGAAAATTGCGTTTTTTAGGGTTAAAAATGAAAAAATTGGCCGCTCGGTCGCTTTGCTCCCTCGTTTGTACAATAACGTATATATATCTATATATCTATATCTACACATAACCTTAACATTTAGCATAATAAAGTCCAACTCAATTTTAATAATTTATCTTTAGCTTGTGGCTGAACCTAATTTCGTTTCATCTTTGATTTATTGATGACTCACTATTTTGATAAATGTGTTACCCTTACTGTTAAGAACCAAAAACCAGCAAACAAACAAACATACATATCCATTCGTCTATATAAGGATTGGTTGACTTTATTCGAAAGGATAATGTTCCAAAAAGCAAGTTAACAGATTCATCTACAAATTAACACAGACGATTATCTTTTCTTAGTTTTCGAAGATCGAGTACACGGATACATTCTACGATAATGAAGAAAGGAATCGTACGCATTCTTATTATCTTTATTCGTTTAATATTTTCATTACCAAGAAAACCTCAGTCATGGAAATAAAAAACGTGTTGCCGAGTACAAGGGCTTCATAAAAACTGCTCACCATGGGGTGAAAGAAGACGTCATCTCAGAACTCTCCAAGGATAGAAATGCCGTGAGTACTGTTATTTATCAATCCATATATATTTGTTGTACAATGACACATGATCGCGACAGAAAAACAGAATAATGGTTGTTTCATTATTTTTGAATTAATAAATAAAAATGAAGATTTATGCATATTCTTTCATCCTAATAATACCTAAATTACATTCTGTAAGTTTTGCCGAGCTGCAAGTTAGATTAACAGAATGGAAGTTTGGCATGGCGATTTAAGAGCTGACCACTCTTTTTCTAGTAATGAAATAAAAAGGCAAAAAATAAAATATGCCGTTTTCAGTTAATACAGAAACTATATCTCAATCCATAAGGCAATAATCTACTGTCAGAGTTATGATATCTGATGTTGTAGCCCCGTATAAAAAATGTTAATTACTGATGAATGCGGGAGAGCCTTATTTTTTTTTTTAGGCATTTGTAACGGATTATACTTTTTTCTTTCTCTCTTTCTCTCTTTTGAAATTGTTAACGAGGAATGGTTTGCAAATCATGCTGTAAATAACAATGAAACAATGAATTCCCGAAATTTACTTGTTAAGTTTGAAATTGTTTTGGTTTTATCTTCTTTAGATACACGAATCTTCTGCGACTGGGGAATCCCCTCTTCATGCTGCCTGTGACAGTGGAAAACTAGAGATAGTGAAATTTCTCATCAATGCCAACGTAAACATAAACAAGCATGATGATGATGGAGTATCGCCTCTAAGAAGGGCTGTTAATGGGCAAGTGCCTAAAATTTCCCAACGTTTTCCTCATTAAAATATATGTTATTATTTTTTTTAGATAAGCTGTATACGCTGGCCGGCCTTGTATTGGCTAAAGGTGACCTTTGACATCTTTGTCTCAGAATTGTTTAAGGCTTTATAGATATGGGCCACGGTGTGCCCTTTTGCAAATCATTATTAATATGCAAAATTTTCTTAGCTCACATTTTTCTTTGTCTTATTATAGAAATCATGTGGAACTAGTAAAATATCTACTAGATCACAATGCATCGGTGATTACACAGGACAATAATGGATGGACGCCACTGCATTCAGCAGCATGGAATGGTCACGCTGAGGTTATCAGATGTCTCCTTATGAAAGGAGCTGACGTCACTAAACAAGTATGTTTAAAAGTATAGGGGTGCACCCTCATCCCACAAATACAAATAATAGACTGGAAGAAAAGTATTAATGAACAATATTTAAACCTTAACATATATGACAACATACATCGTTTTCATTGTCATTTTCAAAATATTAGAGTCCCGTTATTTGAATTGTGCATAAAATTAATGTTTATCTAAAAATAAAATTAAACGAAAGATCTTGTAGTTTGAAGACAAAAAAATATTAGCATGCACTGGATAAATGAGGCAGCAGCATGACCACAGTTATAATATGAACTAATTAACACAAAGGTTTTTGCATTGTGTATTAGAAAAGCTTCGCGTTATGACCCCCTTCGAGTCTGAACTGCCTACTTAATATTATTGCATGTAGTCTATGGACTAATTTCATACTGGAAGTTGTGAAATATAGCCGTAGACGTCAGTACATCTACCCTGAGAGTTTCTATATTTGGATAGTTTGCGAAATTTTCACTTTGTTATCGATTCGGTTACTTTGCCTAGACAAATGACGGTCAAACCGCACTGTTCCTCGCCTCGCTGTTTGGTCATCACGAATGCGTCTTGGAATTGCTGGCCGAAAGAGTAGAATTGGGAAAAGATTACGAAGAGAAACGTAATCACCAGCTTGATCTAACCGACAAAAATGGCATATCACCTTTGCACTGTGCCTCATTTAAAGGATATGGAA
Organism: Heliocidaris erythrogramma; assembly: GCA_025617745.1. Classification (NCBI taxonomy): domain Eukaryota; kingdom Metazoa; phylum Echinodermata; class Echinoidea; order Camarodonta; family Echinometridae; genus Heliocidaris; species Heliocidaris erythrogramma. Next base: position 34,020,320 of record CM046863.1, on the reverse strand, counting down.
ATATAGTTGAAAAACTTATCACCGCTGGTGCTGATGTAGACAGAAAGGTAAATTCCCATTCAATATAAATGTATATGTATTCCATGATGCTACTATTGTAGGCTCGTGATTGAAAAACGCATTCCATTTTTCATCCCATTTAACTTTCTTGGTATAATGAAACTTGCGTTGCTAACTTGCCATACAAAGCTCATCTAGTTTGCGAATTTGTCATATGTGCATTATAATATATATATATATATATAAGCGTGAGAGATATAAATGAGACGGGACGTAGCTCTCAGTTACCCTCGATTTTAATTCCAAGCTTTCGGCCTCATTTGGCCTTCTTCAGGGTATTCTATACTTGGATGCTGTATAGAAGACCCTGAAGAAGGCCAAATGAGGCCGAAAGCTTGGAATTAAAATCGAGGTTAACTGAGAGCTACGTCCCGGCTCATTTATATCTCTCACGCTTATATTATACACATCATGAGACACCGACTACGTTCAAGTCAGGAGACATCTCTCACACTTTATATATATATATATATATATATATATATATATATATATATATATAAATGAAATGAGCCAAAACTCAGGACGTAGCTGAATACCACGGATTTATTGGTGTCAAGCTTTCGGCTTACGCCTTCTTCAGGAGCTATACAACGAAGATCGAAACGAAAATGGAACAAAATGATAATACATGTACTGCTACATGCATCAAAGAAAAGTAATGAGCAATACTTCTGGCAATTAATAGCTACTATCCAATACGAATAATCTGTATATAAATCGATATAGTGATAATCAATGTAAAGTTTGATATAATTCAAATCATTACCTGTTAGGTTGTATGTGGTTCTCCTTGCTTGTGCAATGGCTCACGTGACCAGGTCTACCGCAAAAGCAAGTTAACTGATGTCATTGTGACGCCACCTTAATTCATGAAAACCCATGTGCACGAGTAGAATCATTGCAAAGAAATAGTTGTAGTTTTAGGTATTCGAATGAAATGATATTGGTAAAGTACATAATTATTAGTTTAGTACACATTAAAGGTTGACTAAATTAGAGAGAAAATGGGTGCCTTTTCCATATAGTTTGGCCTTCTAATCACGAATCTGCCAATCGATTGTCCAAATTATGTCTCGTTTTGGCGAAAAAGGGGGAAAAGTAGAGGTTTTGGGACCGTTCCTTAAAACTCGTGAGCTGATTGGCTAACCCCAAGTGACGTATGAAAAGTAAGAGGCACAAGATCTGCGGGCTGCAGCATATAATATTGTACACAGAGTGCGGTATTTGACCCGTCTTTTCAACGGACAATTTATGAAAAAAGGAAATTAATCAATATAATCTTAGGAGTGAATAATCATTAGCAATATATTTTCTACAAGATCAGAAAACGCTTTTGCCCAAATATACAGCTCTTGTTTTGTTTTTTAGCTTTTCTTTTGAACAATGTTCTCATCCATCTAAGCTTGCCGAACGAAAATTTTGCATTGGTCATAAACGCGTGCACAGCCGTTTTATGCGTCTTTATGTACTATGTCCTACACAAAGTACGGCAGTGACTATGTTCCCCTCGTACATAGCGACTGGTGAACGCTTTTGTTTTGTTTATTTCACTTACGGCTTTTTGTTTTTTTTACTTCGCTTTACAAAGTACGTTAGTGCTGACTTAAATTTTGGCTGAATTCGAGTAACTTATATAGAGAGAGGAAAAGTGCCCGCGATTCCGAGTTGGAGGACTTTTCTGAGCCATGCAGATACGAACTCTGATTTATCAGATGATTTATCAGACCCCGAAGGCAAAGAAGCTCGAGTGGAAAGGGGAAATTCGACCATATTATATGTTTGAACACCTCGCAGAATACGGTGAAGGGCCGTGGGTGAAGTAACTCCAGGGAGATCCCTGGAGTTACGGGTGAAGTAGACCGAAAATGCTGTCTCTCGTTCGTTAGGTCGTCTTAGCTAACGAACGAGAGACAGAATTTTCGGTCTACGGGTGAAGCTGCTGCAGCTGCTGTCGTTGAAAAACAGATTGGAAGACTTGACTCCAAGTCTGATCTTTGGAATAGCTGAATCTTTTATTTTAGCTAGCTTATCCTTCTCTTCATGCCATATTCGGAATACAGGCCAGGATCCTCAAAATCATCTTCGGCAAAGTGATCGCTGCAGATTGTACTCCACTCACTTGGCCGGCCCTTGCCACTCTGCCCGCGTGAGCTTTGCATTTGTGACCCACAATTTCCGTAGATTTTCATCTTTAGGAAAATGATAAAGGCTTACACCATCTTTAGGGGCCTATAGCCCGCAACTATACACCGATTAGGCATTATTGATGAAACTGTGTCCCAAAATCAAATTTATTGTGAGGAATTAAACACACGAAAATACGCAATGCAAATGGTCGATGCGGTGAATATCATGCTCGGCACCGGGCTGGGCCTGCCGGGGGCCTCCGGGCGCGCACGGTATAGGGAAGTGGAATATTTTCCCTTACTTTTCATACGTCACAGATCACGTGATCACGATGTTGCTTTTTTAGGGGCGGGGCTTATGACTGTGTAAATCAGCAAAAATGTACTTTTCAAATGATTATGAAATATGACTGAATGCATACAAAATTGTGTGATAGATATTGATGACACCTTCCTACGAAAAATGGCAAATTATTTTTTTATTTTACTGACCCTTTAAGGGCTCATGACGTAATGTCGAATACCAAAAAAATGATTCACCGAGGGAAATGATACACACAAGTAACCATGGCAATACATTTTATATAAAGCAATGTATGCAACATACACATTGCTATGAGACTCAATCAATGTTGTAAATAGCGGGTAGTAATTATTGGGAGGGGGTATATAAGAAGGCACCCATATTACTCTATAGAGTAATATGGGTGCCTTCTTATATGACCTATATCGATCGTCATTCATTTATTGGTTGACATTAACACCATGCGGGTGGAGTGTCTTGAGTGTCTTGATCCAGTATGATTCTCTGTGTAAGATTGTGTCATGTGATTTGTTGTCGATGAGTTCTATCCCGAGTATTTTAGCGTTTTCTACTGTGTGTCAAGGGAGATTGAAATGGACTGTTTATGGTAATGTTTTATGTTGGTTTTGGATTTCTGATCGTGTGTTATTAAATTCTCCTGTATATTGTTGTTTCTGTTTTCCGATGTACTGTTTATGGCATTGTGAACAGGTTATGAGGTAGATTGCCCAAGTAGATTTACAATTGATGTTGATTAGATGATGAATTCTTGTCCAGTGACTGTGCTTTTGAATGTTTTGGTTTCCATGATGTGTTGGTGGAGGATACTATTGGGTGATGTGCATTTGGAGAAGCCTGTGACAAGGGTGGTTTCACTTTATTGTCGTCTGGTGAGGGGGATGGGTCTTTTGCCTGTACAAGGAGGTCTCTTAGTGTACGTCCTCGACGAAAGGAGGTAGTGGGGGCCTGGGGAAAGATGTTCTTCATTTTTTCTGATTGGTGTAAAAGGGGAAGGTGTTGATGGATGATTCGGGAAACGGTAGCGGTGGGTGGGAAGTAAGTGACAGGAAAGTATACTTTGTTGGGGTTAGTTGTAGATTTGTGTTTATATTTCAGAAGCTCTATCCTGGGTTTGTCACCTGAGCGTTCGATCTGTTTCTTAACTATGTTGATGTTTGTAAACAAATTTTTAGGCTTTTACTCCCAGTGTTATAGATCGTATGCTCGATCTGTAATGAAAAACACAAGTCAAAGTCAGATGTTGTTATTGCGTTCCTTGAAGTGCTTGAAGTCCTGTTCTAATGGCTTCAGGTTGTGGTCAGTGCGTGAGGGGTCTGAACATAATTCTCCTAACACGTAGCGCCTGGCTGTATGTGATACCGTTGAATGAGTGCTTTGGATGACAGGAGGATGGCAGCAGGTACGTGTGGGTATCTGTTGGCTTAGTGTATAGTTTCGATCTCATTGTTGGGGTGTTGGAGAGAGACATGAAGAAAGTGGACTGTATCATTGGACGATTGGAATGTGAATTTAATGGTTGGGTGTATGTCATTCGTCGAGTTTTGGATCATGGTTACAGTTCTGGGTGAGCATTCCAGATGAAGAATATGTCGTCTATGCAGCGTTTCCATGATGTTCTGAAGATGTTTGAGTGTTCTGATGTGATTTTGTTTTCGAGTTGCCCCATAAATATATTTGCATATGTCGGAGCCACAGGAGTTCCCATGGCTGTCCCCTCGGTCTGTAGATAATTGTTCCCATAAAATGTGAAGTCGTTAGGTTTGAGGATAAGTTCTAGGAGTCTGATGAGTTGGTCAGTTGTAGGTTCTTGTTCTTTTCTTTTCATTTCTCCCCTCACACACAGTAGAAAACGCTAAAGTAACCGGGATAGAACTCATCAACAACAAATCACATGACACAATCTTACACTGAGAATCATCCTGGTCAACAAACTCAAGACACTCCACCCGGTACCGCATGGCATTAATGTCGACCAATAAATGAATGACGATCGATATAGGTCATATAAGAAGACACCCATATTACTATATATACCCCTCCCAATAATTACTACCCGCTATTTACAACATTGATTGAGTTTTATAGCAATGTGTATGTTGCATACATTGCTTTATAAAAAATGTATTGCCATAGTTACTTGTGTGTATCATTTCCCTCGGTTAATCATTTATTATATTCGTCATTACGTGATGAGCCCTTAATGTGCACTAAACTTATGATTATGTACCAAATTTATAGGTCTACATTTATGTACTTTACCAATATCATTTCATTCGAATACCTAAAACTACAACTATTTCTTTGCAATGATTCTACTCGTGCACATAGGATGTCATGAATTAAGATGGCGCCACAATGACACGCATCCGCGGTAGACCTGGTCACGTGATCCATTGCACAAGCAAGCAGAACCACAAACAACCTCACAGATAATGATTTGAATTATATCAAACTTTACATTGATTATCACTATACCGATTTATATTCAGATTATTCGTATTGGATAGTAGCTATTGCCAGAAGTATTGCTCATTACTTTTCTTTTATGCATGCAGTAGTATATGTATTATCATATTGTTCCATTTTCGTTTCGTTCTTTGTTGTATAGTTCCTGAAGAAGGCATAAGCCGAAAGCTTGACACCAATAAATCCATGGTGTTCAGTTACGTCCTGAGTTTTGGCTCATTTCATTTATTTAATTATCCTACCAAGACGGCCCGTCATGTTTTGTCTCAGCCATATCTTTTTATATTGTCTCGTATTGTCTCGTATATACTGCATATATATATATAATATAAATATTGACTTCAGGTAACTTTTTCGTAAATATTTGATTAATGAGCTGTCTTCACTTGAGTAATACTGATAAAGAAATGAAATCTCTTTCAAGTGAACTGATATATCTATATCAAAGTTTTGTTCCTTCAGTTTCCGGTCGTTCCATTTCGGCTATCTGCGGTATACTCTGGAGAGTGGAAGACGAAAAGCTTTAGTGTGGCTCCTCGTCAACGCCATTTAAAAAAGAAATAAATTATTATATTGCTTTTTAAACGATCAACAGATAAAGGGGAAAAGGAACAACAAAACAACAAAACAAAAAAAGAGAACAAACAAAAAGCATTAATATAGAGCTTTATACAAAGTAGTTCAGTAAGATGATAATTGGGGAAATTATTTTTCTTATCACTTATACAAAAATAAACAAAAGACACCAACGAATAACCCCTTAAGGTTATATCCGTTATATGTCATGGTTGAAGGGGGAGGGATGTTTCTACATCGTAGTGAACGCAATCTTCTCCTTGATCTGAGAAGCTCAGCGAAAGATAATAAAGGATGCTTGTTATCACGTGCAAATCTTTGTACATATAAAACAACATTTTAGGTTATTCTGTTCTAATTAATGTTGCTATAATATACGAATTTATTTTGAACGAAGTCCAATTTTAATTGGTAATAGGCGCCAGCACTTCAATATGTTGTTGGGCTGCATGTGCATTCCACCAGTCGCCACTCCGGGTTCCAAGCTTTTCAATGCGAGTGATTTGTATTATTTGTGTCAAGGAATGATTGCCAATTAATGTCATCATTATCAATTGTTGAACTTGAACTTGAAATGAACTTGAGTTTGAATTCTTTATCCAATAACAATAACTAACACCTGGCAAGAGAAATAAAAATATAGATACATCAGCTGATCAGAGTTAAGAATAAAATGAACCACAAAAGAGACTGAATGCTAATCGAGTGTGGTACCTTTCAACATTGGAAACATCGTTTGGTTTTATAGAATAAACAACGAAAAATTGTAGTTGCAAATAATGAAGTGGATAACAAACAAATGTATAATACAAATGTAAATGATGAAAGGTCAGTATCAAATACATGTACCTAATTGTTTGATTAGATACATAATATTTAGACGTTGTTAAATTATAGTTGTTGTAGTTGAATTGTTGTAAATATTCTATTATTTCGTAAATTATAAAAGCAAAGACCATAAATCTAATTGCATGTTTCTCTTAATCTAGTGTGGAATGATGTTAAATTCATTATTATCTTTGGAATGCACATTATTTTGCTTGTAATGATCAAAAACGCTTCTGCACTAAGTTGTGTTGTCAATATTGTTGATTGCATAATACATATTGTTATATACATGTACTTTGAAAAATGAAAGTGTAATGAAATAAAATCTAAATCTGAAATCTGAATCTGAATCTGGAATGTACTAGACATGTAAATATTGTGGCTTTCGTTTTAAAAGTTTATTATTGTGTGTGTCTTTAATAACATAACAAACAGACTAACGAAGGGCATACTGCTGCTTTCATTGCAATCAACGAGGACCATGTCTCCTGTGCAAAAGAGCTATTTTATCGTACTTCTGAGGAGAGTATTACTATGGCAGCGAGTCGACTTTTCCTCGGGTGAGAAACATATACTTTGCAAATCAATAGAGCGTCTATCTCTAATTTCCAATCACAAAACACTGTGCTATGTTTGAGAGTGCCCCCCCCCCCCCCCCCTCCGGAAACCTCGAACCCATTGATATAACATCTGAGTATCATTGTAAATTGTAGATTCAAGAATTCCCTTTTTTCAGCAGTACGGTAGGCCTATCATATATATAAATATGGGAGGGGCGGGCCCCCACCACCAATATGAACATTTTGAAAAAAGACAATAGAAAACTATTTTAAACAAAGTCGGCGCCTCCTCTTATTTTCAAGGGGTGTGATTGGAGTGAGGACCCCCTTTCTTTTGTTTGTCAGAGAATTTTGGAGGAAAATGTGCTCCAAAAAATGGCGGACCTTTTGTTTGCTTGTCAGAGAATTTATTAGAATTTAGAAGGTCCGATAGTTAGCGGGTCCGATAGACCGACACCCAATAGATAGAAGGTTCTATAGGTCGAATGACAAACGGGTCCGATAGTCAGAATGTCCGATAGATATACCGAATGTACGAGAGGGTCCAATAGACAGGTTTTATAGACCGAATAGACAGAAGGTTCTATAGACCGAATCGGCAAAAGGGTCCGATATTCCGAAGGTTCAGTAGGGGTACGATAGTTAGCATGTCCGATAGACCGACAATAAATACTTAAACAGGGTAAAATAGTTGATAAAATTATAAGTGGGTAAAAATAAGTGGTTGAAATAAGTGGGGGCGTTATGTTTTCAGATCGTCAGTCCGTACCGTCCGTCCGTCCTGTATTTGCGTTCTCGGGATAACTTGGGAAACATTCGAAGGATCAACTTCAAACTCATCTAGAGGAATGACTATTATCTGATTTATATTTTGGTTTGTCACTGGATCAAATGTAACAAATGTCTGTGTGTTCATAATGTCATGAGAAGCTTTGGACATCACTTAAAACACATCCAAGAGAAGTGACGATGCTTTTATTAATAGTAAATTTAGTAATTTCAGATAATAATTGCAGTGACAAAAGTATTTGTTTAGCTCCTTACATAGAGTGATATAAATTGTAAAATATGAATGTGCGATTTGCTTCTTATCCTTTATATGTATAAACGTATTCTGTTATTACCCATTGGTCTCGTTGGATGCCGATCTGGTTATTTACCAATGGCCATTATATTTTCGTTATTGATATCAGTTATTAATATAATCGCCATATTTATGTATATAAACCAAAGCCAATTATATTGATAAGTCATATTCTTATGGAAGTTATTTGGTTTGCATCTTGGATCTCCAGCTAATGTTATGCTATTTTTCTACTCAAAGAATGTTATCAACATAACTGAAAGGAATCGAGCGGCAAGTTGACCTAAAGGGGCTAAAGAGATGAATTTTCAGAAATAATGGCCTGTGACCAATAGCCTCTTCCCAATATGAGAACGGAAGATGCCGATAACACGTTACACAAATTATGAGAACGGAATAACAATACACTAGAACCTATTCCCAGGATACAAAATTTTTTTATTTTTATCTCTCTCTCGTTCGCTCGCTTTGCTCGCTCATACAATCAAGAAAATACAGCAAGCACCTCTTACGTCCTGCAGCACCAAGTGAGGTATCCGACTATACTCGAATTCCCCCACCCCCTTCCCTCCAAAAATGATATTTACCCGACAGAGTCCACAGACTAAAATTATTTGCCACAAGGTAGTAGTATTGGTGTAGTCGGTGAACATTCAAAAAAGTATAAAAGCTGACATCATAGCTGGTTGGAAAATATCACCTGACACCCCCCCCCCCACAAAAAAAAAGAAAAATGGAAACGCCCCCTCCCAAGAAGGTGGTAGGACCTAATTGAAACAATTTCATTTTCATCAGTCAGAATCTGTTGTTGTCAGAATCTTTTGTTACTTTTGATGAAAGTTCAACTAAAAGTGTGCACCCCATAAGATTTCTTTGTTTAAAAAATAACATTTGTGTTAGAAGGGGGCGCTCTTTCCTTAGCTTGCTCCACTTTAAAAAAATGCTTCGGGCATGATGGGACCCAGGGCTTTAGTGTGCACCATATAATTAGATTTCCATGTTTCCAAACCGGGGGGGGGGGGGGGGGGGGCTGCACTGCATGGGTGGACCACCCCCGCCCCACGGTGATGATAATGATGCTCTGATAAAAATACATTTAACATGTTGAAAATGTATAAAACATCGGTTTTTTACAATACACATAGAACATAATAAGGCATTACACTTTTCCTTTTATGAGATAAAACTATTAAAAACTTATTGTATCCACTTATTTTACCCTTTTTACGTTATTGTCGGTCTATCGGACCTTCTAACTATCGGACCCCTACTGAACCTTCCGACTATCGGACCCTTTTTCCGATTCGGTCGAAAGAACCTTCTGTCTACTGGACCCTCTCGTACATTCGGACTATCGAACCTTCTATCTATCGGACCTTCTGACTATCGGACCCCGTTGGACATTCGATCTATAGAACCTTCGGACTATTGGACCCTCTTGTACATTCGGTCAATCGCACCTTCTATCTATTGGGTGTCGGTCTATCGGACCTTCTAGCTATAGGGCTGTAACCGTTGTAGCACCCCTCACCCCCGGCTCCCAGGCCCCTGAAAGGAGGGTTTGTTTGTTGTTTGTATATGTGTGTATTTGTCAAGGCAGTGGTGAGAATGTGCCCCCTATGATCCTCCTCCCCACCCTTTTACACCACTGCTCTTCTGGATCAAGGGAATATCAAAGCTTTGCTATATCAGGGTTTTAATATATTTAATATATTATATTACAAAGTTGTAGGACCCGAGAGATTGTTGTTTTGAGTTTTGAGTTTTGAGTTTGTAACTGCGTTCTTTGTAACAATGTTACTGTACTTTAAAACCCTAGTCCGGCTGGGCTTTTTTGGTTAAGTGATATTAGAGGGGTTGGGGAGGGGTTGATGCTGCCCCTCACACCGGAATTTACGGAGGTCACTAATTTGTTTAACTGCTTGGCACACTGGGGACATATTGCATGAAACATCTGGTTGGGGTGGATTCTGCACCCCTTGGCCTGATTAAGGTAAAGGATAATAATTACAAATAATTATCAAATAATAATCCACATTATCACTATCTCCAAGTAAGCACCTAGTACCATCTGCCCGTGTCTCTAGATCTTCTTTCATCAGTAAACTCTTATTGATGAATCTGACATGAGTTCATAGCACCTAATGCTACCCATAACTCCTGGAAATCTGCAGTACAAATAAAATAGTTGGGAACGCCATGAATTTTTTCTCTTCCTTGCGATAGCTTTGGAAGCCTCACGTTTGTCTCTGCAAACTGATGACTGTGATATTGATGCTGAAAAAATATTTTATCAGAAATATTGAATTTTAATTTAGGGGGAAAAAAAGAGAAATATATTATATACAAAGTAAGGCCAAAAAACCCCAGAATTTAACATTTTGAGAAACAATGTAATCAATTTGTGATTTAATAATAAGCTACAACAAAATTAAAGGGGAATGAAACCCAGGCATCAGTATGCCATCAGATGACCATAGCCTCTAATCGAGGCGATGTGCTGCTCATGGGTCGCCGAGGCCGAGTCCGAGGCCAAGGCCAAGGCAAGGCAGAGCCGGCCTCGGGGCCGGCCTCGAGTCACACAACACTGATTATTACCGACTGACAGCTTTTTGAAACTGGCGTCTTGCAAGTGCAGGACCCCTTTGCTTCTGCAAGTATATTTCTGTCCTCAGTAGGAATGCCACAATAATCTAGTTGAGCCATTGCTATTGCCACTTCTTATGTGGGTTGTATTATTGATGGCGTATGACCATTTATCATCAGCACGATAAATAGAAGATGGCTTAATATGTTTGATATAGACGTTATATCGTTTAAAGCATTTATCCATGTTATCATTACATTTATTAGTAACAACAATCTTTTTGGCTCAGTTCGAAATGCACAACTTAAAGGACTGTTAATTACTGTTCTTATCCATGGATTTTTTTTTCTAATTGTAACAGGCAAAGTTATGATGTACATAAAATGTTGGATATTGACAAAGACAAAGATGACTGGACACCACTTCAAGAAGCCTCTTCGAACGGCGAATATGAGAAAGTGCTTCGTTTAATCAGAGACGGTGCAAGTGTAGACGACGTCGTAAGTGTGTCGATTCTTTAATTATGAATGACGCGAAGCTTTGAAATGTCTAATCATCCTCTAAATGAAAAGAGGCATTATTAAAACGATTATTAAGAAAAGAAGAGCCATGAGGCAGACATAGAAGACCGTAATGGGCCTCTCCCCGATATCTGAGGACGGAGGCACGACAACTGGCAACCTTGAACACAGAATTAAAAAAAGAATTATCATAATTCTGGAAGCTGTATTTCATGAAGAAACCAGATATTTGCTTTCTTCCTGTAGATGTAGACTGTAAGAAATGATCGAGTCCAAAATACTTTTCTTTTCTTAAAAATGCATGCATGTATATTATTTGCTAAGGAGACAATGGTAGTAAACAAATAGTTTCAAATAGAGTGTTCTCATTTACAGACACCAGAGCACAAAAACACGGCGTTGCTGCTAGCAGTCTGGGAGGAGAATCAGCAGTGCGTACGTGCTTTGGTTGAAGATGGCCTTGCAAATATCAACAAACCAGATGGAAGCGGCTGTTCCCCGTTACATGTCGCTGTTCAGTTGTAATAAAAGCCTACTTTTTATATTTATAAACTTAAATAGACAAAACTTGTTGCTTCCAATAATGCAAAGGCCACACGGAAGAACATAAATTACTTTGTTAACCCCTTCGGTATTATTTGCACTTTTAACCAAGAAATTCATTATACTGTCTTTTATTTTTTTTTTGATTAGTTGAGAACAGTTTGGGAAGTCCAGTCTCAAAATTACTAAGTTTTGATAGGAGTAGAAAATTCAGACAAACATATTTTAAAAATATTTTAAATGAATAGGAAAACATTATATTGGGAAAGCAATGTAAACCACTAATACAAATACGAAGGCAATTATGCTAGTAGATTTTACTTAATGCTTGTAGGTCAAGTAATCGAATATATAGGGTACAATAAAAATTCAGAAAAGAGATCTGGGGCCTGTAACATAAAGACTTACAATCGATTGTTTCTCCCTAAAATCGATGGTGTATCCTGGAATCAATTGTATCTTCACAATTGATGGTATCTCTGTAACATAAATAAGTTACGATTGATATCAAATGTATCTTATGACGTCATTCCATTGTATCTTCCTCGAATCGATCGTAACTTTACAATTGATCCGGATCAACTGGTAAGTCAAAATTAGCAAAAGCCTGATTTTAAAGGGAGCGACAAGTCGCAATCTATGGGCGCTTTTACAGTTGGCTGCTCCTTTCTCTGGATCACAGTTCAAAGCGACTTTATCGCGCGCAGCTAATAAAAGTTCGCACATTGACCCAAATTTTAGTAAACAAGATCGCGCGTTCTTTATTCCAGTAATTGAATCTCATTGGTCGGTTACGTATGTAGGGATTCGAGTTAACGATCACGCGAGGAATTCGGCAATAACATTCCTTCGGTAGCTCACGATTGGACCTGATTGTATCCAAATTTCCCCGAGTCAGGCCAACTGGTCAGGCCCATGGATTACGACTTGCCACTCCCTTTAAAGAGAATCTTTTGATATATTTTTTTTTGTTGGCTTTTTAAAGGGATACGCCACCGGGTGGCCGTGGGGAAAGTCAGGATTGCGTAAGCCCCATTCACTCGTACACAAAATTTGTGCGTCGAACGCGTCCGTTGGACTAAGTGGGATTACATTTCGACTGCACGAAGCCGTCCGAAACTCACACGAGAGCTCGAGCTCAGGTGGAGCGTGCATGTTTGTGTGGCTCCGCGGGGCAACGGCATGATCAGGTAACAATCACGGTGCCCTCTCGCGGCATTAGAACGTCCACAATCTGCGGTTGAGTATCCCTTTAATAGTCTCAGGAACATAAAATCTTATGAAGATTTAAACACAAACATAAAAAGCATAACTCCATATTTTTCTGGTAGAGAATCTATTAATTGAGTTAATATATGGCTGTTGCAAGTAGGTGCTTATTTTTCGACATATTAAATACACAAATAATTTTTGGTACTACAAAATTTAAAAATGACACGAAAAGGAGACATGATAACTAAGCTTTTCATTTCATTTCATTTATTTCCACTTCCAACAATATAAAATGCATAGGTTTACATCGTACATAGCAAATCAATGAAACTTACAACTATTGGTTACAGCGTACAATCAGGTTATCACGCAGGTATATAACAAATTACTCGAAATCCACTAGACCTGAACGCCGTCGCAAAGCTTGGACGAACTCCATTTGTCTGCACAAAATGGGTTCGTGCGAGGGGTAAGGTATCTGACAAATACGCCAGTTAGGTCAAACACGCAGTGTCACGTTGCTATAACGCGGTTTCGACACGCATTGTGTTTTCTACAAACAGGATGCTACCGTCAACTAGCAAGGATGTACTACCCCCCCCCCCCCCACTTGAGTAATGTTATTTACCAATTTCAGTGCCGGTGAGATGCCAGGTACGTAGGCCGTACTTCTCAGCAGTTGGCTGATCGCATTAAACAACACGTCCCCTCGACTATTCGGAACCCTACAAGCGCACGCAACCCGTCCGTGCCTCCAAATCTGAAATGCACGCTAACAGACCAAAGATAGCCAAATGCGATTCAGCGATTGGTCTCCATTTGCTGAACAATCCAGCTTGCTCACAAAGCTATGTCGACGATCAATTCTCAATTATGTCCCTGGCCAGAAGCGCAGCGCATTTACGCCTTCTGGCAGCCGCCTACATTCAATCGCACGAACCCCTTCTGTGCAGACAAAAGGAGTTCGTCCAAGCTTTGCGATTGTTCTGAAATTACGGCGTCCAGGCTGCGTGCGGGTTCATCGAGTATAATATAGTTGATTTCGAGTAATTTGTTATATACCTGCGTGATAACCTGATGAGTGCAGGTCGAAAAGCTACGTTATCATGTCTCTTTTTCGTGCCATTTTGACATATTAAATAATATTTCCTATAAATAATTTGTAAAAGGTAGGTTTCTCTACAGAAAACATGATTACCATTTTTAAATTATATTTTGATGTAAGTAGGTCAAAGGTTAATAGTCATAAAGGTCAATATCCATGAGCTTTGACGTTTTAACCCTTGTTACCGCAATATCTGAAGAATTATTTGAATCATTGACTAAAAACCTAGCATTAAGTATGAAGTACCATGGAGAGGAACTGAATAAATATAATTAAGGTCTTAGGTTAAAGGTCAAAGGTCATGTAATGCAATTTACAATTGTGGGGTTTTATCCTCACCATCACCATATCTGAACCACCTGACCACTTAACTTTTAACTCTTTAATAGTACCGTAAGAGAAGAAATATATTGGAAATTTGGAAAAGTAGGTGAAAGGTGAAAGGTCATAGAGGTCAATTTACATGAAATTGCTCTTTTTCTTTATCCTCGTCATTGCGATATCTCCAGAACCATTTGAGCAATGAACTTCAAACCCGGTACCAGAATGGAAGTACCACATGGAGACGAACTTATTAAATTTCATGGGTCAAAGTTGTTGATTTCAATGAAATTATGGGTTTTTAGCTTCATCACTATATCTCAAGAAACAATTGCGCAATGAACTTCAAACTTGGTACTACAAAACGACAGTACCATGGGTCATAGGTCATTAATTATTCTAACATGCAGATGCATACTGGAGATATGCATACGCATCTGTCACGTTTTCAATGTTTTTTCTTGATTTCTTATTACATGTATATTCACTTCTTCACAAATCTTTCAATGTATTTCATTGTTACCTTTTCTTTTTCATTATTTGACTGTTAATGCTTTATATTTATTTTTAACAATTATTGATAAACTGCTTCCTATACATAAGTGTGCCTTACAAATTTATAAGCATGGTAAAACAAGCCGTGTTTTGTAATAAGTTTATTTGAGTTCTCATCTTTCAGAGTCTACATAACTTTAATCTCATATCTCTGCTTTATTTGAAAGCAAGGTTGGACTGACCTAGTGTGTATAAAACTGGAGCATATTTGCACTCACCCTGGATCCCCACTCTGTTATAAACATCACTCCTAACCTGTACAAAAAGGACCATCTTTAAGTTTTTAATAAAGACGGTGTTGAGAGAGAATTAGCAAACTTTCACAATCATGTACCTATCCAAGAAATTTCATTATTTAGTTGTTCTACCATCCGTGGCGTAACTGTACCTTGGCGTCAAGAGAGGCAAAACCTCAGAGGAAATGGTGAGCGGAAACTTTGGAGAACTGCTTGGAGGAAGATTCGTATTTTTTCTTCTCGCCAAAAGTTGCTCAGTGGAGGGGGGGGGGGGGGGGGGGATCAGATGTTATTGGGTCCAGAATTCTCTGACAAGGAAACAAAAAGTCCAGGGGCAGTCATAATAGTTCGAAACTGCATCGATGTTTTGACCAAAAATTCACCAGGGCTGTCCTGAAAGGTACACCGCAATCGCTGAAATCTAGATACCGACGATAAAAATTGAATTCAAAGTTCGTGATTAACTTGCTCTCTGTTTTTGCACGAACAGATTATAAGAGAACACTCTAAATGTCACAAAAATACACTAAATAACAATGAAATATACATAATGTCAAGATAATAGTAACATTTATAAAATTTAAAGATTAATATAGCAGTTCTTACCGAGTGTCATCTTCTGCAGAAAGTCGGTTTTTGTATGGATGACATCATTTCGCTAGACTTGTATGTACAGCCGTTTGAATGAATCAGTTACCATGGATATCAATTGTAACATGCATGTCGATTTGGGGGAGTTTTATGTTAGGGGAAAATACAATTGATTGTAAGATACAATAATTGATTGTAGCGAATCGGAGATACAATTGACTTTTACAATCAATCGTAAGTCGATTTTTATGTTACACAAATACATGTACATGGAAGTTTGTTTCTCTTTTCTATCAACAGAGTATTGAAAATTAAAGGTGGATATGTAGCCCAAAGTATGTCATGAGTGAAGGGTAATATGCAAATTGTGTAATGAACATTGTATCAGAAGACCTGCAAGGGTGAGAGACAACTGAAGACGAAAACTTATGTGAATGTGCTAGTTAAGGATATGTCAATGTTGAAAAAAAGTAGTGTAAATGAAAGGTACAGGTGCTGAATTGCCAATTGTAATCAGTGGCGGATCCAGGAATTTGAAATGGAGCGGGGGGGGGGGGGGGGGGGGACTATTAAAAAACTAATAATTTTATCAAAATATTCTCTCTAATTCTTTTGTAATTTTGACTTACCAGTTGATCCGGATCAATTGTATAGTTACGATCGATTCAAGGAAGATACAATGGAATGACGTCATAAGATACAATTGATATCAATCGTAATATCTTTATGTTACAGAGATAGAATCAATTGTAAAGATACAACTGATTCGAGGAGATACCATCGATTTTAGGGAGATACAATCGATTGTAAGTCTTTATGTTCCGACCATATTAATTAACATTAGACAGCGTTGCAATCTTTATGAATGGATGACACTGCCCTTATTATTGTGAAACATGTCTTTACTTTTCTCGGTCGATTAGGAATCCATCTTCAGAGAGCAAACTCCCAAAAAGTACTTTTCCCAATTATAACTGAAAAATCCCAAAACATAGGGCTTTAGTTTTGGTAGAAAACAATTTAACTTTGGGTTACATTGTTGTATTAACAAGGAGGTTTTTCTTCGTTTGAAACAGAAATAACTTCAGTTTAGCTAGGTACCTAATAGAAATGCATGCCGATGTAGATCGGGCTGATAATATTGGTAAAACACCACTACATACTGCTAGCTTGAAAGGGTATAAGGACATCATTCAGGTTCTATTGGATGCAGGTGCAGATATGAATGCAAAGGTAACTGTTATCGCTTTTACAATATTGTAATAACAACTTTCAAATCATTTTAGCATTTCAAATATATTATTTGAAGTACTCTTGTTTAGGTAATTTTATAACGATACTGAGAGTTTTTAGCCATTTGCCTGTCCTCTGTTGCGAAGGAACCCTCATCCTTGTACAAATAGTCCTTAATATATATTAAATATTAATTTATTGATTGGCTATAAAATAAATTCAAAGTTATTTTTTCTTTTCGGATTATACATGATACACCATTTTTAACAATCTGCAGATTTCTCTGAACATTTATATGGTAGCATATAATTATGATAATATATCCATAATTCTTGATTTATGCTCAAAATTTTGATATACATTGACCACCATTATATCTTTCCTGTGGTCGAGCATTTTGTGAATGAAAATGACAAGTCTATCTGTCGGCACTGAAGTTTAGATTTGAATATAATTTTTTAAAGGGTGAAAACTGACCCATTACAGCTTGAGCATTAGGCCCATACTAATTCACTTACACCCGGCGCAAAGACTTAAATCCTGTTAAAGCGGAAGTTGGCTTAAAGGGTCACTAAAATAAAAAAATAATTGCCCATTTTTCGTAGGAAGGTGTCATCAGGAGCCAAAAAATATCTATCACACAATTTTTTATGCATTCAGTCATATTTTATAATCATTTGAAAAGTACATTTTTGCTGATTTACACAGTCATAAGCCCCGCCCCTAAAAAAACCCATCGAAGCGACATCATGATCACGTGATCTGTGACGCATGAAAAGTAAGGGAAAATATTCCACTAACCTATACCGTGCGCGCCCGGAGGCCCCCGGCAGGCCCAGCCCGGTGCCGAGCATGATATTCACCGCATCGACCATTTGCATTGCGTATTTTCGTGTGTTTAATTCCTCACAATAAATTTGATTTTGGGACACAGTTTCTTCTTCTTCTTCTGTAAAAAGTGCATCCTTCATAGTTGAAGATCAACACACAATAATGCCTAATCGGTGTATAGTTGCGGGCTGTAGCAAGACCCCTAAAGATGGTGTAAGCCTACATCATTTTCCTAAAGATGAAAATCTACGGAAATTGTGGGTCGCAAATGTAAAGCTCACGCGGGCAGAGTGGCAAGGGCCGGCCAAGTGAGTGGAGTACAATCTGCAGCGATCACTTTGCCGAAGATGATTTTGAGGATCCTGGCCTGTATTCCGAATTTGGCATGAAGAGAAGGATAAGCTAGCTAAAATAAAAGATTCAGCTATTCCAAAGATCAGACTTGGAGTCAAGTCTTCCAATCTGTTTTTCAACGACAGCAGCTGCAGCAGCTTCACCCGTAGACCGAAATTATGTCTCTCCTTCGTTATATAGCTAAGACGACCTAACGAACGAGAGACAACATTTTCGGTCTACTTCACCCGTAACTCCAGGGAGCTCCAACGCGTTGAAGCTCCCTGGAGTTGCTTCACCCACGGCCGTTCACCGTATTCTGCGAGGGGTTCATATAATATGGTCGAATTTCCCCTTGCCACTCGAGCTGCTTTGCTTTCGGGGTCTGATAAATCATCTGATAAATCAGAGTTCGTATCTGGATGGCTCAGAAAAGTCCTCCAACTCGGAATCGCGGGCACTTTTCCTCTCTCTATATAAGTTACTCGAATTCAGCCAAAATCTAAGTCAGTACTAACGTACTTTGTAAAGCGAAGTAAAAAAAAAAAAAAAAAAAAGCCGTAAGTGAAATAAACAAAACAAAAGCGTTCACCAGTCGCTATGTACGAGGGGAACATAGTCACTGCCGTACTTTGTGTAGGACATAGTACATAAAGACGCATAAAACGGCTGTGCACGCGTTTATGACCAATGCAAAATTTTCGTTCGGCAAGCTCAGATGGATGAGAACATTGTTCAAAAGAAAAGCTAAAAAACAAAACAAGAGCTGTATATTCGGGCAAAAGCGTTTTCTGATCTTGTAGAAAATATATTGCTAATGATTATTCACTCCTAAGATTATATTGATTAATTTCCTTTTTTCATAAATTGTCCGTTGAACAGAGGGGTCAAATACCGCATTCTGTGTACAATATTAGATGCTGCGGCCTGCAGATCTTGTGCCTCTTACTTTTCATACGTCACTTGGGGTTAGCCAATCAGCTCACGAGTTTTAAGGAACGGTCCAAAAACCTCTACTTTTCCCCTTTTTTCGCCAAAACGAGACATAATTTGGACAATCGATTGGCAGATTCGTGATTAGAAGGCCAAACTACATGGAAAGAGCACCCATTTTCTCTCTAATTTAGTCAACCTTTAAAAGAAGCAGAAAATGAGAGAAACTAGAACTGCAATCGTATCAGAACGATGTGCATGCATTGACGTCTGTATTTTGCATGTCCTTGAACGGTAAAATAAAGAGCATCTCTTAAGCTACCTATAGCAATTTGTTTGAAGTCTGTAGCATCTAGAATAGTGGAGATAAGCAAGACGAACGATAGGCACGAAAAACGGACAAAATGGCGCCTGGACGGTCATGCATGAGGGATTTCGAAAAATGAAGAGTTTGGTGCATTATATGGCATACCAAGGAACATGCATACGAAATTCGAAACGAAATGGACAAGGGGAAATGACCTAGACAGTGATCACAAGCACTACAAAACAAAACAAATAGAAAATTGGCCCGAATGGCATGCCATAGTTGTGGCATCTATGCAGGATATAAAATTGCGATTAAAACAAAGCGCTTGATAGATATTGAAAATCCGGCTTCGAGAGTCTCTTCATTTTGCCTCGAAGCATGTACCTGCCAAATTTCAAGAAAAATAAAGATCGTTCAGGGGGTCAGAGTTGGGAAACCGATTTTCCCCATAGACAATACTGTGCAGGGTATAAAATAGCGTTTAAAACGAAGCGCTTGATAGATTTTGAAAATCCGGCTTCGAGAGTCTCTTCATTTTGCCTCGAAGCATGTACCTGCCAAATTTCAAGAAAAATAAAAATCGTTCAGGGGGCCAAATGCGGGAAACCGATTTGCCCCATAGACAATACGTGTAATACATGTGCAGGATCCGTATAATGACCTGACTTCAATCGCGATTTACTCAAAATATTCTGTGAGACCATATATCTTTTTTTGCATCCCTGACGAGGGAATTTCATTGCGGTCATTGTGAGCCAACTGCGACTAGCGCGCCATTTAAAATAAGCATATTATGCAATATTATGTAATGCATAGTAAATTAAGGTTTTTACGTAATATCTTCGCGATGACGTCATCGATTTCAACCAAATTTGGTTAACAGTTGTCAAATACATAAATACACATCCCACCAAATTTCAAAGACGTATGTTGAATGTTCACAAAATTAGAGCAATTTGTCTTTATTTCGGCATTTATGCAAATATTGTGATTTTCAAGTGCAATTTTCTCAAAGTCGGTCAGTGATGAGGTATATATTTTTTTATTTGGCTGAAAAGGGTATATCTTGAAGTATCTAAATCCAAAAAAGGGTACGGGTTTACCCAGGCATGACGGAGATACGGCCACATGAAGAGAGCCGTTTTGAAAACTTTAGAGGGCGCTGTTTATATAATGCGTAATCAGAAATGCATGAAATTTGGCAGACATTTGGGACAAAAATCAATTGATATGACAAAGTTATAGGAATTTTTAATATTCGGGAGTGAAAATTTCAAGAAATTTCGCATTTTTCAATATGGCCGATTTCGGACTTAAATTTACAGTGTGAAGATGGCATTTTTCGTATTAATTTTTTTATTAGAATGTAAATAGCAACTCTTGGACTATCTACAGGAATTTGTTAGAAGTCTGTAGGATGTAGGATAGCTGAGATAGGCCAGGAGAACAAAAGGCATGAAAATGGCCCCAAAACGGACAAAATGGCGCCTGGACGGTCATGCATGAGTGAATTCGGAAAACGAAGACCTCAGTGACCTAGAAGGGATGCCAAGGAACATACATACGAAATTTGAAATAAAATGGACAAGGGGAAAGGACCAAGACAGAGCTCACAAACACCCCGTGCAAAACGAATGGGGTCTGAGGCATAAGAAGAAGAAGAAGAAAAAGAATGCAAAACAGGAACAACAATATGGCATTGACAGACGTCAATGCAACAAGTGAAAATTTTAGCGAAATCGGATAAAAACAAATTCATACTTTTTGAAGTTGTAATCAAATTTACCCAAAAAAAATATATCATTAATTTCCATTTCCTCTAAAGAATATATTGAATCATTCATGTACCCTAGATATAATCATTGTTCATATTCTTTTAACAATAATAATAATAATAATAATAATAATAATAATACCTTTATGAAACAAATCTATTCCTTCATCAAAAATAAGAAAATGACAACTTATCATTTTTTCAGTACTTAGCAAATGGGAGAGAAGCTCTCAATATACGTCACGAAGTTGCCAATTTGTGTTTTGATTGATTAAACAAATCATAAATTTCTTATTTTTTATCTATGATTTTGCTTAGACTGACTAATGTGTTTTTCTCAGTTATTCAAATGAACTAAAAATATGGGTGAACTTTCCTTTTAATCGAAGTGAACACTATATCTCGGTGTAACTTAATTTGTTACGTTCTAATTTAGACCGACTTAAACACAGCGTTGGGATTAGGTTTTAGTGCAATATCAATCTAATTAGTGCAATACCAATCTAAGCCTCTCACTACATTGGCAACTTTACATTGGCAACTCCGTGACGTATCTTGCGAGCTTTTCTCCCATTTGCTAAGTACAGAAAACATGATGAAATTTCATTTTCTTATTTTTGATGGAGGAATAGATTTGTTTCATACAGGTATTATTATTATTATTATTATTATTATTATTAAAACATATAAACAATGATTATATCTAGGGTGCATGAATGATTCAATATATTCTTTAAAGAAAATGGAAATTAATGATATAATGATAGTCTCTGCGTCGGGTGTAAGCGAATTAATATAGGCCTTATGCTCAAGCTCTAATGGATCAGATTTCACGCTTTAAAAAATTATATTTAAATAAACATTTCAGTGCCGACAGACTTTTCATTCACAAATTGCTCGGCCACAGGATCACAGGAAACGTATAATGGTGGTCAATGTATATCAAAATTTTGAGCATAAATCAAGAATTATGGATATATATGTATTATCATAATTATATTTCCATTGTTTTGTGTCCCCAGCCCCTCCCTTACAGTTCCTGTTACATGTACTTATACTGTTTTGTGTCTGTAGTCTATATATATATATATGCTTGTCTTGCTTTTTATGTTTGTCTTTTTGCCTCTGACGAAGATTCTGCTAGGATGGAAAGCTCAGGCCCCTTTTGACTCCATAATTATATGCTACCATAAAAATTTTCAGAAAAAAACTGCAGAATGTTAGAAATAACTATCCCTATTTCAAACAAATGAGAAGACCAAGTATAATGGTCAAAAAGGAAACTCAAATGTAATTTTCAATAATTCTTATGCGTTAATTGGGTTGGGTAATGTAATGTTTGGTATCATAACAAACGGTAATAAATTTCCTACAATTTTTATACACTATATTTTGTGAAATAATAGATGGTTAATGAGGTGCACACATCAGAAATGTAGGCACTGATATCAATTTCGTAAAATCTTAAAGAGAGCTATTACCCCTTGGCACAGTCAGATTTAATATACAAATGACACGGAAATTAAAGGAAAAAAAGTGACAATCAAATTAATTTTTATTGTTTACACTGATTACCAAGGAATCAGCCACTGAAAAGACGCCACTGCAACTTGGAATTATGCGTGACCACTTTGATTCTGTTAAGCTTTTAGTGGAACGAGGAGCTAAGATCGAAACAGAAGGACCTGAAAGAGATTCAGCGTTATTGACCGCAGCCTCCAGGTTAAACCTCTATTTTACCCAGTCAGTTCCAGTTCCACAAAATGTCCTTTCATCCAACTCTTTCCATGACCTGTACGGTGTCTACCTTTTGATCATAGAGTTGAAAGACTTCTTTATTTTAAGGCCGTATCCACTTTTAACTGGTCTTGAATTCCATGCTTTTATTGCCAGTAGAAGCAAAATAAGCAAACTGTTATGCCATTTAAGTTCTATGAAAGATTATGTAAAATAGGTGATTTGAAATACGTTATTACGATGAAATGGCTGTTATAATGGCTGTAAAATAATATTAAAGCTCCTACATGATTTTGGTTTTTTTCACGTCAGAGATCTGGGCCCCGTTGCATAAAACTTACCATTAATGGTAACTTTGCTATCATTGGTAA
This sequence comes from Heliocidaris erythrogramma, assembly GCA_025617745.1. Lineage (NCBI taxonomy): Eukaryota > Metazoa > Echinodermata > Echinoidea > Camarodonta > Echinometridae > Heliocidaris > Heliocidaris erythrogramma. The sequence continues at coordinate 33,997,099 of CM046863.1, read as the reverse complement.
CTACTATGGTAACATCACTCAACAGCCAGTCAAAATCAAGGTTTCCATGCCAGTTACCATTGTTGGCAAAGTTCCCGTTAATGGTAAGTTTTATGCAACGGGGCCCTGGTTTTTAATAGTCTCCTTCTTTAATAGGAAGAATTTTAAATTGGGTATATAAAACCAAAGTATGCTATAAGTTGACTTGATGAATACTCCATCATTTGGCTGTGAGTCCAATAGATCGCGAAGTAATCTCAACATTCTCCTGCTGTCTGAAGGTTGGCTCCTGTTACACTCCCCGTGGATTCATTCAAAATCAAGAGGAATGAATGAACAGTGCCTATTTGCTCATGATAGGAAACCTATCTTAATAGAAAATTCCTCAAAAGAAAAGCAAATAAACCTGTTTACTAAGTGATTCAAATTTTATGCATACTTTTGAAACAAAAGTTGTTCTTGACAACCTGAAAGCTTGCCAGAGGCTTGTCAGACATAGCAACAAGTAATGTATGCAAACTGGATTCCAAGTATAGTAGTTCATTCATTAATAACAGGTTAATGGAATACCTCGTTACTAGGTCCCCAGGAAAGAAATATCCATAAATTTGAATCACTTAGTAAACAGGCCTTGATGGTATGCCATTGTCCAAAAAAAAAAAAATCTTTCTATTTCTTCCGTACATATCACAGAAATCTCAAGAAAACGGTCTCTTACCTTTTGGACCACAATGCTGACATGCATGTTTGTGATAAAAATGGGCTGTCCCTACTTTTTTGGGCGGCTTGGTACACGGATGAGAAGCTTATGAGGCTCTGCATCACACACAGAGGTGACGTCGACCAATCGGTAATGTTGAAAGTGTTAGAAAGCATTTATTTATTATGATTTAAATGTATCCGCCTTCAGTGAGATATTGTCCACTTACTGGTTACTTGTCTTCCAACTAGCATGACAGATCTTGATAAGGCCCCGTGCCATAGGGCAGTTTGAAGCTAACTCACTTACTCGCTACAAGGCATTTAATGAAAGTAATGAAATACTGCAAGGAATTTTTAACAATGAGAATGTTTTTGGAAACCCCACTAATCCTAGCCTTTTGACAAGGTCCTCGTGACTTGGCTATTTTTCTCGGCAAGTAAGCTAGTAGTGGCTGCATAACAAGACTAGCCGCCCAGCCCGGTGAATGCGCGATCGAGCGACGTGAGTCGCGAGGGCCTTCTGGAACTTGGCCTATTTCTTATGCTATCCTTTGTTCCTAGCGAGGATCTGCTACCTTATAGGTAGGAGCCAATCAGCCAACGTATCTTCGCATGACGTCAGCAATTTCGCCTTCATCTCGAGCTAGCTCGCTCGCTCGGCACCCGGCGCCGCGGCCCGTGCAAGCTACATCAATCATGGAAAGCAAGCCCCGCAGATACCGTTGTGATTGGTCGATAATCCTCGGTAGGCGTGTTTTAGCATACGAATGTCAACTCGTGAATAATTCATATCGGACGATGGAAACCCAGGTTCCAAAAGGCCTCGCGACTAAAGTCGCTCGATCGCGCGTTCACCAGGGCCGTGTTGATTCTTTTCGTCGCCGGCTAGTCTCATCTCAGGCACAGCATGACGAGGAAAATAGCCAAGTCACGAGGCCTTGTCAAAAGGCTACACTAATCCAAGCATTAACACAAGAAAGCAAAGTGCACACGTTGTAATACTGTGTTCAGATGACTTTGAATGTTGGAAATTATCCAAGCTTTAAAGTGATACTCAATACGACCTATATATTTCTTATTTTAAATGAATATAATCGATCAAAATGGAGTTTCCTTACTTTTTGTGCTGGGTATATATAACCCAATACATGCAGACTTGGAAAAACAATATTAGACCAGCTCCATTTTGGGGTATATGAGCAGTATTAAGTCCATCGTCTATGGAAGTAGGAAAATGATCATCAACATCTGTTTCATAATCAATGGACTACTACTACCTAGAACAATTACCACTGTGATTTTTACCCCAGGAAAGTTACCACTAGGACGAATACAGCCAGGACAACTTGTCCCGGGCAAATTTCCCCAGACAATTACCACACGCCCCTTTTCATGAGAAAGATTTTTTTTCTTCAATAGACTTTAAATATCTGAGATGTTAAACTTTAAGTGTTACTTCTCATGGTGTAAGCACCATGGCCTGCTCATTATTCTATGAGACCATTGCGTGTGATATAAAAAATGAAGGTATTAGAAAATTAATTTTACGAATCAAGCAAACATTCTTGCAGCATGAATGAGCTGCTGTGAGGAGAAAATAAATATGACACCTTGTTGACAGCATGCCACAAGGGACGACTGCTAACATCAAATGTAGCAATTTCCTCCAAGAACTGAACAAACTGCCTCCACAGGAGTGAACATCCTCCTGTACAATTATCCCAGACCACTTCTGTCAGGACCCTTTTTTCCAAAATCCCTACCCCTGAAGAATATCCCCGAGGACAGTTAGCATCTAGGATATTTACACTCTGTTATTTTTTTTCTGAACTATCTATCCATTGAAGTAATTGTCCTTTAGAATAAAATTATCCGGGGTAAATTGTACTAGGTTAATTACCCTGGCGGTAATTGTCCGAGGGATTAGTTATTCCACGAGATAATAACTCATTATGAGTTAGCTAGTAGAATCATTCTGAAAAATCAGTTACTGATATAGCCAACACTTGTCATATAGGCCTTTATAAGGAGCTGATCTAATATTTTTTCTAGGGTCATATATATATATATATATATGTGTGTGTGTGTGTGTGTGTGTGGTGAGATGCATTTTTGGATAATATTGACCTCATGGGGGCGTTATAGCAGTAAAATAACTCGGGTTAGTTCAATAGGTTTGAGGGTTTTAAGAGAAAGTGAAACAGTATTTTGAATAGGACAAGTGGGCATCTGTCTGAGTATTCGTGATTGAGCAACATCTCAACACGTGCTCAATTGTTTATTGGAACTCAACTGGTTTGGACTGTCCCCTGATTGGTTTAAGCCTTGTGTACATATATTGCATTTCTTTGGGGAGGGGGTGGGTAGCGATGAAAGGAAGTAATAATTGATATACAAACAACACTTTGTGGATCTGACCTGCAACTGTTCTGTTCTGTACAATATTCCTCTTTTCTATCCCTCTTTTCTTATATTAATCTGTGCCTGTCTTTCCTCTCTATCCGTCCCTACCTCTTACTCTACAATATATCTTTGTTTTTCTCTGCACATATTTCCTTACCCCTTTTAATTTTCTAACATCTTCTCTCGATTTCTTTTCATTTAGAAAATTAAATTTTATGTCAACTGTCTCTTTATGTTTAAGCATGACAGTAATACATTTGAATTGAATTGAATTATTTTACTACACTATTAAAAGTGGCTGCTTGATTTGAACTTGGTTCTGCGGTAAACGTAATTTTTCGTGTCAGTCATTAATATTGTGACATCTAATGCAGGGAACAGTTAGTGAATCTCAGATTTTCTATAATAGTACATGTAAAGCAATCCCGAAGTCAACAGTGAATATCAGATGACAATAAATGTTATCAAATGGCTTGAAAGGGAAAATTGATAAATAATCTGCTAGTATTGATCAAAAGTTTCCCTCTTCTGACAACAAATTAACATTAGTTTATTTTATATAATTTGCCAGAATTCTAGCGGGAAAACCGCTTTACACGTTTCAAGTGGTTTTGGACACATTGCTGGAATGAAGCTTCTTATCGAAAGTAATGCAAATATCGAGGCAAAGGATGAAGAAGGCGCCACGCCGTTACAAAGTGCAGCAGAATGGTACTTTATAAATTTGCTAAACATATATATATATATTATATATATATATATAAACATATATACATACATATATATAAGTGTAAGGAAATAACATATACAACAGCTTTGGCAAATCTCGTGGGAATAAATACAATGTGAAAGAAATGCGAGAATAACGTTGCGTTGCGAGACATTTTTTCAGCCTTTGCAAATATTTCAAAAAGGGAGGACAGCTCTGGGGAACTTTGATTGAGCTACGCAACGTTATTCTCGCATTTCTTTCACATTATATACATATATATATATATATATATAATACTTAAACAAAAAATCTAAACAAAAGTAACGCAAAAGGGATGACATTTTTTTTTATAATCACTTTACAAAGGCACTAGGAAGTGTCGAAAATTCGTGACAGGGATAAATGAACTGTTGGAACAAGACACTATTCTTGTTTAATTTTGTGTCTTCATAATAATCCAAGGCCGAGGTCAAATAGACCTGCACGAAGGATAATTTGGAGTAATGGCGAATAAATAGAACGTGCACTGTTTATTACAGTAAATAGACTCCTAGATTTATAACTGTTATTGTGTATACTATTAGGCCCGGGCCCTAGGTCTATAGATTTATAGTCTAGATCTACTGCCGATTTCCTAACTCTACAAAAGTTGCATTCCAAATGTTAGCTCTGAACTCTGCAAAAACTATAACAATTTTGGGCACGTCACGTGATGCCAATCTAACCAATCACATCGCGTATTATACATACACTATTTACTATCACAGCATATTCAATGCAACCTCAAATTACCCATAGGCAACTGCACTAACTCTGCCGTGCACTATTACACCGTATTTTGCCTGGGGGGTGTTTCATGAAGCTGTTCGTAAGTTACGCACGACTTTACGCACGACTGGTGATCAGTTCTTGTGCTAAAAATGATTGAGAATCTGATTGGTATAGCACCCAAGAACATGTTCCAGTCGTTCGTAAAGTCATTCGTAACTTTACGAACAGCTTTATGAAACACCCCCCCCCCCCCCCCCCCGGTCAGTGCGCTTTTATCAAAGTACATGCGTGCAGTAAGGCTTAAACAATGGATACGCGCAGTAACAACTTACGTCATATTTGCTCGACCCAGATTAGATACCTATATGAATAACCTGAAATCAGTTCGAGGGACTGACAGGCAAACAGACGTGTTTGTATTTGCTACAAGATATGCATATACATGATATAGGTAATAATAATAATATTTAATGGCTTTTCTTTCATGGGACACAAGGGTATATCGCACTCGCTTTAAAAAATATTCCACTCGTAGTGCCGACTCGTGAAATTTTATGTTCATAGCTCATGCGATATATCCTTGTATCCCACTCAAGGTCATTTAATATGATAAAATTATTATCATCATCATAATAGTAAATCCATAATTGGTCTGTTGCTAGTCTAAATAAGCATTAACGATATAAAACGTGTGCTTCTTATAATTATGATATCAATAATAGTGTACTATGCTATCTCTTTTTAGCAACCAGGTTGAAGCAGTGGAGCTTCTTCTAGGGCATAATGCCAAGCAAAATACTTTGGATAACGACGGCTATAATCCTTTACACAGGGCTGTGTTTTCAGTAGCTCCAGATAGTGTGAAGACTCTTTTGGATAGAGGCATTGATTGTAATCAGCAGGTAAGTATGTTTAATAACATTTCTTTTCTCGGTAGAGATTTATGGTACAACATTTAAAAAAAAAAATCAATCTCATGGTGTCGTGGTACAGTGGTTTATTCAGTAGATTCTTTGTCGAGAGGTTTGTGTATTCGAATCCCAGACAGGCTCTAATAATTATGGCTTATCCACATTCCGACGCCTAAGTTATGAAATAAAAAGATATCATTGGAGAAAATTCATTACAATATGGATTTTAAAGAGATAATCCAGTTTAATATCATATACTATAGAATATATGTCAAAGATTAATGTTACAAAGTTGCAACAGACCATCGTGATAAGCGGGGAAGAAGGAAGCCATGGTTTAAAAACTGGTTACACAAAACTGAACATGGTGCTATACCTAAACCCTCGAACCAACGATAATGTATGGAATTTGATGGTATCAAATAAAAAATGGACACAAGCTAAACTAAAGACAGAGAGAGAGAGTGTGTGTGTGTTCGTGTGTGAGGAAGAAATTCAGTTCAGTTTTGCTTTGGAAAAGACATTTAGAGAGATTAACATTAACCATTGCATGGGCACGTCATGTGTCGTTTATTTCATAAAAGGTTTGTTGACATCTTCATTGCATGAAATGAAAAGTGAAATTCAAATTATATATCTTACACGGACAAAAAATAAGATTAAATTATGTACAGTTGACTTCGTGGCATATTACATACACACCTAGAAAAAACAACATTGTGTGCACCCTTTTAAATTTTATCAATATGATTAGACATACGATGGTACATACGCCCTACATCTAGCAGCCGCACCAGATACATCTGACCCACTATATGGCTTCGTAGAAGAGATGGGAGTAACTCTTCCCATGGGGAAAAGGTAATTGCTCTGCATAACAATATAATGCATATTTCTTTGTGTCATTTTATTAAAGTGCTTATTGAACTATTAAACATTTTTAATAAACAGCTGCAGTTACTATTTTAAGTAGAATTATTCACCTTTCCTTTAAACAAACTGCAATGTTCTAAACAAAATATATATTACCGTATGAATTTGAATTATAGTTTATAATACTTTTAATGTTTCAACCAGAAAAATAGAAATCAAGCGTACCTATATTATGCATATATTTTTTGAGAGCAATGTGCGATAAAACATATCCTGCATGTAGTAAGTTGGAGACATGTACTGAAAAGGATGCCAGACTCCAAAACAAGGGCCGCTGAGAGTTTTTGAGAGTCTTTGTCATGAACCCGGGGAACGCAACACTAGGGGGGGGGGGGGGGGGGGGGGGGGATAAGCGACTGAACGGCAAAAAACACACTTTGCATTTCAATGAACTGAATTTATTTTTGCATCATCTACTTTGAAGCGTTGCATTTTAGAGCACTTTTGATCACACAGGTAAACTTATTTCCATTTCTCCGTTCTTTCAATGGAGTTAGGAAGCTTGGAATCGTTATTTTAGTCATTTAACATGTCTTTCTTCTTTTTTTAAATGTCGAGGGGGGGGGGTGTCCATTTTACACTGGACCAAGGGGGGGGGGGGCGCAAACATTAATTTATTCCATCCACGTCTACTCCACCATAAGGCGCAAGATGACTAGTTCAAACCTATCTGAGGACTAGTCCATATTATTTTGTCAAGGAGGGTTTTCAATTGGCTACTAGTTCCAAGTTGGTAACTAGCTTAGTAAGTTTTTATGACTAATAGGTCCAAATTTTATAAAAACATATAGTAGCATTTATTAATTCATTGACATATTTCCATTGCTACTGTTGTATTCATTGTTATGTTTATTGTTTTTGCTGTTAATACAGCTTATCCCGACCAATTTCACAAATTTATCAGTCTTATTCATTTTAGAAGCATTCAATTTAAACACTTTTAGCCATGCCGTGCTATTCGGAAGTTCAAATTCACAATCTGTGCATTCAAATTAATCTCGGAAGCATTTACATTCGCATTTCAGACAGTCAAATTAACACTCTTTTCATTCAAATTCATCGGTTACGCACGTAATCCATGAAGATTGCATTCAGCGTAGCATCGCATGGTCACATGATAACGTAATAAACGACTGAATGAACGTTTTACTTGATTGACTGAAAAAGTGCTAAATTGGCAGGGAAAATCTACACTTTTCTTCAGAAGTTTATCTAATTGCCTATAGGTAGATGAGTAAAAAAAAAAAAAAAAAAACGTAAGGAAATGCTCTTTTTTCTGATATTGTGTTCTCCACCCTTTCCTTGTGGGAGATTGCCGCCCGTGCTTAGATATGTGGCTGCATGAAGTTTCTCGTTCAAAGTAGATATATTTTCAAATTAACCCTTCAGGTATATTATTTATTTCGTGCGCTACTTAGTGCAATTCTGTACACGAAATGTATTTCGTGGTACATCCAAATCCATTTTGTCTGTGTCTGTCAAGTAAGGGATATAAGAAGGTCGCTGATTGGCTGCCGTGTTGATCGTGCTTTGCTATGACCACGTGCCACTGATCTGTACGGAAAGATTTCTCTCCGTATATCGTGCCACGTGTATCTTGGACTGGGATGCTACATCAAACTCGGATGCAAGTCGACTTGCCACCGAGTTGTCTCGGCATGGCTTAACTTTAACCATGAGGAGAGAGAGCCGAAACAAGAACTGCGTTATGGCACTATTTGCTTCATAAAGGGGTACTCCAGGCTGAAAATTATGTCATTTGAATAGACAGAGTAAAATTAAACAAGCAAAACACTGAAAGTTTCATCAAAATCCGATTACAAATAACAAAGATATTGAATTTTAAAGTTTTGCATTATTTCGATAAAACAGTTCTATGCATATCGTCATGAATATGCAATGAGTGGGCTGATGATGTCACGTCCCCACTTGCCTTTTGCTTATTTTATTATATAAAATCATAATTATTTCATTTTATCATACATGCGTATAACCTTCCTTGTAACAATATAAGTCTCAGCAAAAGTGATGATCTTATACATTAAATCAGCATTCAGTCCAATTTTTACATTCTTGGAGGAGAAATTTTGAATAATTATAATTTTATATAATATATTACAAAGGTACAAGTGGGGGTATGATGTCATCGGGTCGCTCGTTCCTGACAGAACTGTTTCACCAAAATAATGCAAAAAAAGTTTAAAATGTCATAACTTCGTTGTCGGATTTTGACAATTTTTTTTAGTGCTTTGCTTGTATGATTTTCCTCTGTCTATTCAAATGACATAATTTTCAGCCTGGAGTACCCCTTTATGAAGCAAATAGTGCCACAACGCAATTCTTGTCGCTCTCTCCTCATGGTTAAAGTTAAGGGATGCCGAGACAACTCGGGGGGAAGTCGACTTGCATCCAAGTTTGATGTAGCATCCCAGTCCAAGATACACGTGGCACGATATACGGAGAGACACGGCAGCCAATCAGCGACCTTCTTATATCCCTTACTTGACAGACACAGACATAATGGACTTGGGTGTACCACGAAATACATTTCGTGTACAGAATTGCGCTAAGTAGCGCACGAAATAAATTTCTTTGCAACGAAATGTATTTCGTGTACGGAATTGCGTTAGGTACCAAAAAAAAAAAAAAATGGATTTCGTTCAACGAAAGCCATTTCGTATGGTTCGAAATGTATTTCGTGTACGGAATTGCGTTAGGTACCACACAAAATGGATTTCGTTCAACGGAAAGTGTATTTCGTCACTACGAAATCCATTTCGTTTAGGTCGAAACAAATTTCGTGAACGGAATTGCATTTTTTACAAAAAAAGTGGATTTCGTACGAAAATGGTGTAAACATGGACGGACTTTACAACCGAACACTCAGCGCCCCATACAGGCATGTTTCCTATCTTTGCTTTGGGAAATCTATAGAATATAATCAATCCATTAAAAATTTACAAGTAGCGTACAGGACAATAAGGTGTACTATATTTTGGTCTCATGAAGGAAATTAATTTCGAAACTAGCCTTACGTAGGGGAAATTATTAACAAAAGACGGGGGGTTAATAACTTGCGTGTTAAATTGAAGGAACATGTTTCGAATTTGACTGGCCATTAGCCAATTTGAATACCCGAGGTGTCCTTTCGGCAGTTGCCGATGAATTTGAATGATACAAAAGCAAAACTCCTTGTTCGAAACGCTACATTGAATGACTTAAATAAGTTGCAGTAAACGGTGATTTTGCTTTGAAATTTAATGAACGTTTATTAAATCGACTGAAAACTGCGGAATTGGCCGGGGAAACCTATATTGCGATTATGATTAAAAGCATCGCTCTTTTGATAAACATTATTGTTGTTGTTATAATTATTATTATTATTTTTCGTAGTAGTAGTAGTAGTAATTATTATGAACGTCTTCGAAACGATTATCATTTTATTATCATCAATGTTGTTTCATTTCATGTCAACGATATTTCAACAGTGATCATCTGAAATGTATAGAATACCTTCTTGATCGAGGAGCAGAAATTAACAAAAAAGATGTAGATGGCAGAACGCCTTTGATGCTTGCTGCTATAAATGACTTCGTCGATTCAGTAACTCTCTTACTGAGAAGAGGTGCGGATATTACGATAAAGGTAAACATATCATACACACACACATATATATATATTAATATTAATAATAATAATAATAATATGCCCATTTATATATATAAACACCTAACGGGTACATTAGGAGGACAGTTTTTGTTCTTTTTCTTTGTTCAACTGTCGACCTAATGTACCAACTGTCGACCTAATGTAGGGGTCGCTATTATGACGAAATAAACTGTATTGTTAGGTGTCGACTTAATGTACCCATTAGTCAAATAGCGCAGCCACTATATGGATATACTCTACTGCGCTTAATACAAAGTATCACATTATTACCCCGGCTTTAGCCGAGCTGCCATAATAGGCGCTAAAGCATTTCAAGGAATTTCTTCCTACCGGGTACCCATTTACTTCACCTGGGTTGAGAGTGGCAAATGTAGATGAATGTCTTGCCAAAGGACATTAGCGCCGTGGCGGGATTCGAACCGCGAACCATGTGAGCCACAGTCCGGTGACGTATCCACTAGACCACGACACCTCTATATTCACTTGATCTTCGTGCGGGAGAGGCTTGTTTGTCTCCCTCTTTGTGCATGGTTTCGCCCTAATACACTAGTCCCTGTTATGACGGAATAAGCCGCATTGTCGTGTGTCTGCCTAATAACTGATTCAGTGTAATGTATACAGCCTTGGAAAAAATTATTAGACCAAGCATCTGTATTAAATGTACTATAATATGCATACAAACTAATGAAAGTGATTTGTCTTTCTATTTCAATGAATGAATACCAAATTCCAGCAATTGTACCTTGCTTTTATGCTATTTCATTTCCTTCTTACCACAAAAATCACACAGTAACCATTCTTGGTCTAATTTTTCTCATGGCTATGTATATATATATATGTATATATATATATATATATATATATATATATATATATATATATATTGTAAGAAATGTTCCTTGAACACAACGGTGGTGGTTACTCATAGTGTTTTAGTGCAAGGTATATTGAAAGAAATGTTACTGTGAGGCGGTCGTAGCCTTTATTGTCCTCCTTTTTTGTCTAGCTTTCGATCAAAAATTTTTCATCAGGACTGCATAAAAGACACAAAATGATGGCTGACATTCACATCGGAATATACATTTATAATTGTAATGACAAGTACCTAAAGGTCCCCAGAAATCCAAATGCAAGTTGATTTCTGTTGGTGTGCGGGGATGCATACAACTCATATTTTGTTATTAAAACATCTAAATATGTTTCGTAGATTTTTGAATATTTTTTGAAATATTTTTTCCAACCTCTTAAGCTCCACCCCAAAAAATAGCTCCAGATCTTATTCCTGAGATGACATTATCTGTCAATCATTAGTGAGCTAAGGAGAGAAAGTGATTTACTGCAATAAATCATATATACCTACCTATTATGCCAGTAGTCTTGACTACGGGACCCCTTCGAGAATTTAACACAAATGAGTCACAATATTGTGCGCACCCCCCGTAATCCTATTGTCCCCTTCGCCACTCACGCGCGTCAACACGCCACGGCCATCTTCCTCTTTCTTGCTCGCCCCCGAAGAGATAGGATGTCGAGTTACGGCGCTCCTGAAGGTCTTTTTGTATCTTTTCAGCGCGCTTTTTTAAGCACTTTTCGGTACTTATATTTGTCTAAAATTATAGTACTCTTGTGTTTTGTTAGTCACTTTTGCCGATTGCAAGGGATTTTGATTCCTTTTCTTGGCAATTAGTTTTCATTTTCACGGTTAGCCCCACGTAGTTATATCTGTGTGTTTGAGGGTGTTTCCGTTTGGCACCGAGCCTTTGGGTTCGGTGTTTGTTCTTACGGTTTTTTGCTGTGAAAATTTGTTGTGCGTATCTCCCAAATTTTTGATATTACTATATGCACTCAGTTAAAGTATTTCATATTTTGGTTTACTTTATTGTCTGTTTTATTGCAGTGTTATGAATTCGGAAGAAGAAGCAGCTAGGTCGCGGAGACCTGCTTCTTCCGAAGAGTCGTCTAGCAAGACGACTCGGCCCTCCAGAACTCTCCCGAGTACTTCGGTACATGGGGGAGGGAGGAGGGCTGCAGGTAAGTTGCCTAGTGGTGTTTCCCTGCAGAGTTTGCCAGTCTCGGAGCTTGCGGCTTCGGGATGGGTGGCGTTAACTGTTCCTGGAACGTCAACTCCGAGGCCCGTGGCTTCGGGGTGGGTGGCGTCAGGCTCTAGTGGTTTGGATATCTCGAATCCAACCCCCCGGTCGTTAAGACCAGAGGGCGGCGGCCGTTTCCCGCACGGTAGCGTTCACTCGCTTAAATCCGTTAGGGGAGACTCGTCCCACTACTGCAGGGCAGCCCACGGGCTTAGTCCATGTTGGTCTGGGTTCTCAAACCCTAGCCCCCGGCCGATGCCATATGGGGGAACGAGTACTTCCCGGGCTGTCTACATTGCCAGCTGATGGGAATGCTCGAGCTAACAATTATGGACGCTCTTCGGAGCAACAGGTGTTTTCACCTGAGTGCGTGACTACTAGTGCTCTCCTATTGCCGCTCCCTAGCGGTTCAATAGCGGGTTCACACGCCTTTAGTAGTCAACGGGCACATACCGAGTCATCTCGGTCCGCCCCCGCACTGGGTGATTTCAGCACCCAGCCCATGGCTATCGCATCTTTTTGCTCAGCCAATATGGGTAATTCGTGGGAGACTTTGGGTTCATACCCTCAGCGCACTACTCCCTTTGAGGGAGGTGAGCGTCCCTCCACGGAGGGTTCGGTTCGTGTTTCCGAAGCGGCTTCGGGGATCCGAACGAATCCGAATAAGCGCTCTAAGAAAAGGGTTTCGGCTACGACTCTTGTCGAGCCAGCCAAGAAGAAGGCCAAGAAAAAGGCAAAAAGGGGCAAGGTTTTGCCGGCCTCTTGCCCGTCCGGCCTGGCTAACCCGGCTAGTTCCTCTCAAGCTGAAATGTTCAGCATGATGCGGGCTTTCGCTCAGAATCAGGGTTGGTCCCTTGTACCGGGTACTTCAACCCTTGCTTCTGCCCCTATTCCGGGGTCTGACTTTGAGACTAATCAACCTTTTGTGATTGAGTCTTCTTTGTCTGAGTCGGGTTCGCATGCGCCTTCTATTCCCGCGGCCCTCGGGGCTCCGCCGGGCGAGGAGACTTATGTTGAACTATGGGAGGGTCCGCCTGCTGCGTCCTTTGTTCCATTCCACTCGGGTGGAACCAGAGTTAGAGGCGGCCTCTCGAGCTTCGGTTTCTGAATCGCTTGGGCAGGCGGAGCCTCAATCGCTCGCCCTGTGCGGGGTGGAAGCGATTGCTTTGTTGTCTAAATATCTCCCTGAATTTCAGTCAACCCGCGCGCAGGGTTCGACTTCGCGTTGGTTCAGGCAGCAGGATTCCTCCGAGGGTATTTCTCTCGAGGAGGATTTTATGCTGGAGTATGACCGCATCGAGGCTGCGCTTTTGGTTAAGCGCCCTGTTACGGTTAAGGGTAAGGCTTTTGCCTTCGGTTCCCAAGATCAAGACAGCTTTTTCAAAGCTAAATCTCTTTCTCCGGAGATTTTAGCGGTGAGTCGCCGTTTACGGCTTTCTTCTGCGGCCGCTTCGGTTACGTACCGTCGCAGAGTCTTGGCTCTTTCGGCCCTTGGGGTTAAGGAGTCGGACATCGCGCAGCTTCTCCGGGATGTTCCGTCTCGGGGTCCCTCGCTTTTTGGTGGTCAATTTGCTACGGTTTTTCAGAGAGAGATTGATGCGCGTAAGCAGGTCTCTGACATGACTACGCAGTTTCACACTCACTCTAAGCCGACGCGGGCCCCTGTCCGTCGGAGGCCTGCTAGTCCTGCTTCGGGTCAACACAGCCGTGTTTCTGGGGTCCCGCCTACTGAGTCTCAGCCAGCTCCTTCTCGCGGGAGAGGTGGACGTGGCAGAGGCTCTTCGACGGCTTCGCATAAGGCCAAGCCTAGGCTTTGATGGTCTTCCCCGAGCGCTTGTTCTTTCCGACATGGTAGGTGGCCGACTTCGTTTCTTTCTCCCCGCTTGGGAGGCCATTTCCGGGGACGCATTTGTGCTCTCCGTCGTGCGAGACGGATTCTTCATAGATCTATCCGCTTCGCTCCCCGGAGGGGCTATAAGAACTCGTTCACCTCCCATGTCTGCCCTGGCTCGATCTCATGCTTCAAAAGAGATCGAGTCTTTGTTGCAAAAGAGGGCTATAGAAAGGGTAAGAGACCGGCCGTCTCTTTCCCTTTCTCCAATCTTTGTCATTCCCAAGCGCTCGGGAAAACTTCGTTTGATACTGAATTTGAAAAGAATAAACAAATTCATTCCTTCGGTACATTTTCGGATGGAGACTCTCGCCTCCATTCTCCCGTTGATCAAGAGGAAGGACTACTAGATTTCAAAGATGCGTATTTCCATATTCCCATTCATCGCGCTTCGCGCGATCTTCTAGGGTTTTCCTTCCTCTCAGAGACTTTTCGCTTTCGCGCTCTTCCCTTCGGGCTGCGCCCAGCCCCTCGGGTTTTTACTCAGGTCGTAGCCGTGCTGGCAGCCTCACTGAGGCGACGCGGCCTTCGGCTATTTTGCTACCTGGACGATTGGCTTCTCCTAGCGGAGTCGCGCGATCGTTTGTTGGACGAGACTCGTTTGCTCGTCAATCTTACTCAAGACTTGGGTTTCCTATTAAATTGGGAAAAGTCAGAGTTAGTTCCTACTCGCAGCCCAGTTTTTCTGGGGGCTGTGTTGGACATTCGGAATCAGTTGGCTCGGCCCAGTCGAGACAGGATTCTCACCATTGTCTCGGCAGCTCGCAAGCTCATGCTGGCCAGAAAGGTCAAGGCCAGACAGTGGCTTCAGTTCTTGGGGTATCTAGCCAGTCTAGTCGATGTTCTGGAGGATTGCCGGCTCTTTATGAGACCGTTTCAGAGACATCTCAAGTTTTACAAGCCGGGCAAGGATTCTCTGTTGGTCTGGGTTCCAGTACCAATAGGAATCAAGTCTCTTCTCTCTCGTTGGACGAACGAGGAGTTTCTTGCGCGAGGCAAGTCCTTCCGTACCCCCTTCCGTCGATCTCGGTTGCGATGGGGAGGACATTGCAATGGCAGCACGGTCGCGGGGGATTGGTCTCATCTTGGGACTCTTCCCCATATCAATGTCCTGGAGTTTATGGCAGTTCTTTTAACCCTGCTTCATTTCAGAAGTCGACTTTTCAGTCGTTCAGTTCTGATCCTCACGGACAATGTCACTGTGGCGGCTTATATCAATCGGCAGGGAGGCACTCGTTCTGCTATCCTGAATGCCCTAGCAGCACAGCTGTGGAGGTGGTGTCGTCGCATGGCGATCACACCCGTGGCCTCTTTCATCCCCGGTCAGGAAAACCTCATTGCGGATTTTCTGTCTCGGGGCAGGTGTCTTCCATCGGAATGGATGCTCCATCCAGAGGTCTTTCGCCGCATTCGCAGTTGCCTGGGTCCACTGGAAGTGGATCTTTTTGCGTCGGTTCTAAACCACCAACTTCCGATATATTGCTCCCGTGCGCGCGATCGGGGAGCTTGGGCTCTCGATGCTTTCTCTCTCAGTTGGGAGAATCTTCAAGGATTTGCCTTTCCTCCCTTCCAGCTGATTCCGCGAGTCTTGCGGAAGATCAGGGAAGATCGGGCTCGGGTGCTTGTGATAGCTCCCTTTTGGCCCAGGAGGAGTTGGTTTCCGGAGCTAATGAGCCTTCTGGCGGCTCAACCGTTCCTTCTTCCGTTAAGAGCGGATCTGGTGTTGCAGCCCCCTCTCGGGGATTCTTCACCACAATCCAGAGTCCCTTCATTTGACTGCTTGGCCCCTGTCGGGGAATCTGCAAGACAGTCGGGTCTCTGTGATAGAGCCGCGGAATTTTTAATGTCCAGTCGTAGAGTTTCTACTAGGGAAATTTATAATTCCCGTCTTTCGGTCTTTTTCCTTTGGTGTAAAGAGCGAAATCAAACCCCGTCTAAGGCTCCTATTGGTTCAATTGCGGATTTTCTAATCTCGCTATTTGACAAAGGGAGATCCATCTCTACTATCCGAGGCTACCGATCGGCGATCGGGGCCATTCACTCGGGTTTCTCAGATGGTTCGGGGATTTCTAATTCCCCTCTGTTGAGTGGTTTGATTCGGTCGTTTTTCTGAAACGTCCTCCGCGTTCTAAGTTAGTACCGTCTTGGAGCCTGCCTACGGTCGTAGAAGCCCTGGCGAAGCCTCCTTTTGAGCCGTTAGGTGAAGCTTCGCTTCACCATCTTACGGTTAAGACGCTCTTTTTGGTAGCCATTGCCTCTGGGCAGAGGCGCAGTACTCTTCATGCCCTCTGTCTTACTCCCGGTCATGTTCGCTGGGAGAGAAAAGGTGTTAGATTGATTCCTAAGGCTTCTTTCATTGCCAAGAATCAAACGGCTTCCTCTGGCCCTGTTGAGATTTTTCTTTGTCCGCTTTCTGGGTTTTCGTCAGTGCGCGAGGACAAAGTTTGGTGTCCTGTTAGGGCTCTCAAATGGTATATTGATAAGTCTAAGTCTTATCGTAAGGATGATCAGTTGTTCCTGATCACTAGAGAGCCTTTTTCTCCTGCTTCTCTTGATTCCATTTCTAGATGGATTGTCGAGGCTTTTAGGGCTGCTGGCACAGAGGCTCTTTTATCTGACAGTAAGGCTCATGCTCATAACACTCGTAGTGTCAGCACTTCTTGGGCTCTGTTTCAAGGTGTGGCGCTTGATGATATTTTGAAGGCTGCTTATTGGCGTTCGCCCAATTCCTTCATTTCTTGCTACCTTAGGGATGTTCCCGCAGGTGAGGCTATGTTTGCGTCAGCCACCTTGAAGGCCGCTGTGTCTTTGTAATCTTCGGTGTAATCCTATTCCCTTCTGCTTGAAACATGCCTCCCGGTCTTTGAGTTGGCGCTGGTCTGGCATAATAGGTAGGTATATATGATTTATTGCAGTAAATTTGTAAAATCAGCACTGATTTTCTTATTTACTATATAAATCTATATACCTACCTATGACCCTCCCTCCTTCCCCTCTCCTTGCAAGCAACATGTTTCTACTTGGGGTTGCTCGCAAAAGAGGAAGATGGCCGTGGCGTGTTGACGCGCGTGAGTGGCGAAGGGGACAATAGGATTACGGGGGGTGCGCACAATATTGTGACTCATTCGTGTTAAATTCTCGAAGGGGTCCCGTAGTCAAGACTGCTGGCATAATAGGTAGGTATATAGATTTATATAGTAAATAAGAAAATCAGTGCTGATTTTACAAGTATGTAGCTTTGCCAAAGATAGCCATCTGTTCTAATAGACCATACAATGCCTACATAGGAGTTGCTATGCCAGACATGCAGTAGCATCACCACCAAAAGAAGGGTAATGAGGAGATATTGTTTGAAAACATGCAATTCTATTGTGAGCATGTGCTGAGCTGGGGGAAGTTACATTCCACTCTGTACTGTAGAATCTTAGTATGGCTGACTAATGATTGAAAGATGATGTCATCTCAGGAATAAGATCTGGAGCTTTTTTTGAAGGTGGAGCTTAAGAGGTTGGGAAAAAAAATATTTCAAAATTTTTTTTAAAATCTATGAAACATCTTTAGATGTTTTAATAACAAAATATGAGTTGTATGCATGCCCGCACATCAACAGAAATTAACTTGCATTTGGATTTATGGGGACCTTTAACAACTGTAAGAAATTGAAATGTATATTCCCATCTAAATGTCAGCCATCATTTTGTGTCTTTTATGGAGTCCTGATGAAGATCTTTTGATCGAAAGCTAGACAAATAGAGGAGGCCAATAAAAGCCATGACCGCCTCACAGTAAAATTTCTTTCACAATATATATATATATATATATATGACTAAAGGGTACATTAGCTGGACACACAACAGTGCAGTTTATTCCGTCATAATAGCGCCACCTACATTAGAGGGACAGTTGGTGACATCAGCGGGACAGCATAGAAATAAGACAAAAACTCTCCAGCTAATGTAGCCTTTAGAGTTTTATATATATATATATATATATATATAATAATATCTACCGGGGGTACCCCCCCCCCCCCCCCCGAGTTAGACCAACCCCGGGTCGATTAGGGAACTTTTCACGTATGTTTCTGACCATTTATCAATCCAGTATAGATAACACTTCCAAGTATTTATATCTCAGGACTTTGTCCCAGATATTTTAATTTATTGTCAACCAAGAGTAGTTTTTGGCCATTTATTCCACCCAGGGTAGATAAGAATACCGGTACACTGTCGCTTGGTCTACCACCACTTGGTCTCATTATCAGTTCGTCGAACTCCACGCGATCTAACTTCATTTTGTCTACATCCAGTTTGTCTACTTACCATTTCGTCTAATTTCCATATGACCTAATAACCAATTCGTCTAATACCCAGTTCGGCTAACCCCATTTAGTCTAAAACCCATTTTGGCTAATTATCACTTCGGCTAATTTTCACTTCGTCTATTTCCAAATAAACACAACACAAAAAGTAAGTTCCCCCTAAATCAAAATGACATAATTTTTTAACGAAAAAGGTTTCGAACAAAATAACTTGGTCAGAGTGTTCCTACACTTGTTGACTAAGTTCTGTGTGAAAATGAAATTGATCCGTCAAGTCATGCATGAGTGAGCACACATTCAAGGCAAAATTGTCACTTTTCAAAAGTCACAAGAGCCATTTTTTTTTGGGGGGGGGGGGGGGGTCATTGTGGCGAATTCTGTTTCTGGTCTTTGTTCAAGTGCTGTAGTTGTTTATCATCCTTTGTTTGACCCCTTCACACCTATCCTAACACTTTTCGTGTTTTTGCACGGTTTGGTGAGCACAATTTTAGTGGAAAGTAGCGATGTTCAACCCTCTTAACTTTGAAATGGCAAAATCCATTCGGATTATTGAAAAAATTAACATCAGATATTGCTACCAAAATGAGTTGTCAATTGTGTAAACACAAGAGGTAATTTTCTGGCTGGTTGAGTGACCACACTTAAAAATTAAGCAAGAAATGCTAAAATTCACTGTTAATAATATGGCATAAAATATGACTCCTGTGACTTTTGAAAAGTGACAATTTTCCCTTTAATGTGTGCTCACTCATGCATTATTTGACAGATCAATCTCATTTTCACACACAAGTTAGTCAATAAGTGTAGGAACACTCCTGCCAAGTTATTTTGCTTAAAACCTTTTTGTTAAAATGTTACGCCATTTTGCTTTAGGGGGAACTTACTTTTTGTGTTGTGTTTAGTCTAACAGTCAGTTTCTCTACAAGCCACATAGTCTAATATCCATTTAGGGCTACACCTACTTTGGCTAATACCATATGATCTAACTATAATTTGGTCCAATTCCATTTAGTCTAATAACCAGTTGGGCTACGTAGCATTTAGTCTAACTGTCATATGGTCTAATTACCATTTGGTCTAATATCATTTAGTCTAACTGTCATATGGTATAATTACCATTTGGTTTAATATCAAATTCATCAAATAACCAGTTAGGCTACTTATCATTTGGTCTAATTTTCATAGTCTAATGACCATTTGGTCTAATTACTATTTATTCTTCTGGCCATTTTGTAGCAAGTTGAGAAAGGACAAGGAAATGAAACTTAAAAACAAAATGAAACTTTAAAAAAGTCATCTACGTAATGTGCATTGAAAGAGTTATTTACATTGCTGCTGCTTATATCAAGATCAATCAATATCCCTGCAGTTTACATAAAATCAATTATTTAGTATTATTTTTTAAAAATTTAAACATTCATAGATCTCCTTTCATGACTTAAGTAGAAGAACCCGATTTCGTATTGCACTTCATATTATGTTTGTTGGGTTGATAATCTGTTATTCAGATTTCTTATTTGATATCCGATGTACATTGTTTGTGGAAGTAGTCAATAAAAGCTAGGGGCTGGGTCAGGGTATTTTCATAGGAGGGGCAAGACGACCCACAGACTTGGGGTTTCAACGAACTGGGTCCCTTTTTTTTTGGAAAAGGGGGAACTTAATTATAAAGGGTGAAGACAAGAATGGAAAATGGCGTTTTGCCCCCTATTGCAAGTGACCAAAAAGAGAGAGAGATAGAGAGAGAGAGCTAAAATTCACATGTGAAATTGAACTGTCCAATGTGCTCCCATTTCTCGACGTTCTCGTGGAGAGAAGTGATGGGAAATTTATCACTTCCGTCTGCGCAAGCCCACATTCACTGGGCAATACACGAGATGGGACTCGTACAGTGCAACTTCATACAAGATCAAACACGCAGTGTCACGTTGCTATTACGCGGTTTCGACACGCATTGGGTGATTTCACCCTCGGTGTTGGTGTTTGGTCTTAGTGTCTATTTTGCCGCGAAATCGTGATCTAACACCGACTATGAAATGAGAAAAGAATCAGTTGGTTTTAGGTGTTGACCTCTGTTTTTTGACGTAGTTCCGGTTGCCAGTGTTTATTTTTTTTTTAAATCGTCTGCTGAACCGAGCTCGGCCCTAGGATTAATTGTCTAGCGTCTAGCTGCATTAACTACCGCAGCATTCTCTGCTGCAAGTGAGAAACTCGAGAGAAATCATATATAAACTTACTGTTCTTGTCAAGACTATCCATTTCTGTGAAGTTTCTTACCGCACTCTAGATCAAATAATTATTTCTTTTATAATTACCGGACTACTCGTGTCATTTAACGATATTCTAAACTAATAACTAAGTAAACAAATCTCTAGGCATTTTACTCCCAGTGTTAAAGATCGTATGCTCGATCTGTAATGAAAAACACAAGTCAGAAAAAATTGTAACCAGCGGGATTCGAACCTGTCATCTACTGCTTGCGGGCAGCGACTTAACCACCAGGCTATTCTGGTTCACGGCCAAGTCACGATGAACTAGAATCAAATACCCAAGATCCTCTTCTTTCTGACTCATTAATATTCATTTTTAACGGTCCGCCGTAGACAATGGTTAGTAAATGAAGAAGCTTGACTGGGGAGGAATTTTTAATTTGTAAACAAATCTTTAGGCATTTTACTCCCAGTGTTAAAGATCGTATGCTCGATCTGTAATGACAAACACAAGTCAGAAAAAAATTGGAACCAGCGGGATTCGAACCTGTCATCTACTGCTTGCCGGGAAGCGACTTAACCACCAGGCTATTCTGGTTCACGGCCAAGTCACGATGAACTAGAATCAAATACTCAAGATCCTCTTCTTTCTGACTGATTTCATTACAGATCGAGCATATGATCTTTAACACTGGGAGTAAAATGCCTAAAGATTTGTTTACAAATTAAAAATTCCTCCCAGTCAAGCTTCTTCGTTTACTAACCATTGTCTACGGCGGACCGTTAAAAATGAATATTAATGAGTTCCATTTTTTTCTGACTTGTGTTTTTCATTACAGATCGAGCATACGATCTTTAACACTGGGAGTAAAATGCCTAAAGATTTTTTTACAAATTAAAAATTCCCCCCCCCCCCCCCCAGTCAAGCTTCTTCGTTTAATAACTAAGTAGTTTTAAACAATTTTTTTTTCCTTCGTTAAAAAATAGTGCTGACGCCATTGCCAGTGTTACGCTATCAATGTGCAATATCAATCGAAGCAGCATGCACGCGATCTCACCTGGCCATTTATCCTGTCACTCTTCAGGCACTGGCATAGGCCTCTTGTATGGTTGGAAATGTCAACAGTTAATAAATCCTAAATTTCCGTTTTTATTTTCATATCCCATTACAGGGTACCAAATATGGTTTGACAGCTATACATATGGCTGCACAAGAGGACTGTGAAGAAATAACACGTGTTTTCTGCCAGGTTGCAGCAAATGCCAGTACCAGTAAGTAGTTATATAATACTGAATGGCCTTGAATGGGATACAGGATATAAACTTTTATGACAACTCCTTTCTACCGCTCATCACAAAACCACGAGAATCACCGACCACTCATCCGCACCCACGACAACAGCTTTACAAATGTAACCCCCCTTCCGAGACTGGCATAATTTTATCTGATATATCCGACCACTACCCTATATTTACTTGTTACCCACAGACACATTTACTTTTTACCTACTAACACGTACACTCGTAAAATAACCGAACAAAAACCTCGTAAACTTAACTTTAATAGACGACACTGACTGGTCTGACGTATACGACTCCCAAGAACCGAACGAAGCATTTAATTTTCTTATGCGTCCACCACTTTAGATGCGATCATACCCCATACTAAAGAAGGGACTTTCAATCGAAAAAAACCCAAACAAACGCATCAACGGATCACAAATAAAATTTTACGATCAATTAAGAGCAAAACCTAAAATATATATCAAAACCGACAGAAAAGAATAAATGTAAATACATCGCATATTAATCCAAAGAATACGGGAACGGGTGGCTACTGTATAAAGCCTATGAGAGTTAAAGCGTTCATTAGTCAACGGGTTAAAATAGACTTTCCAAGAAAGCTTATTACACCAAACAACTCGGTAACTTTAAAAATGACACAAAAAATACCTGGAAAATTATAAATGACGTCCTCAACCGAAGGAAAAGAGCTTCTGCCATATCTCGCATAAAAATTAACGACCAAATTGTAGATAAACCAGATGATATGGCAAATGGTTTTAACGAGTACTTTTCTAATATAGGGCTAAACCTAGCCAAGAAAATCCCACCTTCGGAAAAATCATCCAAGGACTTTCTGCACCACCCAAATCTTCACTCTATATTTTTCGCAAAAAAATCCTTTAAATTACAGAACTACACCACCTGCAGTTAGACTTGTTCATGCACAAGTCGTAAGAACTTCTACATGTTTTTATTCTATGTTTACATCCAATTATAATCATCATTCTTACCCTTTTTGCATAAGGCTAGCCACTATCACCAATTAAACTTTCACAACAACTGGACATAAACTTTGGAATTTCCATTCCCCAAAATATTATTGAAACTCCTAATAATCATACGTTTTAATAAAAGAAAATTAAAAGAAAATCTCTTACTAACATACAATGAAAAGCCAACCCTCCAAAAATATCCCGGATACAAGCCACACGTGGAAGTTTGATTTCGATCTCCCTCTTTGTCTGTTTTTAAATACTCTCTTACTCCCATTTCTGATCGCACCACTTTTCCTCTATCAATATGTCCCTCCCATCTGCTTCTTCATTTATGTGAGCCTTTGTGCGCTTATTAAGTTAGTATGCTATATGTAAAAAAAAAAGCAACACAAAAACAAGAACAGATATTTAAATGATTTATATAATTACAATGACTTTAAATTGGGAACATGGTTTTTATAACCTCCGCTTCATTGCTAGTTCCATTTCGTTACCTTTCGTTTATTATTATCAAGAAACATTTGAAACGTGTGTACACCTCTCTTTTTTTTCGAAAATAATATGTAAAACAAAGTTCATATGCGTTATGTTTGAATGATGAGTTTCTTCTACAATGTAAATATTCTATATGATTTATGAATTTTATTTCAAAAATAAGTGAATCTTGAATATCGCACGAGCTATGAGCATATTTCACGAGTCGGGACGACGAGTGAAATATTTTCAAAGCGAGTGCGATATACCCTTGTGTCCCACGAAAGAAAAGCCATTCAATATTATTATTAATAATTGAAAAACCTAGTTCCTCAATTTTCACCATTACATGTCCTATGGGCGGTGCTCTAGGGGCCATGCAGTTGTACAGTACAATCAAAATTTATAGTAGCTATCCCTCCTGGAATATTGCTGGTTACCCCTCACATCGCGCCAGTGCGTCCTCTTATGTGCAAAAAAATGTATGAAATTGTCCTTTTCCAGAAAATTTGGTTTGACGTGGATGCATTGTTGTTATGCTTTTGTAAATACCACAACGTTTTGTTCATTGAAGTACATAATACTGCTTCTTTTTTAATGGTGATATAATTTCGTTTATTTCTTTTATTATCTTCTTTTATTTTCCGTATGTGCATTGTAATATTGTTTCTGAATTTGCACTGTTCGTAATCATGAAAATCAATAAAACATATGAATACAAAAAGAACAAAACAAAAATCCTTACATGTCCAAATGTTTTTGTATTGACTTAATACAGGTAGAAAAACCTTATTGTGACCTTACCCATCTTGCAATTGCTGCGAGCATGCATCCATTGTCTTAACCTTTGCGTATTTAAACGTATCTTATTTTTTTACGCATCACCCGCACCCGAAACCATGACATACAGGAATTTATATACCTCATACATATATTCTTATTCACGGATTGGTCAAAACTATATCACATGACACGGTACATCTCGATCTCGCATTGCGTCAAACGTTTTGGCGTTCTATCAATAAGCCACTTCGGAGATGCAATCTGAGCATGAGCAGATAAAGGTCATCTGTACCAAATTCTAAAACCCACTGACACTAATATTCGATATGTGCTCATGAATGTCATGTAATCATTATTCAATTATGCACTAATGGTGCATTCCATGATATCCAGGTGGAAGTATTCTTTTTAAAGGGGGAAACAAAAGCTATTCATGAGGCAACTCTATCACTCCCAGAGTTATTTTTCTGAAGTGCACATAAAGGGACCCTCCATGTCTAAAATATCTGTGGATAATTGGGGTCATTTGTACCATGCGCTAACCCCAAACTGGCTTATTGACCTAAGGTCAAATGATAGAGGGCCCAAACCCTGTGATCGAACGCGTAACCCCACTGCGACTTTGCAAACACGTACGTACACAAAATTTGGTTCAGGTTTTATGAGCGCTTTTCGCGAGTTGCAAGGCTATGACTACATTAATCAATGTACGCGCAGCGCGTAAAAATTCAACATTTGTTAGAGCTAGACCTACAGCTAGACCTATTCATGAATCAATGAAGGATGAGGTGGTGTTCATACCGGCCCTTCTATAAAAGGGCCGGTATGAGCACCACCTTGGGACAGATAATTTCCACCATCCTCCTCATAAGCAGTCAATATTTGTATGATATTGCACGGTCATCCGGTTAATTTTACACAACCCATGTGTTTATGTCAATACGGGGGGTAGCTTTGACAGGTCAATGGCCTTTGCTACCCCCTCATATCCACACCATCACTGGCCGTTACATTATATTCATTTCTCTCGTATCATTTATTTTGATATATATTCTTGCATTGTTTTTAATTCCCTTATATTGTTTATCTCTGATTGTATGCATGTATTGTTATAAACTTTTTAAAGAGATGTGATATAAAATGAATTGAATTGAATTGAATATTGTTTTAAAATTGCTCCGTCACCCCGGTACCTTTGCGCAAACCATGGGATACGTCAATTTTTCTGGTCGCCTGAAAACACTTCATTCAAATAATAATTTCAATTATCAGATTGCAAGATATATTTTGTTCTCTTCAGCAGCTATATAGCAAGAGAGAGGTTATTTGTGTCTCCATTTTATTTTCAGGCACAATTTGTTATTTAAACCTACACCGCCCCGCTCCCCCCCCCCCCCCCCCCTCCGCGAACTTTATTGCGTTTTTTACGTTATGGAAATATGTGTCACGTAGCGTTTCTTGATTTCAGGATAATTTATATTTATATATACAACCTCAATGTCTCTCCAGGTGGGTAGACCTGACATTGTGTGTTAATATCAACTCAGTGCTTTTCTAGTGGGTGAATATTTTCGAAAATGCCTTGCTTGGACAAATTTATGTCTTCCCTTGACAAACTAGGAACCCTTTGCGAACACGGTTTTAAAAAAACATCAAAAAATTTTACGTAAGAAAATGGACAAAAGTTGATATATCATTGATTATAAGTATATAATCGCCCGGGAATGCTCAAATTACTTTTTAAAAGACCAATTGTGTATTAGTGGGGAGATGGGGAGAAAATATACATGTATTTCCAAAATACCCCACGAGCAAGAATGAAAATATATTGTTTTATGCACTGCCATAATCGGATGTGAACTGTCTTCAACGGCATCCCCCACGCTTGATCTACGTATGTTCTGTTTGTAATCAAGTTTATGATTCCTACTCTATCATGTAGGAGTAGGTCGGGAAACCCACTGCTTGAACTAACAGACGATGAGTTGTGGACACCTCTTCATTATGCTGCATACGGAGGCAAATCATCATGCATCCGAATTCTTGTACAGGCGGGTGTAAACAAAGATGCCTGCAATGATCTGGGACAAACACCCTTGCATCTCGCGACAAATGAGTATGTCACGAATTTCCTCTTCTATCACTTTTCCATTTTGTTATCATTGAAACATTCCTATTTTCCACCACTTTCAAAATATATGGTAAATAAATTGAGTTATACTAATACCTTTTTTTGGGGGGGGGGGGGCGGGGTAAGTGTATTCATGAGCTACATTATACTGACACAGCCAAGAATAGACATATTCTGTCCGAGAGTAAAATGAAATAAATACATAAATCTAAGAAAATGGAAAACAAAATGTAATAATAATGGAAAGTGGTCAACGAGAAAGATAATTATTTCGAAATACATCACAGCGTCCAGAGCATGTTACATTTATAAAAACAATGGCCTTCTGTGGAAACTCAACCACGTAATTAGCATAACATATCAACGCGCGCTGACCTTCAGTGTACCGCACAATATAAGGTGTTTTGGTGCACTGTAGGTACATGAAGCATAATTTCGCACACAAAAAAGGAAACCCAACAAAAACCTGCTACATACATAATCTTTTTGAAAGTAATACATAGGTATGAAAAATGTACTTGGGTTTGGGGGAAAGTGATTTTATTTTCAAATTTTAGCATAAAAGGACCAAGTTTCCTTTCAAAATTGAAAATGTATCATTTTATTTTAGTCAAACATTTCCTATACCCACGCTGTGATATCCAAGTGACGGCATTCTTGCCTTTTTTAGAAATGCACCAGATGCCGTGAGACTCCTTCTTGAGCTGGGTGCTGATGTAAACGCAGTGAGCAATGATAAATGGACACCCATCTCTATTGCAGCCGACACAGGAAGTCATGAGTTATTAAACACGCTGCTTGAATACAATGCCAACACATCCTTCACTGTGAGCAAGAAGATTAGTTTAGATTAACCCTTTATTTAGTCTTTGTGAATGAAAGAATTCAGTAGTCAACGGTTGAATTCAATTATAGCGTTTGAAAATACCTGAAAGGATCAGAACTAACTGCATATGTTAAAGCTGGGACATTCTGTTAAAGTCATAGCCGTTGGGGGGGGGGGGGGGGGGGGGGAGGTCGTAAACAGAATTGTTCTTTTTTATTATGTATTGCATTTTGGGGTTAAAACCTCAGCGGCTTCACAGAGAGAGCGAGAGAGAGAGAAAGGGGGGGGGGGGTGGTAATCATGATGATGATGATGGTAAAAATAATGATAATGAATAAGTATAATAAAAGGAGAAAAAGAGGGAAAATAAGAAAAATAAAGAACAAGAATAGAACGAGTGAAGTTGTAAAAATATGAGGTAAACTGTTTTCCTTCCAGGTGCCTTTTTACCCAACTGCATATACATGTATATGTAGCTTCAAATCACTGACGGGTCCGAAAATGAATGAAATGCGCTTACATTAGAGTAAGAAGAATCAAAAATAGAAGAAGAAGAAGAAGAAGAAGAAGAAGAAGAAATAATTAAACGGGAATCTCATTGGTTTTCCTGAGATTCCTAAGGGGGCAGTAGGTGTTCATACATTGACTAAACCTGTCTTTTATTGTTGCTAGAATGATCGAGGCTTTACAAGTTTCCACTTTGCAGCTCAGAAGGGCCATGATCATTGTCTTCGTCTTTTGATTGACTTCGTAAAAAGAAGGTATGGTATAAACATACTTAGAATAGTATATTTCATTATTTAGCCTTTAAATGTCTTATTGCTTTAAGGGAAATCAAACCTAATTGGATAGATGCTCTGTAAGAAAGAGGCAAAACCAGAGACGCAGATTGGTAAAAATGCTGAACAAAATAGGACAAGCAATAAGAAAGTTGTGATTTTAAAAAGTTGTAATCTCTATAAATATGAAAATTCTGAATTGGCTGAATAAGAAATGTCACTGCATTTGGTTTAGTTAAGGACAACTCCCTCATTTGCTCCAACACACACACAATGGCTAACCTGTTTTTTTTTTTAATGTATTACTCAGTAGGATCGTTTTCTGTCGTGGGGCCTATAAGTTAGAACAAAATGTTATCTCCAATGTATTTTGAGTGCTACCTCGAGGGTGAAGGCCCTTAAAAAGGCCCTTAAAAAGTCCCGCAAATTAATGATACGTTTGCGTACGACAAACGTGAGAGTTGTCCGCAAGTATGTCACAATCGGCTCACCAAATTTCCAATATGAGATAACTTTCTTATTCCGTGTCCGATTTCTTTCACACTTTCACCATCTTATTATTCTTCCTTTTCTGCTTTCACACAAATTATGTTATTACCAAAGCCGGATTGCCTTTTGAAGAAATTTATTTTCTTCGAAAAAAACGAAAATTGGAATGACACTTGTACATATTCCCCCTACATGAATCGGGACATATTATGGGAGACCAAATATTTTGATGTTACGTCAAAGAAATCACGAGATTTTGTAAAATTTTTCTTTTCTTGGGAAAGAAAAAAAGT
This sequence comes from Heliocidaris erythrogramma, assembly GCA_025617745.1. Taxonomy (NCBI): domain Eukaryota; kingdom Metazoa; phylum Echinodermata; class Echinoidea; order Camarodonta; family Echinometridae; genus Heliocidaris; species Heliocidaris erythrogramma. The sequence continues at coordinate 33,968,453 of CM046863.1, read as the reverse complement.
GCATTGTGGCCAGGGGCGGCGGAGCGTCTTTCAAAGTGGGGGAGGGGGGGGGGGGGGAATGATGGCAAAAAAGGGCCACCTACAAGGGCAAGGGGTGAATATAAAGCGAAAAAGGACCATTTTGTGACATTGGTAGTATCTACAGTGTAATTAATATTACCCTACAGTCTACTTAATATAGCTATCAAGCATCACCTTCTTCCTTTCTGACACTTTAGCTTCCCCAATTGGCAATTGTGTGTAATGGTTTAACGATTCATGTGCGAGAGAGCGAATCGAGCGAGCAGATATTTTCTAATGCTGAAGTCTTTGAGTTGTGTACTATATGCAGCGATATATTGACAATGACAACAGCAAATTCATTTTTGGGCAATGTCGAATGATCTTTTTTATTTGTACATTAAGCCTGTCGTTTTCTTTGAAGTGATTTCGTAACTTTGTAGAGGCTTGATAAAATCTGAGATACCTGGCCTTACAAGCTATCAGTGTATGTAATATGGTTTAAAAATGAAGCCAGGAAAAAAAGCACTTCAAAATCATCATGTGCTTCACAAAAGTAAACATATGCAAGTCACCCGAAATGCCAGACCCATTTTCTCCCATAGACTCAGTGTTAGACTAAAGGGTTTGGCCATGCCCTTTCGTAAATGGGAGTATTCAGTCACAGATATCTTAACAATAGCGTTATATATTTGAAAACCTTTATTTTATGCCTGGCTATTCATTTATCCTTCTGAACATCATTATACAAGACATATGTGACCCGTCACGACAAAATGAGACAGAAGTCGCTGGGCTAGAACTCGAGAAAATTGGGCAAATCTTTAAAAACTTCAAATTTCGTCATTTTTTTTTTCTTCGCTGATTTGAATCTTCAATGTTTCATGAATGCTCTGTAAAAAAATTGAGTCCTAAATTGAACGGGAAAGGGTATAAAAAGCAGTTTTTCTACGAGTGTTTTTTTCGGTCAACTCTTCTATTTTTTCGGACAGCTGGCTCGTGTCAGAGCGAAAAGAAAGCCATCCGCTAGGCCCCGCCCCTAGCGACGCGTGGCTTTGTTCATTGGAAGTTCGCAGTCACGTGATCTCTGTAAAAGAATTTGCAACAAGTACGTGTACTTAATGCTCGATCGCGCTGGCTCGCTCGTGCCGTCTCGAATTGTTCTGAAGATTAAGATCAGATATTGCTTCTGTTATCATCGCATTCGTACTACATGTACTTCGGTCCCGTTATAATGAAGTACAATATTATCAATATTTCATTAATCATTATTATTGGGAGTCTTTCTTGTTTCGTTTTGAGTGCAGGCTAAACAAAAATGTTTTTCTTCTTTCTCTGTTTCAGTTATCAGTACCTCCCCTCTATGTTTCTTTTTCTTTACAAGTTGATTATTTTGTTACTTTGCTCAGCCTAGTATCACTTTAAAGAGAGTCTGAAAGTCCCAAGATCCCTTTGAATGGGGGGGGGGGGGGGGGGGGGGTGAACCAAATGAAATTGTGACGGCGAATGAAATGTGTTAGAATGTGATACATGTTCAGAATGAGAGAGAGAGAGAAGAATTCACTAATCATCTGGTGAGGGTGCGTGTGAAAATAATAAACAAATTATTTAGCTCTATTAAAAGCAAAAAGAAAAAGGTTTAAATTGAAAAGGTGGTAGATTTCGTAAAGCAATTGTTAATCGTCAATGAAAGATCTCTTCATTATGAAGCTGGTTTAAGCCATCGCTGTTTAATCTATTGAAAGTAGAGAGGAAATAGAAAAGAGTTGGCTTTCAAAACAGAAGAGAGAGGATTGTCAATTAGAGTGGAGTGAAAAGACGACTTACGAACAACGAAACTGTTGATACACGATAATAATAAAGGGTTAATTCTGTAACCATTTGAAAAGCCGAAAAGAAAATAAGCCTTTTAACCAGAAATAAAAGTACATGTACATGTACCTGTGTAGAGATTATGAAACAAGCACGCGATTTAGGACAAAGAGAGAGAGAGAGAGAGAAAAAAAAAATCAATAATCGTCTCTTGCTGGAGGTGACTTAATCCTTGTTCTTTGAAAGGGGCGAATTCTCTACCTCTTTATAACATGGCGAAAAGAAAAGAAATTAGCTATTAGACACCAGTATACATTTTTTTGGAGTAAACTATAGAGCGGAGAGAATCGACGACTTTCAAGCTAAGACGCAGGTTATCTTCATCATGTTCATACTGCCAGTTAGCCAGGGGCGGATACAGGATTTTCAGAAAGGGGGCGCACACTGAGGAACCCTCCGTTTGACGAAGCCAAGCGGCCATCTAGGGGGGTCTGGGGGCATACTTTGTCACACAAAACAGGGGGCCACACGCCCCTTGCGCCGCCCCCTGCTAATTCTCTTATTCGTTAAAGCCGAACAGACAATGAGTTAGCTTTCAAAATAGAATTAAGAAGAACAGTCGAAATTATGATACAGGTGAAAGATTTAGAAGGACAGAGAGAATTGTCTGGGTGTCAATTTTTACAAAAAGCAGTTGTCATTATTATTTATTTTTAAGCTCTAGTTAACTAGAGCGGCGCTAAGAAGCAGTTTATCTCTATCCCGCTTTTGAACATGACGATAAAAAGCGACCAATTATATAGCTCTTTTTAACAGCCGAAAATAAAATAAAATTATTTTTTAAATCTAGAATGAAAAGGCCCTCGATCGGTTGCGATAATGAAACAAGTATCTCATTTGTTTTAAGCTTGAGTTAACTATAGAGCTGGGGAGAAACGATGGACTTTCAAGCTAAGATGCAGTTTGTCTTCGACATGTTCATACCGCCAGTCAACATGATGATACTTAGCGGCCAAAACTCTCATTCGTTTAAAAAGCCGAACAGACAAGAAAGAGTTAGCTTTCAAAATAGAATTAAGAAGAACAGTCGAAATTATGATACAGGTGAAAGATTTACATGTAGGAGCATGAGGAGAGAGCGAATAGTCTGGGTGTCAATTTTTACAAAAAACGGTTGTCATTATTATTTATTTTTAACTCCAAGAGAGAGCAAATAGTCTGGGTGTCAATTTTTACAAAAAACGGTTGTCATTATTATTTATTTTTAAGCTCCAGTTAACTACAGCGGCGCTAAGAAGCAGTTTATCTCTATCCCGCTTTTGAACATGACGATAAAAAGCGGCCAATTCTATATCTCTTTTTAACAGACGAAAATAAAAGAAAATTATATTTAAAACTAGAATGAAAAGGCCTCGATCGGTTGCGATAATGAAACAAGTATCTGATTTGTTTTAAGCTTTAGTTAACTATAGAGCGGGGGAGAAACGATGGACTTTCAAGCAAAGACGCAGTTTGTCTTCGTCATGTTCATACGACCAGTCAACATGATAATTAGCGGTCAAATCTCTTATTCGTTAAAAAAGCCGAACGGACAAGAAAGAGTTAGCTTTCAAAATATAATTAAGAAGAACAGTCGAAATTATGATACAGGTGAAAGATTTACATTGTAGAAGGAGAGAGAATTGTTCGGGCGTTTATCCTTATCCTGCTGTTGAACATGGGGAATTGATGATAAAAGAAATGAAGCTTTTTAACCATACAGAAATGGACATGTGTGGAGATTATGACACAAGCTCGTGATTGAGAAGCAGGGACCGCGGAACCGGGGGCTCGGGGGGGGGGGGGGGGGGTTGGGCTGCAGCCCCCCACTTTTTCCAGTAAACACGTGCAAACGTATGGCAGTGCAAAAATGTGGTTATACACGCAGCAGTCCCCCCCCCCCCCCCCCCCCCACACTTAGCCCCTCCACTTTTCCAAGACGTTCCGCGCCCCTGAGAAGGACAATGAAAGAGAAGAAAAATCAATCGTCTCGCGAAGGCAGGATGTGACTTAATCCTTGTTCTTTGAAAGGGGCGAATTCTATACCTCTTTGACATGGCGAAAAGAAAAGAAAGACGCTTTTATAAACATTTTTAAAGGTAGAACTAACTAGAGCAGGATACAATTTCTTTATTATGATTCTGTTGCATTCCATCGTTGTTTAATCTGGTAATAAGTAAAGAGCGAACCGAAAAGAGGGTTAGCTTTCAAAAGAAAGAAATACTGTCGAGATTATGAAACAGGTGCGTGATGTAGAAGGAGAAAGAGAAAATCAATAATCGTGTGTTAATTCTCAAGCTTCAGAGAGCGGCGATTTCTATTGCTCTTTCACAAGACGAAAAGTAAAAAAAGTAAGCTTCATATGCAGACATCAACGATCTCTGTCAATATTATTGTTGGTAAAGACTAGTCTAATCAGTAAATTTGCCACAATTGAACGACTTTGCGACAATCGAATCCAAGCTTTAAAAAGAAAGCAAATAACATTGAAAGAAATCAAGTTTACATGATTAATTTAGAAAAAAATATAATGACATAAAAACCTCTGAAAGTTTGAACTATAATCTAATACATTTCCCCGCACAAAATGACAGACTTATAAACCTTTTGACCATAGCTAGGTTAATCAACCCTTTAAGCATAGGAAAGGCTCAACGAAAAAAAGCATGAAGTTGATGCGGGAAGCTTTTTCAGTGCCGTGAAACTACTTGATTTGTTATCCTTTAAAGCGTTAGAATTCATGTTTTCATGAGAAGAGATCCTAAAGAAACATAAGGACTAGTTTTTATTAGAATTAATAAACGGTTGCTAAGGGCTTTATCCAAATCTAATTGACATTACAAACAGAAAATGCTGCATGACTACAAAACGGAAGTCAAACTTTGGAAGCGTTTTTCTCGAAGAAATACTTTTCCACAGCCCTACTTTACTCAAGATTCAAAAGCTATTATCTCCACTAATACTCACTCCCTAGAGTTGAACTGTATACCAAATTAAAGCTTATGAAACGGAGAATAATAATCAATAATAAAATGCAATTTCAAAAAATGCGACTTCTGTCTCATTTTGACGTGACGGGTCACATATATCAAAATTCAACAATTTATTAAATCAAGCCTCCACAAAGTTACCGAATCCCTTTAAGATTACACCGATATATAACATACTTTACGCGATGTGCTTGATTTTATTATATACTGTAAGAGCGAGCGAATTACGGGAACATTTTAAGAAAACATTGCCTTTACTTGGAGTAAATTATATGCACATTCGAGCGATCGGAATGAAAAATTCCGGGAGGGGCATTGTGCCTCTCTTGCCTCCCGCTCTGCTGCTTTCATTGCAGTTGTTATATCTATACCTGTTATTTCATAAAACCGCATCTATTCTTTGATGCTAGATATGGCTCTTTAATAAAAAGTGGGAAATGTCGGTAACAGGAGTCATTTATAAGAAGAGGAAATGAATACTAGCTTTTTTACGAACTGAAAGTGGCCCAAAATCGAAAATTTTTCGACCCCTGCCTGACGCTCACGGTCCCCGATCTAATGCCATGATGACCTTGACCTTGACCCCTCAAGGTCATGGTCAAAAATGGCGCCAAAAATGACGAACTGAAAGTGACCCAAAATCAAACATTTTTCGACCCCTGCCTTTTGAGGGGTCAAGGTCAAGGTCATCATGAAATTAGATCGGGAACCGCGGGCGCCAGGCAGGGGTCGAAAAATTTTCGATTTGGGGCCACTTTCAGTTCATCAAAATGCTGGTATTCATTTTGGCGCCATTTTCAACCGTGACCTTGAGGGGTCAAGGTCAAGGTCATCATGGCATCAGATCGGGGACCGTGGGCGCTTTTAGGCAATTTTGAATATGAAATGAATATGAAATGAACATCAAATGAATATCAAATGAATATCAAATGAATATCGAATAACGAATATCAAATGAATATCGAATAACGAATAACGAATAACGAATATCAAAACAACTTCACAGACCTCAAATATGAAGGGAAAATGGTACTTTAAATTAAAGGTGCCAATATTATCAGATTTGAAAAGGGGCACTTATTTAGAAGGAGAGCAGGGCCCTGATTGAGGCTACCGGTCCCCTCTGCCTGCGCGGAATCGCAATGCAATGCAATCTCTTTAATGTTTGTATATAGTCGTGCACACACCCTTTATTGGTTTGTGTCAAAGCTTTCTTAAATCTGTCGCAAGTGTCGTAAATAATTCGTAACAGTGTCGTAAACAATCGTATAACATCCTAAACTATTCGTGTATGTTCGTAACATTTGTTTACGAATCTTCGTAATCACGACGTAACTTTGTCTTGTGAGTCGTAAATTTGTCGTAAAATTATCTTGTATGTCGTAAACTATTCGTAACTTAGACAACGATTAACACGATCAATACGAATATATGGATCGTGAGGTTCGTATTCAGATTCGTCTGAATTCGGACAAGTGGGAACTAGGCTTTGTTGTTGTCGCAAGATGGTCGTACGTGCAACTCATGGCACTCTCAAGTCATTCTTAAGAAGATGTTACGAATTGTTGTATATTTTGTCGAGCGCTGCTGTGTACTGTCGAAAGTTCTGTGACTGTTGAAAGTTTGACACTTTCAAGATGGCAGTAGTGCCAAGGAGACTACAACTGCAGCTGCACCTGCATCTGCAAGTAGAGGCTTTTGGCTTTATGAAACTCAACAATTGCACAAATTTAGTACTTACGCTTTACGAGCACCTTACGAACGCCTTACGAAATGGTCTAAAATTCGTTCGTACGGCGTTCATCATAGTTCTGAATGGTATTTGTGACAGAGGCTTTAATTGTTCGTAAGAACGATTTTGATTCGTTCGTACGGCGTTCATGGCAGTTCTTAATGGTATTTGTGACAGAGGCTTCAATCGTTGGTAAGAACGATTTTAGACCATTTCGTAAGTTCTTCTCAAGAAGGCGTTCGTAGACCGTAAATTCGCAGCCTGGTGGGATGGTCTTGTCCAAGATTGTTTTTTCAACGTCGTACGAAACCCTCTCTTCATCGTAAAAAAAAAACCACACAATATTTTAAAGGGTCGATAGACAATTCTAGAAGCCTTAAATTATTACGATGATCATAAGAATGCCTTACGTTGTTCATAGAGGGCTCTTGCGGCATTCGAAGAACGCCTTACGAACGGATATTTGTACAGCGCTCTTGGCGTTTGTAAGGGGTTCGTAAGGTGATCGTAAGGCGTAGATACACATTTTTTGTTGTAGCCAAGATGCCAGTAGTGCCATCTTGGCTACAACACAAACTTTCAATCACAGAATTTTCGACAGAACACGATCTTCTTACGAATTCCTTGAGAGTGACAAAATTCGTAAGATGGCCGTAAGTTTGACTAAAGACTAACTCAAGGCATTATTTCGAAAAACATACATACTCTAGGGCCATTGTATAACCAAACATCCCTTCGTTTCTCCAGAAGGTCTTTAGATGTTCTTGCGATTTAAACGGCCCTAGAGTTAGTACGTTTTTTTGTGAACGCCTTGCAAACACCAAGAGTCGTTCTTAAGAGCGCCCTACGAATCTCCGTTCGTAAGGCTTTCTTACGAACGCCGTAAGATCCCTCTATGAACAACTTAAGGCGTTCTTACGATCATCGTAAGAATTTAAGGCTGGTTTAACGCTGGTTTCGTACGGCCTTCTCGAGAAGATCTTAGGAAAGGGTAAAAAAATTGTTTGTACGGCGTTCGTAGCAGTTCTTAATGGTATTTGTTACCGAGACTTTACATTCATTGTGAAAAATAAATACATGTAGGCAACCAAGCCTTTACAGGGGAAAATTATTTAGCAATTGCACCAATTACAACAGGCACAATCACACTATGCCTTGCAATCCGGAATTCCGTGCCCGTGGCCCGGTTCTCTGCATGTTTAGGGGATAGCACGTGTAATCCTTTACCATAATGATTAACATAATCATTAAAAATAAGAATATTTCCATTTTTGTCAACATAACATTTCATATATTAATATACGTATGTATATGCATATATGTATATATAAATATATACACATATATATATATTAAACAGAAGAACATCGTTGGCTGAAGGGATCGAACATAAACGCGAAAAGCATGAGTGGGATACTTGCGATATTTATGACTGGACACCACTTCACCGCGCTTCATACAATGGTCATCTAGCATGCGTGCAGTTGCTCTGCAATGAAAACGCATACCTTGATGCTATTGAGAAAGAATACTCCAAGACCCCTCTCTATTTCGCTGTACAGAGGTTAGTATCCCTACACACATTATCAACTAAACTAAAATTTACAGTAATACATAATTGTTAGTGTGTGGAGTGTATTGTGGAGTAAATTGGTGATGTTTATTCAAATATTGCTATTCAAAATTATGTATTGAAATGTTGATTAGGTTTTTCCATTTCTTCCATTTTGGGGCCAACAACGATTCAGTTCTCAGTTGCAATCGGCATTCTACAAAGGTCGTGTTTATCGTCTTTCCCCAGTTTGAAACGGCTTTCCATAACCACTATCAAAAGCCCTTTCCAAAGGCCTTTGCAAACGGCTTTCAAAATAAGTTGCGTTTATCATCTCATCGACAAGTCGAAAACCGACGTTGTCACTGCGCAGATGCATTGCGCAGTTTGACCCGAGGAGAAGGGGTCATATACGGCGCGCGCTTTTTTGTTTTGGCTATCGCTAGTATAGTGCAGCGTACGTAGCTAGTGTACTCTGTGCTTATGTGTAGTTCGCTGAGTTTGTCACGGTTATTACTAGTTTACACATCTTTCTATTGATCTCTTAGCTATTTTGCTGAAAATTGAAAAGATGCCTGACCCTGGAAATAATGTACGGAATATGTGTCTCGCAGTACTTTGTATACCGAGGTAGCGTACGTTATATAGTACTGTGCTGTGTACACATGTACTTGCCTGGCGCGCGTCTTTTCAGAAACCGGAAACACGTAGTTCGTGACCGAAGTATAAAGTCGTTTCAAAACAGCTTTGCGTTTATCTCGCTTTTTGTAACCTGTTTCGGAAAGCACAAATTTGCGACTTTCAAAAAGGCTTTCCGAACCCCATAATCAAAACAGCTTTGCGTTTATCATCTCTAAAAAAATCACTGAAAGCCCTTTGGAAAACCTGTTTCTGCCGAAAGAAAGAGTTGATAAACGCACCCTATGTGTCATAAATTTCAAACGTCACTTGGTACCAAAGAATGATGGTACATCTCATTTTGATTTTTTTTTTTTTTTTTTACTACCATACGTGTTTTAAATTTGAATTATAAAACAGATAATACCTTGTTTGTCTCCTATTCCTCTTAGTGTATGCTAAACTGGTGTATGCTTAAACGGTAATTGTCACAAATTGCAAAGGGAATCGACTCCAGTTAATATGATATCATCAACCCGTAAGTGATACTTGTACGTGCACTTATTGTTTATCAATAGAAATTTTGCCGAGATCGTTGAATGCCTGATTACAGCAGGAGCAGATCAGAGCAAGAAAATCAAGAACAGTTATACAGCTCTCCATATTGCATGCTTACGGGGTTACGAAGGAATGGTCCGTCTTCTTCTGGATGGAGGAGGGGAGCCTAAAGATGTGGTAATATTTGCCAGAGGCGCCGGAACGTCGGGCTCGGACAGTGGATTGGAGTGGGGGGGGGGGATCTTTTGTCTGACTGACTTTCCTTTTTTCCCTTTATCTATATTATCCTGTTTCAAATAAACGAGTATTTCCTAGCCTACATCAACGAATCTGAAAATTGTTGCCTGCTTTCGACAGCACCCCTAAGAGACCCTAGAAGTCGTCTGATAATTGCATTTTATTTCATCATATATACATTTATTTTTACTGAGAGTCAGAGTCAATCACTGATTCGCAATTGGAAAAAAAACGCTCCGGAATAACCATTGTTAAATCCCTATCAGAGATCATCTTGGAAAGTTGATTGGTCGAGAGAACTTGCTTTATATGACTCTACGCGAGAAGAACAACCCCTTTGCCATTTTGCATTTGCATTCCTGCACAAAATACTTTTCAGTTGACAATTTTATGAATTATATTATATGGTTATTAAATTTCACCTTTTACTTATTACGAATCGTATTATGGTCCCCATCTTCATGAAATTCATCTAGTATGTTATTCTATCAAAATGACAACCTAAGCTTCATGATGCTTTAACCTTTATAAAGGAATACAAAAGGCAAAACTAAACTATTGTTATGAATTACGAACCACCATTTTTTTGTTTCTTTTGATTACTGCTTAATAGTTTTTTAATGTTGGTTTTGCATCCTCCTGTATTTATCTCTCTAACTGATGTGCGTATTTTTCATTTGGTAAGTTAACCTTGCTTTTTTTCAGGCTGAACGAGGTTTTACATCATTTCACCTAGCAGCTCAGGAAGGTCATGATAATATTCTTCGGTTTTTGATTGACTCGGTCATAGAGAGGTATATTTTAACAGTGTAGGTTTTTCCAATAGAATCGTAATATTTTGCTCTCCAATTGACTGGTTGCGTCGTCATGAATTTCCATGTGCAAATATGCAATACAACAATAATATGACAATCAAACATCTGCAGCACTTAGTTTAAGAAAAGGAAAAAAGAAATAGAGAAAAGCATTAGTGATTGTTTGAACCAGATTGCGTAAACATATATCTATATAAGTTTCAAGAGCGTACTGAACATCACACCATTTAAGAAGAAAAACAATAATAGTAGGATTAAACGAGAACTTACCGTTTGAAGTTTGATCCTTACTTTATGAGTAATTGGAGGTTAGAGAATACACGAGAGCCCGCCCGCAACGCTTACATTTCAATCTTCAAAGCAACTGTGACTACTGATGACCATCAATAAAATAAAATAGGATTCACGAGAATTACCTAAAGATCCTGAGTAAGGGAGGGAGAGGAGGGCATGTATTCTCTAACCTCCAATTACTCATAAAATAAGGATCAAACTTCAAACGGTAAGTTCTCGTTCTCGAAACCTGCGCAGTTCCAAGATACTCTGCTTCTCCAAATTCCATTCGTAAAAACAAAAGTAACACTGGGTGATCGTTCATTTGCTTGTGCAGCCCCTAAACTCTGGAATAACTTGCCATTGGAAGTCAGAAAATCCCCATCTGTGAATATGTTTAAATCAAAACTCAAAGCGTATCTATTCAATTAATAACAAGCATATCAGGAACTCATGCAGCGCAGTAGAATTTATACAAATTGTTGGATAGTTACTGCGCTTTATAAATGTATTATTATTAAATGTATTATTATTATTAATCCTACTATTTTATTTCATAATTCTCGTAACGAGAATACATGAGACTTCAAAGCTCAGTAGTCACATGCGACAATTTGTCAACACAAATCAGGTAGAAACTAACCTGTTCCTAGTAGGAAACATCATAATTAGTGATGTAGAACTGCTTGTGTGAAAGTAGAATGTGCCACCTTCACTGGTTTGTTGTAAAATTTTTCAAAAGTTTTCTCATTGGCCCAACCGGCTTGTTTGAGAATATCATCCATTGGAATGTGCATCCTCTTGGCACGTGAAGTGGATGCTGCTCTTGTAGAGTGAGATTTATACTGGTCCGTATCTATGCCAGATGATTTCATCACAACCCTGATCCATCTCGAAATTGTTTGTGAGGTTGCTCTTTTGTGCGGCTTTCGATACGAAATGAAAACATGTCTTTCTGACTTCCTAATTTCCTTTGTCGAATTAACATATTGTTCAACACAGCGTACAGCACACAGTCGTTCATCCTCTGGAAATGCTGCTATGTTCACTACTATACCAACATTTCCTGGTTTACTCTGCTTAAGTAGGCTATCAACCAGGAATTCTACAGAGTCCGCCTTCAAACACATCTTGTCCAAACTCAGGTTTTGAAGGGTTTGTACTCTTTGCGCTGAAGTAAGCGCAAGTAACATGCTCAACTTTTGAGTCAATTTGCACAAAGGAAGTTTGTCATTTGGCGACTGGAGGCGAAGGTAGTCCAATACAATGCTGACATCCCATACCTGTGCATAGCGTGGGGTCGGAGTTCTAAGCTGGAAAACACCTTTCATGTATTTGCTTATAAGAGGATGAGATCCAATCGTATAGTTGCTATCATCCAAAATCATAATTGATGCCAAGGCGCCCCTTGCTGTATTGATAGTGCTATAACTCGCATTTTGTCTGTAAAAAAGATCACTCAGGAATTCTAAAATATCCTTAGCTTTTGCATGCATCCATGGAAGCTCTTGTCGTTTGCAGAAATCTTTCCACTTGGTGATGTAAATGTTATACTGTTTCTTTGTTGATTCTCTCCATGATGCACCAATGATGTCAGTTGTTCTCTTTGTTAATCCATGTAGATTGCAGTGTGTGCGCCAAGCCTGCAACAAAGGAGATGAAGATTAGTGAGAGGATGAGGAGTGCCAGACACTGGCTGAGTGAGAAGAGAATTATTCCATGGCAAAAGCATGGGTTCTTCGAGCAATAGATCCTCCAGAATGGGGAACCAGGCTTGTGTAGGCCAGTTAGGAACGACCAATAACCCTTGCGCTTTGTCTACCTTAATTTTCTGGAGGCATTTAGAAATGAGGTTGAAAGGCGGAAATGCATAGAAATACAGAGTACCCCAGTCTAATGTGAATGCATCCACCGCCCAGGCATTGGGGTCAGGCATCCATGAAATATATCTTGGTATCTGAGCATTGAGCCTAGTTGCGAACAAATCTACCTCTGGCAGGCCATATCTACTCACTATTGACTGAAAAGAAGTCCTATTAAGCATCCATTTAATGTTGTCATTAAATTTCCGAGACATACAGTCTGCTTCAATATTTTGAGTACCTGGGAGATGAGCAGCCGTTATCCAAATATTTCTATCCTTACACCACTCCCAAATTTGTATGGCCAGTTCATTGCATGAGGGTGATCTAATACCTCCCATCTTATTGAGGTACGAGGTTGCTGTCATGTTATCAAGCCTGATTAGAACATGTGCATCTCTCAAATTTGAACAGTATGCTTGCAAACCGAAGCCTGCTGCAAGGGTCTCAAGATAATTTATTTCATTGTTGTGAGCCCTGGATAATTCATGGCTATTCCACCTGCCCCCTGTTTGTGACTTAAGATCCGTAGCACCCCAGCCTTTTCCGCTGGCATCTGTGCGTAGTTCCATTGTAAATTTCCCATGGTGCATAGGGCACTTGACTGAAGTAGCGTTTGTAGCCCACCAGTTCAAATCATCTTTAGCCCTAAATGAAAGTACCATGGGTCTGTCAAAGTGTCCTCTATTGTACTTTAAAGCTGCTATTGTCTTTCTCTAGTGCCCTGTAATGCAGCGGCCCATACTGCGAGGCTGGAAAGGATGCCACTATTTTCCCAATTATCTTTGCTACTTCTCTTATGGACGGGACTTTCTTCTTTAGCAATCCAATGCATGCCTCTCTTAAGTCTTTCCCTTTGTTATCAGGCAGCGTGATTGCCATTGTTATTGTATCGAGTCTGAATCCAAGAAATTCGATTCCTTGAGTTGGTTCAAGTACAGATTTTGAGGGATGAATTATGAATCCCAGGCTACTCAGTAACTTTGTAGTAGCTGACACAGATTCTTGCGTCTCAGCCTTCGTCTTTCCAATGATTATAGTGTCATCCAAATAACCAACAACTTTGTGCTTCGATTGTCTAAGAGAGGCAAACACAGGTTTGAGAAGTTTAGTAAATAGCCTGGGAGCAGAGCTAAGACCATTTGGCAGGGCTTTGAATTGCCAAAGCTGTCCCTGCCACACAAATCGGAGGTACTTTCTAGAATCTGTATGTATGGGGACCGTGTAATATGCATCACGGAGGTCGACTGAGGCCATGAAGTCTCCCTCAGACAGGAGAGAGATAGCAGTGGAAATGTTATCCATTTTGAAATGGTGATAGGCAATATATTTATTAAGTTTAGACAAATCCAGAATTAGCCTTACTCCACCATTCTTTTTGGGCCGTGTGAAAATGTGTGAAATGAATTCCCCAATGACGTGTGAGCATCGCTCAATGACGTTTTTATTCTCTAGACTATTCAACTCCTCATGAATCAAATTCATTTCCATAGCATTTCGCTTGTAAGTATGGAGGGGTTTATCTTGTCTGGGGGGAAATTTGACTGGGTCAAATTCCAGTTTATAGCCTTGAATAGCTTGAAGAATGAATGGATCTGAAGTAATTGTGCACCACTTCTCTAAATATGGCTTCAGTCGACCTCCGACCGTATCAGGAAAATCGTTAAAAGCACTTACCTCTTGAGTGCTGGGGCCTGAATTTGCATTTTCAGGGACTACCTCTTGCGATAGTAGGGTTTTCTGTCCTTGTTGGCTGCTGTGGGCGTGTAGGTGTGTGGTGCCTGTTGTTTTGATTTCCCTTTCTTGAAGGTCTGATGTTGCCCTAAAAAAGGACGCTCTGAGTTCCCAGACATAGGGAATTGGGAACTGCCTTGATCTCGACTGGAGAACCAGCCAGCTTGTTTCATGGTATGCTTAGCATAGTCTGTATCCCTGCGATAAGGGTGATATGAGCGTTGTTGCTTGTCTTGCCTAGGCTGGTTTCTCATAACGCCTGCCGTGGCTTTACGCTGTTCTTGTAGTTCTTTGACATGGCGCCCAAGATCTTCGCCAAACAAGTGTTTGGTTACAGGGTGAGTAGGCCGGCACAAATGATGAAAGAGGGGGTTCAGATCCGGCTTCATTAAATTCTTCCGCATGGAATTCAAGCCGTAATTGGCATTACACAGCAGCGCCAATGCATCATGCTGCTCCTCGGTCATAAAAGCCGGGTCTAGAGTCCGTGCAAACGCACATAAGCCTTTTGATAAGGATTTCTGGATGTACTGAAGTTTCAAATCCCTGTTTCTTGTTGCTGAACGCAAGTTCTCCCAAATCATGGTGTTCACTCTTGGAGTGTCAAGCAACTCACAGTTTGAGGGGGATAGATATTTCTCAGCCGCCCCTTCCAGGGATTTTTCTTCCAGTTTGTTGCTCATCATATAAGTCATAGATTTGGCTATGTCTTCATGTAAGGGGCTACCAATCCCCGTGGGCATTGCAAATTTTGCAGCGATCATGGGAATAGAATCTTGTTCCCTGCCGGCAGTAGTAGGCATATTTTCAGTACATGCACTGGTGGTAGATCTTCCCACGGCCATGCTTCCGACATCGTCGGTATCATAAAGAATTTCGCTGCCAGGCGAATCACTCCCTTCCTAGAAGTCATCGGTCAGAAAGCCTTCCCCCGAGCTTAATTTCCCTACCGAGAGGGGGTCCGAGGTTGTGGCAACCGGAAGGGAGATATTTTGTGAGGCCGGGGGAAGTCTCTCCATTAACACGGAGAGCATGCTTTCAAGCTTATCAATGCGAGAATCAACAGACTTCGGTTTTGAATTTGAGTCAGAGTTCGGATTTGCCTTGCTCATTACATCATCCTCACAGTTCGGCTTAGCCTTACTAGAGGAGGGTTTATTAGTTTTCGTCTTAGACGTTGATTTAGTTTTCTCTTTTCCTCTCGGCTTTGCCTTGCTACTAGATTTAGAAGTCCCCACAGCAATCCCTGAACTCGGCTTGGCCTTGCTCGACAGGGGCGAAACCCGGGTACGATAGGCATTATGCCCCCCGCCGCCCGTGGGTTACTGGCCGGCTGCGAGACTGGAGGTTCCGATGGTGACCTCCCGGGGCCCGGCTGACACCGAGCAGAGGAATGGATCTCAACTTTGCTATTAGAGTCCATAATTTTGTCCATCGTAGAACAAAAACACTTCAAAAGTGTCAGAAACCTTCCTACATACGGTACCGATGTAAATCTTTGCCGGAAGACGTAGGATTGCGAAAATATCAGAAGATTTTTGCGACGTAGTAGAAGTATGAAACACGTTGTAAGCGCGACGAACGTATTGAGAAATGTAAGCGTTGCGGGCGGGCTCTCATGTATTCTCGTTACGAAAATTATGAAATAAAATAATAATTTTGTGACAAATTAGTTTCGTACACGTTGTTTCAGAACACATTACTTCGATTTCATACGTATGTTCATACAAATAGGAGAACACCTTCGGAAACTGAGCGGATTGAGCATGGTGACAAGCTGGAATGGGATGTCTGCGATATACATATGTGGACACCTCTTCACCGCGCTTCATACGGTGGCCACTTATTATGTGTGCAGTTACTCTGTGAAAAAAGTGCAGATGTTAATGCTGATGAAGGTAATAACGAAAGGCCTCTTCATTTGGCACTAAAAAGGTAAGTGCATAATTATTAAGAAATATTCTATAGGCACATATTGATTGAGATTCTTTTTTTTAATTCCAGACGCATTTCTGTGAAGCAATATTGAAGACTTCCAATGGCAGTGCTCCTTGCAGAAAATAGCTTTTTATTTTGTTGTTTCAGAAATGGTATTATGCCTGAACTTTGGCCAAGCTGTACTAACGTCAGATTAAACACAGACGTAATTTCACTCACATGCGAAGAGCCGACATGTTTATGTAATTACATTTTGTAGTGCAGTATGTGCATTGATAAGGGGCCGGTTAATATGACCGCCAAGGCAATTTTTCTTTAACGCAGTTTCAGGCCAGTTTTTTTTTTTAGCGGACCCTGTATATATACTCAACAACAACCAACAACCCCCCCCCCCCCCCCCCAAAAAAAAAAAAAGGGGGGGGGGACGTTTTCTTGTTCCAAATTTTCATATCAACCAGCCGTGAGAAAAAAAAATCAATTTCAATAGCCCTGTCTATCACAAGATTTTCATGGGCAGTACAATAAGGCTTTAAATGACACTTGAGTTGATTTTTTATCAAGTTATATCAAATTAAAGACAAATTAATACACTACTAACATCAATTAAGAGTTTATCGTAACTTGGCCGTGAACCAGAATAGCCTGGTGGTTAAGTCGCTGCCCGGCAAGCAGTAGATGACAGGTTCGAATCTTTTCTGACTTGTGTTTCTCATTACAGATCGAGCATACGATCATTAATATAAATGCCTAAACATTTGTTTACAAATTGAAAAAATCCTCCCATCAAGCTTCTTCGTTTACTAATTAAGATGAAGTTTTGAAATTCAACGATTGGATGGGCACATTCATATCATCGTTCAAAGGTCTGATTAACAAAATTGCAAAAATAGGGAAAGTAGCCATACCATACAAATGTCAACGAACTTTTGATTCTAGAAGACGTTATTCTTCAACACTGTAAACACATAATGAAAAACAATGCTGAAGATTGAGCTCAACTGTAGTCTCAGCTTAAGACTGCAAGGTGCTAACAAGCGATTCAAATACTTGTGACTTTATTGTCATTGTTTCATTGTGTTATTTTGACTCTGCAAGATGGAAATCCTCATCAGCATTTGAATTGCTCGATACCCCATGATTGCAATTTTCCTACAGAAACTCATTTATTGTTAAATGGCTATGCTCACTCATGCTTAAATATTTCGTTTGCAATTGCACATCACCTTAAAGAAGATTAATTTGAATATATTATAAAGAAATGTGAGAAAATTACAATGCCCCGACCGGGATTCGAACCCGGGACCCTGGATTACATGACCAGTGCTCTACCAACTGAGCTATCCGGGCTCCCATCGAAGCAAAGTAACAATCTCACATATAGTCCTCTCTTTCCATCGAGCGTTGGGGGTACATCCATACCAATTCCATGCGTACGCTATATAATGGCCTACCAATGAGATAGGTCTTCCCTCTAAAGTCGAATCCCGGTCGGGGCATTGTAATTTTCTCACATTTCTTTATGATATATTCAATTTACTTCAATCCTATCAATTATGATATTTAATTGAAGATTAATTTATGTTAATTTTCAGATTCAGATTCTTGTTCAGTTTATTCACTGTTTCAGTCAATACTGTAGTGCATTATATGGTATAGATAGAACGATAATATAAAAAAATACCAATTTTCCGTAGATCTGGGCACACAATTAAACACAAGTAAAGTATAAATGTTGACAACAGTTGGACAGATACACTCTCTGAACAATAAATAGTTAATTCATTTTACATCATCCATAGGAACCATGTGGGCATCGGCGAATATCTGCTTAATGTAGGGGCAAATGGATTCAAGAAAAACAAAAAAGGTTATACAGCACTTCACCTCGCATCTTCTCGTGGCTACCTCGACATTGTCCGCCTTCTTCTTGATCGAGGTGGAGACCCTAATGATACGGTAATATTCCATGGTCCTTTTGTTTTGTCACGATACAATCAATGACGGATGTTTAAAACCTATTGTTGCATACATTGCAACACATAGGTATGTTGGATGACTTGTTCCGAAAGGGTGGGTAGCGTCGGGTCGCGTCGCGTTGACTGGAACGCCATTCGGTTTTGCCGAAAGGGTGCGTTTGGACTTGTTCTAATATACTATTCATGACAGTGGCGGATTTACGGGTCCCGGCCCGTGCCCTCCCATTTTGGCCGCCCCCTGGATCTTTAAAATATTCTTAAAAACAAATTATAATTGCTTTTAGAAATGTGTGGGTGTAGCTTGTCATGGAACCGATATCTTGATTCCCGTATACACGGTGCAACAAACGGGTTACATATCGTTTCTCCGAAGGTTCGTATATCCAAAGATTCTTTATTCCGAAGGCTCGTAGTTCTGAAAATGAAAAAAAGGTTCATAATTCCGAAGGTTCGTAATACCGAAAATGAAAAAAAAAAAGTTCAAAATTCCAAAGGTTCGTATTTCCGAAAATAAAAAAGGGGAAAAGAAGGGCGAAATAACTGAGCCCCCTACATACATTGCAACACATAGGTATGTTGGATGACTTGTTCCGAAAGGGTGGGTAGCGTCGGGTCGCGTCGCGTTGACTGGAACGCCATTCGGTTTTGCCGAAAGGGTGCGTTTGGACTTGTTGTAATATACTATTCATGGCAGTGGCGGATTTACGGGTACCGGCCCGTGCCCTCCCATTTTGGCCGGCCCCTGGATCTTTCAAATATTCTTAAAAACAAATTATAATTGCTTTTAGAAATGTGTGGGTGTAGCTTGTCATGGAACCGAAATCTTGATTCCCGTATACACGGTGCAACAAACGGGTTATATATCGTTTTTCCGAAGGTTCGTATATCCAAAGATTCTTTATTCCGAAGGCTCGTAGTTCTGAAAATGAAAAAAGGTTCATAATTCCGAAGGTTCGTAATACCGAAAATGAAAAAAAAAAGGTCAAAATTCCAAAGGTTCGTATTTCCGAAAATAAAAAGGGGAAAAGAAGGGCGAAATAACTGAGCCCCCTCACAACCAGGGGTAAAAAAGGAAAGCAATAAAGGGGACAGAAGACCATAAGAGAATAAGGAAGGGAACAAAACAAAACAAAAACAACGACAAAAAACAAAAACAAAAACAAAAACAAACAAATTATAACCCACTTTTTTCTGTTCAGTATATTTTTTTTCTCATCAATTAAAAAAGAAACATAATTATTAATTATTCCTTTCTTCATTTTTTGGTTTGGGGATTTGTCATTGGATCCCCTTGATTTTCTTTTTTTTATCCAAGTGGGGACCATCCCTTCATTTCTCCTCCCTGGACCCCCCCCCCCCCCCCTCCTCCTCCCTCCGAATATATTTGTAGGTGAAGTTTTCCTTTTTTCTTAATTAATTTCCCAAAACAATATGCGCTATTTGGAGTTATTGTGGAAAATGTTTTGAAAGAAAATATTCGTATTATCCGGTATATGTTTAAGTATCAGGCATTGTTTTAAATCATCATTCATGGGGAGGGATCTTTCTGGGAGACTATGTGGAGGGGGAATTCCTGGTGTAAGGAATTTTGCATTTCAAATTATTGAACTTAGCCTTATAGATTATATTATAAACACACACGTACATTACGGTATATTTTAAATCCAAGTCTAAGTAACATTATACAGTCTCTACCGTTAATATGACACTGATTTAAGCTTTAATAAGTTTGTTCCTAATTTGTCCCTTTTATTCTTAAAGTGTTTCATCAAATTTTAAAAATCTCCTGTATCTTTTCATCTCTTTCTTCTTCTATAGTGACCCTGTCCCACCCCCGGAATCCGCCGTCCTTTATTTTTTTTTCGGAATTATGAAACCCATTTCATTTTTGGAAATGTGTGTGTGTGTGTGTAATGGGTTTTTACAGACGTGTATCAATCAGATATGATTATTTACGTCTGGGACCGACCTTTAACGTCACCATCCGAAAGACGTGACTTAGACCCCTTTTACATCTAAAGTCGCGAGGCCTGGCCGTGGCTCGGCCGCGGCCAGGCCCCAACCAACACAGTGGGTGGTACTCGCCTCACCCAAACGATTCACCCTTTTACATTACACGGCTTGGTCGCGGCCAAGCCTGGCCCCGCTTCCGTGAATGCGCCGTTTGTGGCGCTCTACTTGTAAACAAATAATATTGACGATGATAAAACTATGTCGGGCGTGCGGGGAAAGAATGAAGTCATCGCTCAAAATGTGACGTTGCACGCACCTCATTAGCATAAACGGCCACGGCCAGGCCCCGTTTGCTTTTACACTACCTCGGGTCGTGGCCGAGCCGCGGCTCAGCCCGGGCTCAGACTACCTCCTGAGCTGGTCCGAAAACTGGCCGCGGCCTGGCCTCGGGCCTGGCCCCTTTTGCTTTTACATCACCCAAAAGTCGCGGCCTGGCCGCGACTTTTGGGTGATGTAAAAGGGGTCTCAGTCTCGAACCTGGGTCCGCTGAATCAGTTTATAACTTCCACTGGTAGCTGGATTACAGGCGCACGCCACAACGCCCTTCAAAACAATGAACTTTTTTCATTTTCAGAATTATGAAGCTTCGGAATTATGAACCCTATTACATTTTTGGAATTATGAAATCCAAGGCATGGGAAATTAGTGTTTCGGAATTCATGAACCTTCGGAAAACGAGTGTCCCCCTCCCACCAGCAGACCACATTCTCATGTGTTGACAACGGAAGATAATTTCCCAGAGGCAACCACGATTTTGTGGTAGAAGCGTGTTCTATACCTAAACCTAACTATTACTGCGCTGGTATCACATATATTTGTTACACTCCTCTTTTTATCAATCACAAATTTCTCCATCAAGATATAGGTATATAACTTTACATCAATGTCTATATCATGAATCGATTTTGTAAATGGCTAAGAATTATTGATATTGATTTTTTGGACTAAATTGCAGAGTTTGTACATGATCTTATCTCACTTTAAGATCAAACAATAGTAAGCCAATGAGAAACAAAAATGTAAACGACTCTTAAAGGAAACCCATTGTATTTTATGATAAGTGTCATACCTAACATTATACAAAATTGGTATGTTTAATATCTGATCATTAGAAAGGGTAGGAGATGTCCTCTTAATTTTGACCACTATATTTTGTAATATACGTGCAGGCATTTGAAGTACAAGTACAAGCACGGTTAGCGTTTTGATAACATTCTGAAAATGACTAAATTTCCTGGCACAGCAAGAGCTAAATGGAAGTAGCATATTTTTCAATAATTGTTCGTGGTAAGACATTTGTGTTTTGCAATAGGAAATTCAGGTGTTTGTACTCCTCGGTGTAACAAGTCACTTCCAATATGTAAAAAGATGATAAAAAATTGATGTAGCATGTTTTGCAACTGAATTCAACTTCTCACTTTATATTTCGCTGTTATCGATATCTAGACCAACCATGACTCAACCCCCTTACTCTTGAGTGCAGAATACGGTCATCAAGAGTGCCTGGAGATTTTGCTTGAACACGGAGCTGACATTACAATGAGAGATTTAGACGGAGACTCTTTAATTCATGTTGCAGCCTTGGGGTGTGTCCAACAAATTAATGTTTTCTTGGTTAAAATGTTTTGAAAAAAGAAGTTATCCCCTTCCCTCGTTCACGAACTGTTTTTAATTTTTTTAATATAAAAACTTATCATACCCATAATGCTACTCTACTGATTAAGATTGCAACTAAGATTACTTATACTTGTAACCATACAATTTTCTTTTTATTACTCTAGAGACATTCTTGCACCGATATGGTAAAATCTACGCCCTTTAGCGCAACGTTAACATAATAAAATACATAAAAGAAAAACCTAACGTATAATTTTGACTCATCATCAAACTGGCAAATTGATTTCACAACAAAATTGATTAAGTAATGTCATATCAGTTGTTATTTAAAGGAATATTTTACTATTGATTTTTTGTTCTGTGTGTGTATGTGTGTGTGTGGTGTTTGTATCTCTTCTTAGGGGCAACGAAGAAACGTTGGTGTTTGCTTTTGGTCTTGATGGAATGTCAGATCTCATCGCAACAAAGAACAGTGCAGGAGAGATTCCGATTCAGTTGGCGGCAAAGAAGGGTCATGCTTCGTGTGTTTCTCTTTTGGCTGCACTTGGATTAAGTCATGACGGAGAGGTTAGTTTTCAAGGATATGCGCCTTTCCCGCCCCACTTATTTGTTGTTGTTTACGTACGCAAAATGACCTTTTTTGCGTGCGTTATTGTTAAATCCAATTTTTTTGTATATCGTCTTTATATGATTACGCTATTATGCCTATGTGATTATTAATTTGTTATATATTTCAATTCACATGTTTTCTTCATTCAGCTGCAATTCCTTAAAGAATTAAAGGAAGTATTAAACGAATAAGTATTTTCATATATTAACACAGGATGCTTCTCTTGTTAACAACAAAGATAATAAGGGAAGAACGGCAGTGCATTTGGCTGTTGCAGGTGGATTTTCTCCCGCTATCGAAATCTTGATCGAAGCTGGAGCAAACCTAAATATTCAGGATGCGGATGGACAGACATCCTTGCATTACGCAGTGACGCTATGCAGGAGCCCCGACAAGAAGGCCCAGACAACTGAAGCATTCAAGGAGGTATAAAAATGTAATTTAGGATCAGTAGTCCAATCTGTGAAACTTAAATTATAATACGATGTCTACCACATTCAAACATTTGATTGTTAGGGGAAAAAAAAAAATCAGTGATAGATGTATCAAAAAATTCAAATACCCTCTTGGGGGGGGGGGGGGGATTAAGGTGTGAACCTAAATTTATTCGTTAGTAAGTCATCTACTCAACTATTCATCTTTTATACGTAATAAGCACTCTGAACTACACATTGGTTGAAAGTAATTGAATAAATTATACATTAACTCACAATGATTAATTTATATATTTGAAGATTGTTTCAGGTGTCCCAGATTACGAACCTCTTTCTCCCAAAGAGAGTCTTCTTCTGTACCTCCTGGACAACGGAGCGGTATGTACGGTGTTTGATAAGAGTGGAGATACCCCGATACACTATACTTACTCAACCAGACTGTGGAGGCTAACATTATCAAGGTATATAGTGTGAATATGTATATGAACTATCATCCTTCAATGTTTCATTATAGCATTACAAATCAGCATGTCATTACGAAATTAAGCAAAGCGAGCATAATTAACACGTTTGTTATTCAAAGAGCATACAGGACACGAAGAAGGAGCCTACCAAACAATCAACGATGTATTAAGTATAGCATGGATAATATTTAATTCTGGTATCGAAAATAATTTGTGAAAGAAAATAAATCCAAAACTTTTTCTAACGAGTATTGGAATAATCGAATTATAAAACCCTGATTTATATCTAAGCATTTTTATATCTCTTTGGTACAGAATACCAATAGAGGAGCGAGAGAACGTAGTAGATGGTAAGTGTTTTCTTTTGCTTGCATTATTATCTTACATAATTAAACGAATTTTGCACTTTTTGGTAAGCCTTCAAAAACTTGTCGACAGGCCTCTTTGATTTTAGATGATACTGAAGTCCAATCTGTTTTCAGAGGCTTTTAAGTAGATTAGTTCTGTTTATGAGGTGTAATCATATATGAGTCTCCATCAAAGCGCAGTAGAGTATATTCAATTCAATTCAAATCATTTATTTCCAACAATAACACTTACAAATAATACAGAACATTCATTATATCAATTCAATTCAATTCAATTCAAATCATTTATTTCCAACAATAACACTTACAAATAATACAGAACATTCATTATATCAATTACAAAGTACACAAAAAGTACAACAAATTTCGTTTAGAATGTTCAAAATACAATGGAAAATAACATATGAAGGA
The DNA here is from genome assembly GCA_025617745.1 of Heliocidaris erythrogramma. Lineage (NCBI taxonomy): Eukaryota > Metazoa > Echinodermata > Echinoidea > Camarodonta > Echinometridae > Heliocidaris > Heliocidaris erythrogramma. The sequence goes on along the minus strand of CM046863.1, from coordinate 33,944,400 downwards.
AAAGAGAGACCCACTAAAAAGACAAGCTTGTAGTTTGTGGGTCAATCAAATAAATAAATATGCAGTGTGACGGACTACGGGGATAAAAAAAAAGAGAAAAAAAAAGAAAAGAAAAAAAAATAGATAAAAGAAAGGGACGCAACACGCAACAGTAAAACAAAACACATATAGGATGCAGAAGAGAACAAGACAGGCAGCGTCGGAACAGAACAGTAGATAGTAGAGGGGGAGAAGAGGAAAGGAGGAGAATAGATAGGAAGAGGAGCAGAGGTCTACAGCGCAATCGATGCTTACGGTCAAAGACGTCATTAGCCGGTGGACGATGCTTAAAAGAAAAACAAATAATGTAAAATATCAGTCTCGTGTGAAAAGCATAATCAAATAGTAGCTGCGCTATATAAATTAATCATTATTATTATTATTACCCACGCCGATGAAATCGGCAGGGTTATGTAAAGGGCTCCGTATGTTTGTTTGTTTTTTTGGTTTGTTTGTTTGTTTGTATGTTTGTTTGTTTGTTTGTTTGTTTGTGTACAAGATAACAAGAGAACGGGTGAACGGATTTGCACCAAATTTTCAGGGAATGTTCAGAAAGTGACAGGAAAGAATCGATTAGATTTTGGTGATGATTGGTTGACCCCTGCAAATTCTGTGTGACCTTGAACTTTTGACCCTGTAGTAAAGTATAGGAACTTCAGTTCAGAGAGTGACAGGATAGAAACTAGAAAGTTTGATGACCCCAAACTTCGCCTGCCGATGCAGAAATATTTTGGTCAATCAAAACACTCATTACTTCGTCTCACCAAAAATCTATTTCAGGTTTATGAATTTTAGAAGACTTTTAGACCCATTATTTGCTATTTCACTTCAAATCCGCACGAGCCTGCAATGAATATTCAAAGCCAACGTATCCCAGCAACAAGGGATTTTTCGCGCTTGAACTCTACTCTCGTTGCGAAATCGAAGGCGGCTAGGTATACGGTATACGTATAGCCTAGCACGTCTAATTTCTCCTATTTCTTATCTTCTGTGCATTTCTGTTTATTTTCCCGGTTCTTTCCACTTTGTTGTGGAAGTTTTTGTGATTTATTTTATCCTGGTGGACGTGTAGTACGTGATTTTAATTGTTTTCGGTGAAAATCTGGTGCGTTTGTTCGACGTGAGTGAGTCTATCGCACTCGCGAGTGTTCGCGTGTGTTGATCTGAGTGAGTGGCTGAGTAGCTGTAGTGTACGTACATAACTATACACAGCACTGTCGCGAAGTGCCTGGACTGTAGTACTGAGTGAGTAAGCTCTGTGCCTCGCATGCACGTCATTTTCAAGTCGAGATCCAACTTCTTTTGTCGTCATATTTATTTTATCCAAGCCCGATGAAAAAAAAACAACAACCCGAATTGCAATGTAAAGATAGAACATGAATACATTTACTAACACTGACATGACTGAACCAAGGCCGTACGCAGCGGGGAGGGGGGGGGGGGCAGTTGCCCCCCCCCCCCTGCCCCCCCCCCCCCCAGAAATTTCAAAATCATACTTTTTTTAATCGGGTTTTAGACTTCAAGTTATGGGTTCCTTTGAAAGCGATCATCTTGCCCCCCCCCGCCCCCCCCCCCCCCCAGGAAAAACATTTCTGCGTACGGCCTTGGACTGAACACTGAATACAAATTGCTAACATTTTTTTTCTCACCACGCCACGCTCTCTGACATGTCTAATCAATTACTTTTAGGGGAGGGATGTTTCAATAATAAAATAACTTTTTCAGAAGAATTTTTTCAAGGGTGGGGACACACAAAGCTATGACCTGGATATGGCAAAATTTATTTGGGGGGGGGGGGGGGTGGGGGAGATGTGCCTCTTGTTATCCCCTTTGAATGGCTACTGCTTACAAAAATAATCGCAACAAAACAAAACCTATTGGGTTAAGGCGTGGGTCTGCCGCCTTTGACGGCCTTTCTAGTTTTTATTATTATTATTATTATATATAGTAAGATACTATCATAACCAAACTGTTGTGAGGTTTTTTCTCCTCCCCAAGTTAAATATTAACAAGTGAGAGGTAAAAAATAATTTAGATACCTGGACAGGGATCAAGACTCCTACAACGGCAAGTTGTACTGTACAACGTGTACACACCTGAAACCCTACTGGGAGGGGGGGGGGGGGGGGGGGGGGCTGCGTATGCTATACACACGCTATCTCTGTATAGCCGTTATTTAACGTTCCTCGCAGATATGTACACTGAATTAAGCGGGGATCGTGGATAGAATACCACATGATTTTTCATACATATATTTTATTATACAAGGAGAACATCATGATTCTACATTAAACATGTTTTTCCAATTTATTTTTTTTGCTGCCAGTGCAAAAATGCTTCCAAACTGCAAAATTGAAAATGCAAACTCGTTTTTAAGAATATGTAATTAATGTTCTTATTTCAAAAGGGATGCTCAAGAATTATTTTGAATGTGCGAAACTAACTTACGTGAAAAAGTAGAGTCAACGTGTAAGCCACACTGATCATGTTATTTATGAGCTTTGTAAAGTGAGTGCGTACGTGTCTTTTCCAGTTAGAACTATGTCAGTCAGATTTCAATTGTTAACCGCATGGTTGAGAATGTAATTTCTTCTCTCCAGTATTGAACATAATATCTTTCGTTTGCAGACTTAGCTCTCAAATCTGAAAACATGAAACGGACAGCAAAAACGGTCATAGGGACGGAAGGTGGTGATCTCCATCACTCACGATACGGCATCCATTTGAAGGTACCTCCTGGTGCTCTCGATGAAGACCAGGAAATAACTATGAAAGTACTCAATACCATACCAGAACCAGGGCTCGAAGAGGGAGATACGTTGGCCTGCTTTGGTGTTCAGCTCCATCCATGTGGTCTAAAGTTCAAGCTTCCTGTACAAATAGACTTTCCTCACTGTGCCAGGCTTCTTGATAACTCAGATATCGAAGTGGTTCTTTACCATTATCGGGGTAGAGTATTAATACTAATGATGTAACACGATGATTAAAATTAGGTTAGGACAGTCCACAGTTTATATACTTAAATTTAACTGGTGTAATATTTCATTTAAATAAGCTTTTAAATAAGCTGTTTAGTGTAATGGTTGGAAAAAGATAATTGGTATGTAAAAAAAAGAATCTTATTTTTTTTTTTGGGGGGGGGGTGGGGGGGGGGGTAAATGGGGGTCCTGCAGATGAGTAAATATTTCAGGAGACGGCTATTAAAAAGGAAAATTAATCACCGTTGTATTTCAGCCAAAGAGATGCATTATATATATATATAGAGGACAATTTGAATTTGTAATTAAATATCATAATTGATAGGATTGAAGTAAATTGAATATTTATATATATATAAAACGGGAGCCCGGATAGCTCAGTTGGTAGAGCACTGATCATGTAATCCAGGGTCCCGGGTTCGAATCCCGGTCGGGGCATTGTAATTTTCTCACATTTCTTTATGATATATTCAATTTACTTCAATCCTATCAATTATGATATTTAATTACAAATTCAAATTGTCCTCTAAAGAAATTTGTTGGCATGGATTTGCCCGACTTTAGAGGGAAGACCTGTCTCATTGGTAGGCCATTATATAACGTACGCATGGAATTGGTATGGATGTACCCCCTACGCTCGATGGAAAGAGAGGGGCTATATGGGAGATTGTTGCTTTGCTTCGACGGGAGCCCGGATAGTTCAGTTGGTAGAGCACTGGTCATGTAATCCATGGTCCCGGGTTCGAATCCCGGTCGGGGCATTGTAATTTTCTCACATTTCTTTATAATATATTCAATTTACTTCAATCCTATCAATTATGATATATATGTATGTTGTAACATTTCTTTTCTTCATCGCGCAACACAAACAGGCACAAACATTGTTTTCACGAAATTGAGGTAAAAGAGAAATTGCCGAAACCTATCCCATTATCAGATTATTTTAAAGTCGTGATAAAGGCTGGTATGTTTTAAGCCCTAGCATATCCGACTTACACTGATGCCACGACATTTATTGTGCCCAATGCTCACCCGAGAAGCTGAATTAAGTAAAGTGGAATATATAAGAAAATTTGAAGATGATGAAGTCACTACCGCAGTCTTAACAAGATGATTATTCTTTTCCTATCTAGACGGTGAACTGACGACACGGATGATAACAGCAGGAACGTTGAATGAAGTTCCCGCTTGTATTGTTTCAGACGATAAGCTCCAACTGCATATCGACGAGTTCTGTAAACTGTTTCAGGCCTTCAGGAGGCGGTCCATCAGAGGAAAAAATATGGAATGTGTACCGTTCTACATGAATGATAAGAGACTGCGCTTTTATTTAGCAATTGATGTTGAGGCGGCAACAAAGGTTTGTTAAAAAGTTTCATTTCGTATTCATGAGGATGTTTCACTTTGTGTTACAGTCTATGCCTCAAAATATTTCGTTAAATGGAGCAACAACACAATAAAGAAAAGAGTGGGTCATTTAAAGCGTAACATACATCACATTCAGACTTTTTTATTGTTATCTAAGATAGTAATAGACAAAATCAAGAGCCCTCAGACAAATTCTAGTAAGTAAATCAGACACAATCATACGAATGTGACTATCAAAACAAAGCAAACTTGAGAGTATTCGCTTTAAAGGGATCAGCAAGTGAGCTGACATGTGTGTTTGTATCCAACTAATGCTATAAAATGTGACAATTTTGTGTAAATTGACCGTGGGTGTGTCTACAACCACGGTACATACCAATCAGCGGTGAGGAATAGCTGAACTCTCTCTGATCTCCAGGGCCGGTATTCATAAAACCCTGCTAAACTAGCAGCCAACTAGGCCTTAGCTGGCTGCTAAATGCCTAGTTGCCTGCTCCATAGTTTCCTGCTATTTTCACATTCATAAAACCCTGCTAGGGACAGTGCCAGGTAGTTGTCAACTAGGATTTAGTTGGTTGTTAACTTAGCAGTTGGCCGTGTCCCAAACCGCAAATTACAACACGCGTCAAAATTTGATGAACTAGTTGAAATTGAAAAAGAAAATCTATTGATTAAGCGTCAGAATCTCCTCCTAAAACAAGAAAAACTGAAACTGGAAATTGAATTACTAAAGCGAAAAGTTGGTAATGAAACTGTTGAAAGTGATGATTGAGTCTATTGTCAAACTGTAGACACGTACTTGTGAATGTCCATTAAATTGTTCAATAAAGTTAATTAAATCTATTCTGGATTAAGTAATTTCTTGTCATTGGTCCATTCAGTTGGCCTTCATAGAACTCATCATTGGGTTGGTGCTGGCCAGGTTCGATATCTGCAACTTCCGGTTCATTTCTATCCAGGGCAATGTTATGCAAAACAGCTGTAGCTGCAATGACCCTGCAGGCACTTTCAGGACTTCTCATCCGATTTTCTAGATGCAGAATGTGAAATCGACGTTTCCATCTCCCGATGGCCTGTTCAACCAACACTCGGGTCCTTTTATGTGCAGAGTTGTACCTACGTTCGGCTTGAGTTCGTGGGTTAAGAAGTGGGGTCATCAACCAGTTTCTGCATGGGTAACCACTGTCACCAAGGATACGTCCACGGATACCCCCAGCTTCCATGATGTCCCACACTCGGCTTGATCTCAGAACACGACTGTCATGTGCCGATCCAGGCCACCTTGCCACAATGTTAATCCATTTCCCCTTATGGTCACATATCACTTGAACGTTTATGGAGTGATAACCTTTCCGGTTCACATAGTCAGCTTCATTAAGATGGGGTGAAATTACCCAAATATGTGTCCCATCAACACAGCCTATAACACCTGGAAAGTTCTTGATCCTGTAAAACCCATCTTTAATTTCGTCAACTTGCCCCTGTTCAGGAAACTTTACAAAGTTGTTAATTTTCCCAGATAGTGCTCGTGAGACTCTGTTCACAACTCGGCAGGATGTTGGTTGAGAGACTTGTATGGGGTCACCAACAACCATTTGAAATGTTCCTGTTGCATAATACTGTAATGCAATCAGCACCTGCTGATACGGAAGTAGTGCATGATTACGTCTAGTTGGATGGTCAATCTCTGGTGCTATTAAATCCGTTATAAACATTATGCCTTCCCGTGAAAATCGATATCTCTTGATCAGTTCATCATCAGTAAAAATATCAATTGGATTACGCCTGTCTCTGAATACTCTTTCCCTCCTCATTGCACGATGCAACTGTACCAGTTCAAGAATCCTTCTAGCCATGCTTTCACGTCAGAGTCAAGCATACGCATGAAAGATTTAGTTGTCAACTAGTGACTTAGAGGTACCGAATATCACCTCTAAAGTTAGCAGACAACTTAGCAGTCAACTAAGCTTAGCGGCATTTTATGAATATCATTTAGTATCCAACTAGGCTTAGTTGGCAGCTAAGGCCAAACATAGTTGCCAACTAGGCTTAGCAGGGTTTTATGAATATCAGCCCAGCTCTATATACATCCCGGTGCATGTTGGTTGCGTGTGTGTTGGTCAGTGGTGATTAGCAGTGCCATGGTGTGTACCGCGTGCAACACATACACACACCCACATTCACGTACATGGACTTGTGGGGAACTTTATTGTTTTCTCCTATTGTATTTTGTACCCCGCAAACATGACAGAATAAAGGGCATCATTGTGCTCTTTTGTTCTCTGTACCCCACAAGACCACATATGTAAAACCGCACATACGCACACTGACCTTATGTCAGAGGTGTTACTCAGACATGTCGGCAGCCAAAGTGCGAATCCTTACCAGCCGTTGGGTATAACTGAAAATAACATGAAACACAATTCTAACGGTTTATTATGATAAGACAAGCTGCAAAGACCCTATACAGTATAGGTTAGAATGTAGCCTCTTGTCGAGGCCCTGGCGCTGTTGAAATCCTTGGCGATATGGAGGCAAAATTTCTGGCGAGCAAAGCGAGCCAGAAAGACCGAGGCGCTTGCGCCGAGGGCCTTTTGACACCCGACCCTGAATTATATATTCATGAGGCACGATTTCCTACTGAATTATGCATGAAAACGTGAGTAGTTAGATTAAAGCGGCGATCGCCCTGCAAATTGGCCAATGAAATCTCAAGGATTTCTTACTTCAGTGCTGGACTAATCTATTTTTTTTTGGGGGGGGGGGGAATTACGTAAATCTCTTGCTCAAAAAACATTCACAGACAAGCACATTATGAAGAATTCGATCTCTAGCTTACAAACCATGGTAATTTGAAATAAGACAAATGTACATATTTCTCAAGAGATCATCATATATTTAAAAATAAAAATGAAGAATGGACAATAAAAGTCACCGTTCAAAAATAGATCTCCATCAATTCTAATGTAACCAAGGAGTTACCAGCAACTTCACTGCCCGGCAAGGCCCCGGGGGATCCGCCTGGCGCTTGGCCTAGGCCCTCGCGAATTATTAGTAAGCAGCAGTCTCACTCTGCATCACTGGCCCACGGAGGTCAGCACAGAGCGATAGCGCGTGAAAAATAACACTTTTTCCATAGCCAGTAGGCAGATTCACAAAAACATCTTGTCCTTAAGTGCAGATTTGATTGCATCAACTTGCAAATCTTTGAATCTGTCAATCTTCAACATTCTAGCGGCATATTCTAAGCTCTTACAAATATCGTCATCACTCGTCGTGGAAGAAACGTTGAACGCCATTTTGGGCTGCGATTAATTAATATGTAAGAAATAGCGTGCAGTCGAGTCATGAATATTTAACATTACGTCATGGTAGATCGCGCTTATTGGTTGATTTTCACCGACCAAAATTTGGTCGGAATATTCGTCAAAACAATGAAATACAAAAGAAATTCAGATCGGGTGTCAAGAGGCCCTCGGCGCAAGCGCCTCGGTCTTTCTGACTCGCTTCGCTCGCCAGAAATTTTGCCTCCATATCGCCAAGGATTTCAACAGCGCCAGTGCCTCGACAAGAGGCTAGTTAGAATGGGGCGGGCAGTGCCGTTTGTGCTCACAGATCTAGCGACCAGCCGTTTTTTAATCAGTGCTATAGCCCTGATAGCAGAAAGTGTTAAAAAATGACGTGATATTTACGTCGTGGTTTTCGTCTTTTTTACGTCCTGTAATTACGTCAATAAGACGACAACTTGCACCAACGCAAGACGTCAAGAGGACGTCTTATTTTGACGTCATCTCTACGTCTTCATTCCGCTTCCCTGATAGGCGCTGACGTTACCGATGGACTAACGAATGCTTCTTGCAATCCAGTTTAGTAATAGGAGTCAAGTAGATAACATGAACTATGTGGTGTCGTAAATTCACTATGTAACAATATGATCTGCTCTAAATCGTACAATGTGAGTTAGTCTAGCGGTAATGCCAGCAATTCTCGATCAGCGGACCCTGGTTCGAAGCTCGCCCAAATCATTTTTTTTAATGAATGTTTAGCAGTTTAAGGAGCCGGTCCAGCTCCCGTGAAAGTGCTGAAATAGCACGCTGTGTGCATTCAATAGCACTCTGAGTGCAGTCCCTATGCATGCCCTCAAAAAGTGCTATATACAGCACTTCAGTTTTTACAGTGTACAGATGACGTCAAAATAAGACGTCCTCTTGACGTCTTGCGTTGGTGCAAGTTGTCGTCTTATTGACGTAATTACAGGACGTAAAAAAGACGAAAACCACGACGTAATTATCACGTAATTTTTACCACTTTCTGCTATCAGGGATGTGTACTGTACATGCGTAGGCTTGTATCATGAACCTGAGACTTGTACAGAGTCTATGAACGTGGTATAAGAAGGGGGGGGGGGGGGGGGGTCGCTTAACCTTCATCAGTTCGGGCAACTTCGTGTGATCTAATTTTATGGCATTCAGTCCGATGCAGACACACATTTGCTAATTTGCATTTGCTAATCCATTTGATATTTTAACCCTAAAAGGGCCGGGAATGGAATCCCCCCATCCCCGGACGCGTGCGGCGATATCTTCCTTTTTTTTTTCTTTTTTTTTCCTCCGCGAGCTTTCATGACTTTTTTTTGCATAGAGTTTTGCGCAGATTTTCATACCAAATTAATAAAATTTGAACCATATGGTTCAGGGCAAGGTCCAAAAAATATAACTCACGCGATGGAACGGCGCAGGCACCAATGAAATTAAATTACGCCGAGCCCGAAAAGATTCATGACTCCATCAAGTAAGGGGGAGCGGGGGGGGGGGGGGATTATCCTCGACATTAACCTGTCAATATTGGTGTCGGATTTTACGATGATATGTACAAAGTAACACTAAACCCTGTGAATAATTTTAATTTATAATTCTGTCAACCTATCTTGTCAAAGATTCATGTCAATTTGCATAAAAACTTGTTCGATTTAGTGTTTAAAAGTGACCTCCAGGAAATAGACGACTGTTGTCACTTCGACGGACCTCATATATCGTACTAGATTCCTCGGTACATTTGCATATAATTAATATTGGCTGCATTTCATGCCTTTCTTTAATGTAGGATATAGAAAACAGTGTTGTCATCAAAGGATTCAGTCCGGCAGGTGATCCCAAACAGTTATTCGTAAGATGTGAGGACACAGCTGTTATCGTGACCTTACTGAATGACAAACGGGAAGAAGAAACAAAGGTAATTTGTGAATCTGCCTGCGAGAACCTAGAGGCCTAGTTCACATTTGACTTGCCATGTGTCTACTGAGCCTGTAAACTGCCCGTATCCCCCTTTCCGCGCGGCCTCGGTGTGGAGGCCGTTAGGTTTTCGTGCGGATTCACGGGCTCCGCAGCCTCTACGATTTGTTATCGAGAGGAGTTTGACAAATTTTTAAAAATCGTATCCCGTACCCCGTAGACATGTAGGTGACATCGCACAATCCTCGCACGGGCACTGTGCAATGGCCAAGCGTGATCGTGCAGCAAACGCACTTTTTTTGGTGGACATGGGGGCAAAATAAAAATCGTAAGGAGATTGTACATTCGCACGGCCCTCGCACAGCTATCGCAAGGTTTCCGCTCGCTGCCCGTGCAGTACCCGTAAAATATGAAATATGTACACATAATCCCAATTGCTGGGGATTAGGATCCTCAAAACGGCCGTGCGGGCTCCATACGATTTCCTCATGGAGGTTGTGGAGACTGTATGGCAACTGCATTGACATCGCAATGCCCGTACGGAATTTAGACGGGTTGCCCACGAGGCCCCGAAGAACAAATTGCACGATGACCGTAGAAAATGTGAACACAAATGCCGTTGCGATCCGATGTCGGGGTATCCAGCAACGCTTGTGAACATCGTCGATGGGGGGGGGGGGGGGGGGGGGGGGGGGTTATATGTCGGAGATAAAACGACGATACGCTGACGATTAGTCAATGGTCCCCGGCCGAGTTGTTGCGTGTGCTGATTGGTTGTACGGTTCCCAATAGTCGAGGGGACGTGTTGTTTTATTGCGATCAGCCAACCGCTGAGAAGTACGGCCCACCTACCTGGCATCGCACCGGCACTGAAATTGGTATATGAATATTTAGCGGGGTGGTGGTTGACGGTCAACTAGCAACTAATTGCAACTAGCAACTACCCAACCCCCCACTTGAGGAATGTTATTTCAGCAAATAAGCTACATCTTTAAGACTTTTTTTTCTTCTTCATATTCTGCATTATTTTTTTAACTGAAATTCGGTTCTGGGATAATAAAACCACCATGTATGTCATGCTATCACCACGGCCCTATTGCATAAAACTTACCATTAATGGTAACTCTGCATGCTATCCGATGGTAAATACCATGGTAACATCACCATTGTGATGGTAGCATCACCATTGTATTATGGATGTAGCATGTCCTAGCACCAAACTGAAATGGTGTATCCGGACACCTACCACCTGGACAACCACCACCCGCTAAATATTCATATATTATACTCGATGAACCCGGACGCCGATATTTCAGAACAATCTAAAAGCTTGGACTCCTCTTGTCTTCTGGCCTGGGACATAATTGAGAATTAATCGTCGGCATAGCTTTGTGCGCAAGCTGGATTGTTCAGCAAATGGAGACCGATTGCTGAATAGCATTTGGCTGTCTTTGGTCTGTTAGCGTGCTTTTCCGATTTGCAGGCACGGACGGGCTGCGTGCGCTGATTGGCTGTACGGTTCCAAATAGTCGTGTTGCGATCAGCCAACCCGCTGAGAAGTACGGCCCACGTACCTGGCATTGCACCTGCACTGAAATTGGTAAATAACATATACTCAAGGGGGGGGGGGGGGGGGGGGGGGCGACACTGCGTGTTTGATCGGACTGGCGTATTTGTCAGATACCTTACCCCTCCAGGGTATCTTGGGATACACGGGGCATTTGGCAGGTCCAAATTTGGTGTCAGTACAACCAATCAACGCACGCAGCCCGTCCGTGCTGCAAATCGGAAAAGCACGCTAACAGACCAAAGAAAGCCTAATGCGATTCAGCGATCGGTCTCAATTTGCTGAACAATCCACTTGCGCACAAAGCTATGCCGACGATCAATTCTCAGTTATGTCCCGGGCCAGAAGCGTAGCACATTTACGCTTTCTGGATGCTGCCTTCCTTCAATCACATGAACCCCTTTTGCGTAGACAAAAGGAGTTCGTCCGAGTATAATATAGTTGATTCGAGTAATTTGTTACATACCTGCGTGATAACCTGATAAGTGCAGGTCAAAAAGCTTCTTTTATATCATGTCTCTTTTTCTTACCATATTGAAATTTTGTTGTGCCAGGAAATTGTGTATTATGAATATCTTTTTTTATTTTGATGGCATAATCATATAATTTTTCAGAGACAACAAAGTGACTTTTTATCAAGATCGTTTCAAGATTTAGAAACGGCCGGGATGGTTTCGGGCAGCTGCAAGCACCATTACTCGGGCAGTGAGGTGCCCGAATGTCCTATTTGGCAGCGAGGTTTAACTAATACAATTTAGATATCGTGTATTTTGATGACCAAATAACATATCGACCACGATTAAATGTCCAGGCCTATATTTTAATGTTATGTTCCTTCACTTAACTTAACTCGAAATGTAAAAAACACGATGGTTGATATCGCGGGCAAGAGGCGTCAGCGCCCCCTTCCCGCCCTCACATGCCCTATCCAAGTTGATTTAAACAGAATATTGTTAAAGATTTTTTACAGATAAACTCATGACCCCGAATCAGACAGTGGTTAACCAACAATTGGTTTGATAGTTACAATGTACTCTATCATTTATTAAAAAAAAAATAATATCTCCCCCGCCGCGCGTTTACGTTTTACAACCTAGCCTAGGCATATTTTCCAAATATTGCAACGAAACGGCTCGAGCTCACTCTAAGTACTGACTGTGGCGTTGGATCGAATGCGTATATATTCTGTTTTGTCACCTGTACACTCCATACACTGATGTAGGCAGCTACGCATTGAAGCACAGACGTGTGTATTTGACAGACGTGTGTATTTGACAGACGTGTGTATTTGACAAATGAAGCGTGATGAGGGGATGAGATAAACGAACAATAATAATAATAATAATAATATGGACATTTGTATTGCGCCGGTATCCATCATGAAAGATGCTCATGGCGCATTATTATTAAAAAAAAACAAGTGCACATTCACATTTATGCAGGGGGAAGGGGGGGGGGGGGGTTGACAATCAGTTGGCATCAGTTCAGTTCAGTTCAAAATGACATTTATTTACCAAAAAAAAAAATGCACACAAAAATATCAAGTTTGAGTCAAAATATAATGGAAGGCAACAACTCAAAAAGCATATAAAGCTTGTGGCGAGTGAGCACTATATCACAAATACTGATTATGTAATCAAAGTATTAATGAATGACTAAAGCATATGTAAATCACTGATCTGTGTGATGTAAATAGACATAGACATGACCACAATAAAAACATATGGGGGGGGGGGGGGGGGCTGACAAGAAAACAGTGGCATAGTCTAGCCCAGCCATTAAGGGGGCATATGGGGGGGGGGGGGGGTGGCTGATAAGAAAACAGTGGCATAGTCTAGCCCAGCCATTAAGGGGGTATAGGGGGGGGGGGGCTGACAAGAAAACAGTGCCATAGTCTAGCCCAGCCATTAAGGGGGCATATGGGGGGGGGGGCGGCTGACAAGAAAACAGTGGCATGGTCTAGTCCAGCCATTAAGGGGGCATAGGGGGGGGGGGGGGGCTGACAAGAAAACAATGGCATGGTCTAGACCAGCCATTAAGGGGGCATATGGGGGGGGGGGGGCTGACAAGAAAACAGTGGCATAGTCTAGCCCAGCCATTAAGGGGGCATATGGGGGGGGGGCTGACAAGAAAACAGTGGCATAGTCTAGCCCAGCCATTAAGGGGGCATATGGGGGGGGGGCTGACAAGAAAACAGTGGCATAGTCTAGTCCAGCCATTAATGAGGCACTGGCATCATGGGGGGGGGGCACCAGTTTATCTCGGAAAATTCAGTGCAATTTCATGAGGCTGCTGCTTAAAGGGAGGGTGTAGTTTGTTTCACTTTTCCCCTTTTTTCTCCATTTTTTAATGTTTACTATCATTTTTACTATGTATTTGTAGTAAACATCAAAAAACTTGTGTTTGGGGCAATCGCAAAGCATTATTTTTTTTATATTATACTTTTTATTGCATAAACTATTACATAAACAATGTTAAGTTCCTTGAAATTAAATAAATTAAACAAAATCAAATAGAATGCTGTCATTTTTTCTTTTTCTTCTCTGTTGTATTTTCAGTCTAAGTCACTGGATAAGTGATAATGCAAGTGATGTGTGGGGGGGGGGCAGGTGCCCAACCCCCCTCCAATTGAACGGCCAAAATAATCAAGAAAAAGAGGAAAGGAGCTAAGTTACAAGCTAACAGTAACAGTTTTCAGTAAGTGATCTATGACACAGGTATTAAAACAAAACAAAAATAAAAGGAAGTGACAAGACTTACAAGAGCAAGGAAGGAAAAAAAAGGAGAAGACTGAACGGAACTCTCTGCATTCTGCACCCAATCCTCTGGAAAAAAAAATAGTGCCTCATTCCACTCCACTCAGAACTATTAAGTTAGAGTACTGACTCACTTAGTATGTGACTGTATAGAACAGTTGAACTAACAACTAACTGTTAGTATCCATATTATTGACCTAGGCTTAAGAACTCCAGTGGACAGACAATTCATGGGCCTAGGTCTACATCATAATTCGTTTAATCAGTCAGTCACATCTCATGCCGTCATCATGGTCATGGCATACCACTCACAAATAGCGTACACACTTGTATTTCTTTTTTGGCATGCCTCTTTTTTGGCATGCCTCTTTTTTAATTAAAAAAAAATGAGGGCAATATTTCCACTAGATTTTAACGTTAGAGTCATTTAGACCTACCTGAAGAGATGCTGGAATTTCCTCTACACCATCATCATGGACATGGATATGGGCAAACTCAGAGACAGAGTCAGAGGCAGAGGCAGAGCTAACAACACTGCAGTCAGACTCAGAGTCAGACTCGGAGCCTTCAGCGATTAACCCTGAACCTGAGGCTGAGCTTGAGACTTCATCATCACCCACCTCCATCATGTCGATATCTACTTCGTCTTCGACCGCGCGTCGCAAATTGATTGTAGCTAACACACCCGACGTCGAAAAAAACGACAAAACGTGCACATTAATTCATTCAAAGAACCCGCGTCTCGATCTCTCTACGTTACGTAATGCGCTCGCTACGTATGTGTAGGGTTGCTACAATGCGTAGGGTTGAGCTCAAGCCGTTTCGTTGCGATTTTGGAAAAATCTGCCTAGGCACGGTTGTAAAACGTAAACCCCCCCCCCCCCCCCCCCCCCCCCCCCCCCCCCCCCCCCCCCCCCCCCCTGCTCTCCACCGGCCTTGGAGCCATCCTCGTCTGATGTGGATGGTGAAATTATAAGTGGTATGTTAGCCATACGCGTCCGTCGGACTAAGTGGGATTACATTTCGACTGCACGAAGCCGACCGAATCTCGCACGAGAGCTCGAGCTCAGGCGGAGCGTACATGTTTGTGCGGCGACTAGTCTATCCGAGGTTGGCGCCTTGCGGGGCAACGGCATGATCAGGTAACGATCACGGTGCCCTCTCGCCGCATTAAAACGTCCACAATCTGCGGTTGAGTATCCCTTTAAAGGGAGATGTGGTATGAATTAATCTTTCTATAACCTGATGAAATAATAATCATAATTCCTATACTGGACGCTCTGGTTTTGTAAATATGCAATTTATGATGAAGATGCAACTTATAATGTGAGTGGGCCAGAATGATTTTTGCCACAGTTATAAAGTTAACTTTTTTCTGTTACTAGCGTTCCAGTGGTTGCATTAGATATAGTTTGTCAATTGATCTTCTAGTTTGTGATGTTTCTTTTCCAAATATAATAATAGTATTAATAATACTACTACCAATATTACTATTACTACTACTACTACTACTACTAGTGCTAATACTAATAAGCGAACTATCCATTTAGGATAACAGTTTGATAATAAACAAAACTGCATGAAAACAGGTTAGAGATAATGCCCCCCCCCCTAAAAAAAAAATAATTAAAAAAAATCAACAATAAATCAGTTATACATGAAACGTGTAATGAATTGAGTAAAATTGCCAAAGTATTAAAGAATTACTTGCAAACTATTTCTCTGATTTATTTATGGGTAGCTTTCTTCAGCTGAAAAGTGGTTTTAGTATTAAGTACAAGTAAACTTTTTGCAAAAGTAACGTGACGCCCTTATCTGTAGCATATTGTCGCTTATTTTCAGTCATTTTCCAGCAAAGTTACTAAATCTATCAAGTCTTACGAGGATTTTATGAAGTTGAGGACAGAGGACGTTGTGGACCTTGAATTCAAGGTTTTTCAAGCGGAAGTCACCAATATCATTTGCATTACGCGTGAGTTTACTTATCTATAACTTATGAGGACATCACGAAAAGGTTGAAACAAGTCAACAATAAAAAAAATAATAGGGTTTGCAACTCAAATTTAGGCTTTGTGATTAAATGACAAATGACAAATAGGTAGATTAGTACATTGTAAGCGGAATCGAACATAATTATGGTTACGGCAACCTTTTAATATGTCTGGCATGATGGGTATTTTCGCAGAAAAAACAATTCAAAATAATGTATAAAGGTAAATTTCCATATGTAAATATTTCAGTGTTTATCTCTTTATTTGTAGATTATTTAGTTAACAACTTTTAATTGCAATGATTAATTTGCATAAGTAGTCTACTTTTATACATTATAATGTATTTTTAAAAAAATCTGAATAATTATAGAGACATGTAGCTGCACATCTCAGCTACCTTTCATGT
The DNA here is from genome assembly GCA_025617745.1 of Heliocidaris erythrogramma. Lineage (NCBI taxonomy): Eukaryota > Metazoa > Echinodermata > Echinoidea > Camarodonta > Echinometridae > Heliocidaris > Heliocidaris erythrogramma. The sequence goes on along the minus strand of CM046863.1, from coordinate 33,928,064 downwards.
GTAATTTAGGGGAAACCATTTGGTCAAGCTTCAGTGAGCACGCCCTAAAGGCACAATGACCACTTTTTGAAGTTCACAAGCTCTATGCCATAACTTAGATTTAATGATATTTGAACAAATTTCAGATTGTCAGCATGATAAGGCGTGCAACAAACGTTTTATGTCCTTCCTAACGTAGCAAAATGAGTTGTGCGCAAAATGTAACGATTGAGTGAGCACGGGGTGATAATTGCCAAAACTGCAGTTTTGACATCTTTCCCGTGGTAAATTTTATCTTTTGCGATTGAATTCATGTTTTTGGAAAGGTGTTCTTTTCGACGTGGGCACACTACAGGTTGAATGAGCACATAATAACCAAATAAAATTATACACTAAAAACATGTCAATAACCTTTCATTTCATTCCATTCACAATTTTTGGCTTCAATATAATTGCTTTGTTTGGTTAACTATATCACAAATCTTCATGGGGAGTTCGTCTGATTTTAGTTTGATAAAACCCCGATGTGTTTACGCTTCGGTGAGCACCAGAAATGAGCAAATTAATCAAATGAGAAGAACGTTTAAGGTCTTTAATCCGCTTTGATCTTGCTATTGGGTGTTACTTTGGCGTTAAGTTCCTGCTTGTTGGTGACCTCCTGAAGATATGTGGACAATATCATGCAATAACACACGGTAGTATGGCAAGCCTTTTTACTATTTAAAGTGATTTTGTGATATCACAAATTCGAATTGTGATATCACGAATTCAAATTTGTGATATCACAAAATCAATTTGTGATATCACGAATTGAATTTTTGATATCACAAATTCCCATTGGTTTATCACATAAACCCAATTTTTAATATCAAGAAATCGAATTTGTGATATCACAAATTCAATTCGTGATATCACAAAATCGAATTTGAGATATCACAAATTCGAATTAGTGATATCACAAATTGAATTCTTGATATCACAAATTCGATTTCTTGATATCAAAAATTGGGTTGATGTGATAAACCTATGAGAATTTGTGATATCAAAAATTCGAATTCGTGATATCACAAAATCGAATTCGTGATATCACAAATTTGAATTCTTGATATCACAAATTCTATTTTGTGATATCACTAATTCGAATTCATGATATCACAAATTTGATTTTGTGATATCAAGAAATCAAATTTGTGATATCACGAATTCACAGGTTATTTGAGCATTAATTTAGTGCAGAAATTCAGCTGTGTATTCGAGCGTTAGTTTAGTGCTCGAATTCACTTGGTTTTCGAGCTTTAGTTTAGTGCAGAGATTCAGCTGTGTATTCGAGCGTTAGTTTAGTGCAGAAATTCAGCTGTGTATTCGAGCGTTAGTTTAGTGCTCGAATTCACTTGGTATTCGAGCTTTAGATTAGTGCAGAATGTAGTATAAGTTTGAATAAAAATAGCAACACAGTTTTCGCATCCATCATGGAAATGATTTTAAAATAATTTTAGACGAATTGGTACATGTAAATTGATTGGCAACATATCAAGAATTCAATTAATGATATGTTGTCAATTTAAGCAAAACCCGCCAAGCTGTTCATATATTTTCCAGTTTTCATTGTTTAATTGTATATATATTTGTTTTTAGGAAAAATATCACGTAAAAAGAATTTATGATTTCACTTGCATTCCTTAGATTTATATTTAAAGCAAGTAAATAGTCTCAAAATCAACTTATTTTTACGTAGATTGGCAACATATCAGTAATTCATTTCGCGATATGTTGCCAATTTCATGTACCGTATACTAGCCATAGAGATCCTGTCTATAGATGGTATGTCCCATGCCCTGCATTGCATGCATGCACGTGTTGCATTGCGCTATGCTAGCACGTGCCCCGTATAGAAGCACACGTGTGGAGCTCGAATTCTCCATTTGTACTGTATAACCTTTTGTAGCTGCATTGTGCATGACCACGTGGTTATGCCTCATGGTTATGGCTCGTGGCCACGTGGCTATGCCTGCACGCCATGGTATTGGCAACTGATACGGTACTCCAATCCGACTAACATCAAATTGGCAACATATCACGAAATCTTGGATATGCTGCAACTGTGGTTTGCCAAATTTTGCCTCAAGTCTGTTTTCATCTCGAACTAGTAATATAACAAAGTCATCAAATAGTTTTACCAACCTAATGACAGATGACGACAGTGAAAGTGATCACATATTGTCACCACTGGCTACATCTTCTCCTCAACAACCAAAAAGAAAAGCTAGAGATAAAAAATTAATTAGATTATCCTGGTATTGATAGTCCTACTACTACGCAAGAGGACTTACAGAAGGCAGATTGTATCATTAGACCTGATCATACTTCTCAAAACAAAGTAAAGGACAGTAGGCTTAGATCTACTAATAAAATAAAAAACCAAAACCAGAAAAGCACAAAAATAATGAAAGTACTAGTAGTGAATTTCCAAAGTATAAGAGGTAAAACTGCTGAATTACAGACAAGTTTACAGTGTGAAAACCCGGATCTAATCATAGGCACAGAAACATGGCTTGATGTTTCTGTAGATAGTTCTGAAATTTTCCCGAGTAGTTACAGAGTCTTTAGGAAAGATATACAATCAAATGTTAAAGGAACTGCACATGGAGGTGTATTGATAGCAGCAAAAAACAACATTGTAAGTATCCCGAGACTAGATCTAGATCTGGACACCACAAATGAAAGTGTCTGGATAGAAATAAGAGTACAAGGAATGCAACCGATATTAGTTGGTTCTTATTATCGCCCACCAAATACTGATAGAGAGTATTTAAACGGTTTAAGGAAATCCTTGGAGAAAATAAACCCAAATCAGTTTAGTAACATCTGGCTGGGGGAGATTTCAACCTAGGGGATATAGCATGGGATACTCAGTCAATACGCCCCGGTGGCCAAAAAGCCACCATGGGCAAAGATCTCATAGACATAGCCAATGATTATGGACTAGAACAGATTGTAGCTGGACCCACTCGTGGAGAAAACATCTTAGATCTGTTCTTCATTAAAAACTAATCTCTTGTTGTAAAATCTAATATAATTCCTGGTATTAGTGATCATGATGGTATACCTATGATACTAGTAAATGCTAAACCATCTAGCATAGCACAGAAGCCAAGAAAAATATATTTCTACGGTAAAGCTAACGTAAAGGGACTGAAAAAAGAAATGTATGAGACTAGTAAAGATTTTAAAGAAAAAGACTTAAACACCACAAATGCAAATGATTTATGGATTGAACTGAAAGATAAACTACACAAAGCAGTCAATACTCATATCCCATCTAAAATGATGGGCAGTAGAAAAGAAGCTCCCTGGATAAGCCCTTCAATTAAACGCAAATACAAGCGTAAACAAAGGGCTTATAATAAAGCCAAAAAGAGTAAGAAACCAGAAGATTGGGAGAAATTCAAGGAAATTAGAAGAGAAAACAAAAAAAGTAATAAGGAAAGCATATCAAAAATACGTTAATGAAAAATGTACAGACTCACCCAAACAGTTCTGGAGTTTTATAAAGACTCTTAGGAAGGACTCTTCTGGCATTCCAGCCCTGCGGGACATGGAGACAGAAACACTCGTGATAGATAGTAAACAAAAAGCTGAATTACTAAATAAACAATATCAACAGCAATTCACACAGGAAAGGGTATCAGACCTTCCAACAGAATGTGAAACTAACATTCCATCAATGTCAGACATTGAGGTAATGGAAGAAGGGGTGGTCAAGTTGCTTAAAGAACTTAGCCCACACAAAGCGGCAGGTCCAGATGAAATATCTCCCTGGGTCCTCCAAAAAACAGCTGAAGAAATTGGGCCCGCACTAACCATGGTCTTTCAACTATCACTTGAAACAGGAATAGTTCCTGAGGATTGGTTGTGTGCAAATATAACACCTATTTTTAAGAAGGGTGATAAAACGCAACCAGCAAATTATCGCTCAGTAAATCTCACCTCAGTCTGTAGTAAAATAATGGAACACATTCTCTGTTCTAATGTAATGTCTCACTTGGATACACATAACATACTGTGTAGCCAACAGCATGGGTTTCGCAAAAACCATTCTTGTGAAACACAGTTGATTTCCACCGTGCAAGATATTGCATATGAATTAGATCAGAAACATCAGGTAGACGTAATAATTATGGACTTCCAAAAGGCATTTGATAAAGTGCCCCATAAAAGACTACTACTCAAACTCTGGCGCTATGGCATTAGGGGGAAGATTCATAGATGGATAAAAGTTTTCTTGACAAATCGAAAACAGCGGGTAGTTATAGAGGGTGAATGCTCTGAATGGGTCAAAGTAGATTCTAGTGTACCGCAAGGGACGGTCTCGGGCCCGATAGATTTTTTTACTCTTCATAAACGATCTCCCTGATGGCCTTGAATCAAGCTGCCGTCTATTTGCAGACGACTGCATTCTGTACACACCAGTATCAGGCAACAAAGATGCCGAAAGGTTACAAAGAGACCTAGATAGATTATCATCTTGGCAAAATAAGTGGCAGATGGACTAACCAAAAGTGTTATGTTCTTCGTATCACTCATGCCAGAAAAACACACAAATACGATTATAACTTGAACAACACTACATTACCAGAAACTAATTCTCATACTTACTTGGGAGTTGACATAAGCAAAGATCTAACATGGAACACTCATGTTGATAGAGTTTGCGCAAAGGCAAACAGAACACTAGGTTTCCTTAGAAGGAATTTATATTCCTGTCCATCTCATGTAAAGGAATTGTCTTATAAGACACTTGTGAGACCCATACTGGATTATTGTTCATCCGTATGGGATCCACACACTCAAACGCTTATTAATAAATTAGAAATAATACAGAATAGAGCTGTTCGTTTTATAACAGGAGACTACAGGTTGAGAAGCAGTGTAACAGAAATGAAAAAAGAAACTTAAAACGAAACATTACAACAAAGGCAAAAAACAAATCGCCTATCAATCTTTCAACAGGCAGTCGTGGGTCACCTCGCCGTGCCAGTGCAGTCCATCCTGCGCCCGGTCCAAAGGAATTTGAGAAAAACTTCGGTAAATAGTTATATTCCAATTGCTACTAACAAAAATTGTTATAAATATTCTTTCATACCCCGTTCAATTACTGACTGGAATAATCTACCAAATACAGTAAAAACAATCCTCGACAAACACAAATTTAAGGAATCCGTACAAAAACACTTCTCAAATTAAGCAAAAACCCTCTCTCGTAGCCTTCATACCATCTGCGCACCCTACCCCTGCCCGTTTTACCCCTTTAGGGGTGTTGGGCAGTATCACCATCAAGTATCAAGAAATGAATTACTGATATGTTGCCAATCTACGTAAAAATAAGTTGATTTTGAGACTATTTACTTGCGTTAAATATAAATCTAAGGAATGCAAGTGAAACCATAAATTCTTTGTACGTGACATGTTTAATAAAAACAATTATATATGCATTAAACAATGAAAACTCGAAAATATATGAAACAGCTTGGCGGGTTTCATTTAAATTGACAACATATCATTAATTGAATTTACATGTATCAATTCATCTAAAATTATTTTAAAATCGTTTCCAGTGAAGGATATGGACGCGAAAAACTCTGTAGCTATTTTTCTTCAAATTTAAACTACATTCTGCACTAAACTAACGCTCAAATACACAGCTGAATTTCTGCACTAAACTAACGCTCGAATAGACAGCTGGATTTCTGCACTAAACTAAAGCTCGAATACCAAGTGAATTTCTGCACAAAACTAATGCTCGAAATCAAAGTTATTTTTTGCACAACATGAGTGCTAGAATTCCTTTGCCATTTTATGATATCACAAATTGGAATTAGTGATATCACGAAATGGAATTAGTGATATCACAAAATGGAATTCGTGATATCACAAATTCAATTTAATAATAATAATAATAATATGCCCATTTATATAGCGCAGCCACTATATGGATATACTCTACTGCGCTTAATACAAAGTATCACATTATTACCCGGCTTTAGCCGAGCTGCCTATTATGGCGCTAAAGCATTTCAAGGAATTTCTTCCTACCGGGTACCCATTTACTTCACCTGGGTTGAGAGTGGCAAATGTAGATGAATGTCTTGCCAAAGGACATTAGCGCCGTGGCGGGATTCGAACCGCGAACCATGTGAGCCACAGTCCGGTGACTGTTGTGATAACACGAATTGAATTTGTGATATCACGAATTGAATTCGAATTTGTGATATCACGAATTGAATTTGTGATATCAAGAAATCGAAATCGTGATATCACAAATTCGAATTCGTGATATCAAAAAATCACTTTAAATAGTAATATGGCTTTCCATACGGTAGAGTGAACACAAATCATGAATAAAAAAATCAAACTCTGTTCAGTATTGAGTCAGGGCAGCTTCTTTTGTATACGTTATATTAAACAAATCAGTTTCATTTCACTTATGATAAAATTCAATAAAATCAAATCGACACTGCATCCCCTTCCTCTTCTTTTGGACTGTATCATAAGTGAATGAAAATTAATGTTTTATAAGGTATACAAGAAAAAAAAATGCTCTGACACAATTTTAACAAAAGTGAAATTTTGCATTTCTTGTATTAATGATTTGTGTTCATTCTAAGGTGAGTTATTGCATGAAATTGTCAATATATCTTCAATAATTTGTGATATCACGAATTCGATTTCTTGATATCAAAAATTGGGTTTATGTGCTAAACCAATGGGAATTTGTGATATCACAAATTCGAATTCGTGATATCAAAAAATTACTTTAAATAGTAATATGGCTTTCCATACGGTAGAGTGAACACAAATCATGAATAAAAAAATGTCAAAATCAAACTCTGTTCAGTATTGAGTCAGGGCAACTTCTTTTGTATACGTTATATTAAACAAATCAATTTCATTTCACTTATGATAAAATTCAATAAAATCAAATCGACACTGCATCCCCCTCCTCTTCTTTTGGACTGTATCATAAGTGAATGAAAATTAATGTTTTATAAGGTATACAAGAAAAAAAATGCTCTGAAACAATTTTAACAAAAGTGAAATTTTGCATTTTGCATTTTATATGATTTGTGTTCATTCTAAGGTGAGTTATTGCATGAAATTGTCAATATATCTTTAATAAGGAGGTCACCGATAAGCAGGAATCTAATGCAAAATTAATATCCAGTAGCAAGGTCAATGTGGATTATTACAAGCCCAAAACTTTCTTCACATTTGTATAACTCATCTCTTCTGCTCACTGAAGTGTAACATATCGGGATTTATATTAAAAAGAAATTCAGATGAACTCCCGAGAAGACTTGAGATATTTTACAAAGAGAAGCAATTTAATTTTAGTCCATTAGCGTAAAAAGGGTTTTCATTGAAGCGCAAAATTTTGAATGAAACGCAATATATCATTGATACATGTACCCACAGTCATAAACATAATGACAAAATGTTATTCAAATGACTTTTAGTGCGCAAAATCAAAGCAATACTTACTGTATAATTTCAATACAGTAATTTTTAGTTTATGTAGGTGCTCATTCAACCTTTAATTAATGAATGTTGTGTGCAAAGGTCGAAACACCTTTCCAAGACATGAATTCTATCGCATAAGATTTAACACGGGAAATATGTCAAAAGTGCAGTTTTGGCAATTTTCACCCCGTGCTCACTAAATGGTGAAATTTTGCGCACAAGTTATTTGGTACTTTGGGAAGGACATACAACGTTTGTTGCCTGCCTTCTAAAGGTAGAAATGTGAAATTAGTTCCAATATCATTGTATCAAAGTTATGTCATTGGTCTTGTGAAAAGGGGCCATTTTGCCTTTACGGCGTACTCACTGCAGCCTGACCAAATAATTTTCCGTAAATTTCACATGAATGGTAACTGAGAATACAGCTACATGGCTATGTATATGTCGTCAAAGGTTCCTGATTCACAAATTGCAGAGATTTGTTTTCGGAGGAACTTACTTTTTGTGTTGTGTTTAGATTGCCAGTGAGTTTAAACGAAAGTTTAAAGAGTGTGTTTTTGTGTAAAGAAACTAATGCATTTTTTTTGTCCAGAAAACCATTATTGTAAAGTATATTTTTGTGCTAAAGTATTACGCTGAAATGTTTTTATTCGATAACGGAACTGATGTGAATTTTTTTCTTCGAATATATTTATCATGTTTAGCGAAGGAGAAATCGGAGAAATCGGAAGAGCCTTTAGGAGACGTTGAGTCGTAAGTATATTTATGAAACAGTCGTTGGACTGATTTTGTTTCCCTGCAGATGTGAATCGAAGTGAAAAATCCATATCTTATTAAGATTGGACTAGAGAGGAAGAATTTTCCAAGCGTTCATGAAAGTGTCATTTTAGTGGGAGGAAAAACCATGCCACCGTACTCTTCACCAAAGACGAATGAATAAGGATAGTGGTAACATAAGCATGAACATGATGGATTGTCTTGTCAAATGATTTTCATGAATTTTCTTTCTAATTTTGACAAAAGCAGCCATGAAAAAAAGTGTTGTTACTAGAGACAATGAGCAGATGAGGTAACCCAACATAACAACTGGCGCCATATTGTGCCAGTGCTGTAGTCTAATGTGTTGGTCACACTTGTCCGATAACGATAACGAGATTTTCAATTTAATAAAGGTAGACTGTACCATTGTGGTGTGGAGGCGTTAGTATGCTCGTGTGTATTAATAGTAGGACAGCCCTAGGGTGTACCTTTAATGAAAAACATTTATTAATGTACTTTACCTTTTTCAGTTATTGTTATCAGAGATGTCCACAATTTACAAACTCTACTTTTATGTGGACCTCTCCATTTCTACAGAATATAGATTAAGTTTCATAGGTAATCATTCGTCTTTTCTTTTCAAAGGTATACAATGTTTGTATTGATCTATTTTAGCTTCAAGTGCAATATTCTGTATAAATTTTGCATTGTATTATGTATTATTATGAAAGTGTAATTTGTATTTGTATTTTCTTGGAAATGCAAAAAAAAAAAAAAAAAAAATGAAACATGAAAAATCTCTGTCGTCATTGTGAGCCATGCCTAATTGTTAATCGCAAGGTATCCCAAGTTAATGTCTGGACGAGCTAAGGTTAAGCATACATTGTGCTCTTTTACACCATGCATTGTTTTCATGAAAAAAAATATTTTTATTAATTGAACTATTTAGCAAAATACTGAAAGTTTATTTAAATAAGACGATGTTTGTTACTTGTCAGCTCCATAAATATTAGATATGTCTAACATAAACAATGTACTTGAAATTACTGCCATGTTTGGCATTATGGATTTTTGTAATTCTTTCATCCTGTAGATCCAATCAGCGTGTGACGCAGAGTCAACTTAATAAACTTTCAGAGATCATTTCCCACAATAAATACACCACTATGTGTGAAAACTTAGGATGCCTGTATAATTCTTCAGAGAGAATACTGGCGAAACGTGGTAGTGACTATCAGAAAGCACTTATGGAAGTTCTCATGGACTGGGAAAACCGTACAACATGTAATCACAGGGAAAAGCTCAGAGCCTCCTTAATATCAGCAGGAGCTGGTGGACTAATTAAAGAAATATTTCCCGAATAGTTCAGTTTCAGTTTCAGTTTCAGTTTATGTCATATTTCAAATCAAATAATTTGAACATAAACAATGACAGTTGCTGCTGCTGCTGCATAATTACAATAATATAGGAACATATCTTCAATACTTTCAACAAAAGAAAAAAAATCCAAGTAAACATACAAAGACACACATCAATATTTCCATCATTTTAAAGTTGAGATAAGACAAACTACATGTAGTTTGGCGTGAAATATGAGGGAATCTAGTAAAAAGCTAGTTTTGGTCCTGTAAATATATTATTGTATTGTGTGCACAAGCTGTTCGAGTACGTGGGATCGGAGGTGGTAAGAATGGCTTTGTATGGTTTCATAGGAGTGAAGTGAATAATTTATAACAGACATAGAAGATACCGGGTTTAATAGGAAGTTCATTCTTGCGAGTTGAAGCATGAATATTCCTATATTATATGTAAAACAGTTCGTGGATCTTAAAGGGATTCAGTAACTTTGTGGAGGCTTGTTTTAATAAATCTGTCTTGTATAATGATGTTCAGAAGGATAAATAAATAGCCAGGCATAGAAAGGTTTTCAAATACATAATGCTAATATATCTATGACTGAATACTCCCATTTTCGAAAGCGTATGGCCATACGCTTTAGTCTAACACTGAGTCTATGGTGAAAAATGAGTCTGGCAATTCTGGTCACTTGCATATGTTTACTTTTGTGTGAAGGATATGATGTGCTTTTCCCCCCTGGGCTTCATGTTTACACCATATTACATACACTGATAGCATGTAAGGCCAGGCAGCTGAGATTTGATCAAGCTCTACAAAGTTGCCAAATCACTTTAAGAGTATTACACGAGTGGAAGAGTGGGGTTGTGTGAGTACGAAAAAAATGTATTATTGATTATTCTAATAGCCCGCTTTTGTACAAGTAGAAGTTGATTGATAATAGATTTACCACGATTCCCCCCTAGCAAGTTTAAGTATGGTAAAATTTGTGTAGAATATAAAGAGAGTAAGACATGAGTAGGAAATGAAGTTTTAGGCTTCCTCGATATAAGTTTACTTATGTTGTTTTTGTGTGTTTTCCAAGTTAATTTGTTTTCGATGTGTATTCCTATGAATTTGGTTATTTCAACTTGAACAAGAATTATGCCGTTTAATAAAACTGGTCCTCGTAGATGTTCAGTGGAATTGCTGAATAAAATGAAATTTGCTTTGTTTATATTAGGTCACCGTTTGTTTGCTTGGATACAATTTAATACAAAGTTTAATTCGTAATTTACAGTATTCAAGTGGATTTCTGGATTATGATTTGAGATAAAAAAGGTTGGAGTCATCAGCAAATAAAAGAAATAAAAGATTATTAGAACAATTTTGAAAATCATTGATGTAGAGTATAAATAACAGTGGACCAATTAATGATCCATGCAGCACTCCGCAGGGATCATTTGAGATTCATGACCATTTATATTAGCATACTGCTTACGGTCTGTAAGGTAATATCTGAACCACTCCAAGGCCTTTCCACGAATTCCATACCGGGAAAGTTTATAGAGAAGAACATTGCGATTGAAAACACCCGAATGGTGTCAAATTCCCCATGCGAACCCAAGACTATGTGCCTTTAACTTTGTAAAGTACATTTCACCCTTGTTGACTTTTATCTATATTTTCACCGTATTGTACTATTGTCATTTTCCTCGGATGTGGGAAAAATATACATTGAATTGAAATGAAACTGAATATATCGATTGAAATGTAATACATGTGAATTTATCGTAAAGTGTGAAAACACTGGGATAAGTTGTAATAAAGATATGTTTTTGTTGTATATGTCTTACCGATTGTGAATGAAAGCATTTATGTTCCATAATCATGTATCTTGCATGTCTCCCCCCAAAAAAATAAAAAATAAAAAATAAATAAGTAAATAAAATAAGTAAATAAAAATAAAATGATAACATAATAATAAGTAGAATCGTCTGCATTAAATAATGTGACTGTGAATTTTAGGTCAACCTTTCGTAGACAACTTTCAAGCAACCTTCAATGTAAATGATGTTGTGAGCTTAAAACTCGACCTTTTATGTACTCCATTTATCACATACATTTATTTCGTGATCTTTATAGCTTAGGATTAAGGTTTTATGTTTGTTTATGTGCATCTCTATTTATTTGTTTGTCTATTCATGTTCTATATTACTTGTAATCTGTAATACTACATTTGCTATACATGTTTTCAAATTTCACTACACTGTATACTTCATACAAGTGATAGTTAATCTTATTTGTGTAAAAGTAGATTCTGTTTTAATCAAATGTTATTTTGATTCCCATTCCTCTGAATGGGATACCAGAGAATATTGGCCCAAACGAGTGGAATATAAAGTGGAATAAAGCCATCCAATATAATTATTATTATCTATACCCTACAGGAAAATGATTTAGAACTTAATTAAAAATCATTGAACCAACTGCATTCACTTAAAAGAGCCCCTCATCATACTTCACTGTGATCACACAAGTTTAACTTAACCTCTTTATGACGACATATGCGTATGTGTGTATGCGTTACATTAGTTGCGTGCGCGCAAATAGACGAAACAAAATACGGCGTAATATTACAGGGCAAGTTTTTGTAGTGTAGCCTATGGGGAATTCAGCGTTCCGTGCAATATCCTCTCATATTGTATGCGCAAATCAAGCGGACAGAAATATGCGTTTTTAATGCATCGCTAAAATCCCTTATATAGGTATAATTGTGAATACAAGATGAAAGTGAAATGTTGATATAAAGAAAAATAAAGCAAGCATCTTGGTGGAAAGAATGGAACTAGGCTCGACTAGCACTTGTGTTAACTTCTGTTTCCAATTAGCAACGTTATCTTTAGTGCAACTTTATGGTATTTAGTTAAGTGTAATCACGTACTCGATTATTCATTGATCTACAATCATTACTACATATTATTGTAAATCCATTTATATTCATTTCATGTAGAAAGTACTTGTTTTATGTATATGTATTCATGTAACATTATTACTCGTTATGATTATACTATCATTTATGTGATGTGTTGTTAATAAACTCAAACTCAAACTCAAACTCAGATTTATCGTGTGTGTATACTCATATAAATTGGCTGATAATATTTTGTAAATGGAAATTTCTATGAAGTCGACAAGAAACTGGAAGAACAAAATCACTCAAGCTGTACTAAGGGCGATATCCCGGGTGCCCGTATTCTTCTATTCCAGCCAAATCTGACTCTTGTTTTTTTTTTAATTAGTATTTCTGTTACCAATATGTGGTATATTGGTGAAGGCTGTAGACTCTCATACAAGAGGTCCTGGTTCGATCCTCGCCAGGTTCTTGCATCCTTGGACAAGGTGTTCTGCCCACATTTGTCCCTCTCTACCAAGGTGTAAATTGGTACCTGGCAATGCTGGGGTAATAATTGCCGGGCACTCCGGAAGAGCAGTATTGCTACTGATGTAGCTACCCTTGGTATTATGACCACATTATTACTATCATTATTATTAATATTATCATCATCAGCATTACAATAATAATAATGATAATAATAATAATTATTATTATTATTATTATTATCATTATTATTGTAATTGTTATTAATATCATTCGTATTATAATTTAAAGAAAGCGTATTAGACTGAGGTATATTGAAGTCGCTTAGAGGGCGGTCTATTAAAATTGTCAGTTTACGTACAGTATTTCAGAGTCCTTGATTTTTCCTTAGATTCATATGGGACGTCTTTACATGTTTCAAAGAATAAACAAGATCGATTGCCGCTGAGAAGTTACCGTAGTTAGTATTATTACAAAACATCAACTTGTATTTCAGACAAATTGTGTTTATATAATGATGAATATTTGAACTGTCGCCCTTCCTGAATTAGTCAACTGACATCTTTGAATATTGAGGAGTAATTTCCCCTCAATTGAGAAAATTCCAGTGTCTAATTGAGACAGAGATTGATCTATACAATTCTTAAAGAATACCAGTGCCATGAAATATATATGATGAAGAAAAAAAGAAGAAAAGAATAAAATAACCAACAAAATTAAGGGATATGTCATGTTTCTTTACATGTATGTTGCCGTGTGTTATTTGAGAATTCAGCTGGCCTCCTCAAATTCCTCAGACCCAAAGAAATAACACAAAAATAGATACCCAGAAATTAGAATTGTAAGATAATCTCAAGATATAGGGGGAAAATCCACTAAAGAAATATAATCTAAAACATTAGCATTACTTATTTACAATAGTAAACGGATCCGTCCCCTTTGTTGAATCTATTCATCGTATTGTTCTTGGTATATGCATTTTTGAGCTTGTCAGAAAATTTTGGAGTAAAAAAAATCCCCTCTCCATTTAGCGTCTTTTGGAGGGCTGACGAGAGAGAAAAACTGTCTCCAAGCAGTTCCCCAAAGTTGACAGCCCTGGACTATCACTATTCACCATGTTCACAATGATTTTAGAAACGTTTCCTGTGATTATTTTTTTTACCGCGAGCACTCAGACGTAGCTTTACACGAAATTATGTATAAATTTATACATCGAAAAAAAGACACGATAGTAAGGAGCGATTTCGCTCGGGAAAGCTCAAAAATCACTCCCAGAAAACCAATTGACGGTACCGATCCTCAAAAAAAAAAAAAAAAAAATAATAATAATAATAATAATTTTATTTTTTCTTTTCTTTTTTTAAATATTATTATTATGATTTTATTTAATTATTGTTTTATTTAATTTAATTTTATTTATTTATTTATTATTGGTAGGGAATTTATTCCTTGAATTCCTTCATCGCCTCATAGGGCAGCTGGGCCAAAGCCAGGGTAATAATACTACTTCGGCGCTTAGAAACATTGTATTAAGAGCAGCATATGTTATGTTCTATTATTATTATAATTATTTAGTATTATTATTATTTTTATGTATTTATATTTTTTATTTATTTATTTATTTAATTAATTAATTAATTTATTTATTTATTATTACTATTATTATTTTTTTTTGGTGGGATTAAGGTGCTGCGTTTTTGTCGGCAAATTTGGGTGCCAACCCTAAAAACTTGTCGGGAAAATTTGGGTATCACACCCCCCCCCCCCATCCCCCACCCCCATTAAAAATGTTCTAGCTACTCCCCTGTACATGTTGCAACACGTACTTTATATACTGCGTATCATCTGCTAGCGGTTAATCAAGGCGGCATGCTAGCTCTTGCTATACAGCCCTGGAAAAATTATACCGATGTTCTGTAATAAGGGTACTATAATATGCATACAAAATTATAAAAATGATATGCCTTTGTATTTCATTAAATGAATACCAAATTCCAGCAATTATACCTTGCTTTTATGATGTTTTATTTCCTTTATACCACAAAAATAACACTATCATCAACCACTCTTGGTCTAATTTAATTTTGTCCATGGCTGTATGTAACTATTTCCTTTGCTGCTCTAGCTCCAGCTCTGTCGATCCTTGAAATGCGCGGAATAGCTCTGATTTGCGAGAATTCAACACGCAGGTCGAGAAGACCACACGAATTCCCACGCAGTAATCTATTCCGCACGTTTCCAGAATCGACAGGGAATAAGGCGCTCTGCACGCGCGGCCATTTTATTCATGGGCATAAGCGTGAGTTAGGTCATCTAAAGCCTGATTAAAAATATTAGAAATAAAAAGAAATGGTTTAGAAAATAAGCCAATAAATATTCACAGCTACCGATAGGTGATTTGAATATGATGTTTATTCATTTACCGAATATGTATCTGCAGGCTCATTAAAAATGATGTGATGAATATTTTACACAGCGTTCAAAAAGTACATATAAAAACGTAAAATGTTAAAATAATAATGTAACTTGTATTAAAAATTTAAAATATTGAAATTCGGACCAAAATGTAAAAATGCAGAAGTCGGATGTCTGCCGATATCTCAGACATGACAAATTTTGATATGAGACTGCGATAATATAAGCAGAAACTGCCTTTCATCGAAGCGCGATGAGTGCCGTACGCCAAGCGTGTCGGCCTTATAAGCCACCCTAGGAGGGCGGATCAATATTTTCACGTGCTTTTTCAGATGCGAAGGGGGAACAATTCAGCTTCAACGATTGCATTCTTGATTTAGGCAAATCTTATGGTTATAAAAAACATTAGAAGTACAATAAAAATTATATTTACTATTTATTGATTATATGAAAAGCTTTGAAGTTGCAAATAGTATATCTAAAAGCTAACATTATGCGTGTTCCTTGCTAAACTAGGAAGCTGTGTCACCGAGTGGTTGGCTTTGAACCAAGCCCACACTCTCGGTGCGCTGTCTCGGTGCGTTGCGCTTCCATGAATTAGGCGTTATTTCGATTTTAAATATTTATTCACAATGAGCTCGAATGAGAAGTCTGAACAAAAAAGGTAACTATAACAAACTACACACTAAGAAAAAAAAGGTAAATTTTGCACCCTTCAAATGCAACACTGGCAGCAACTTTCGGATGGTGACGTTAAAGGTCGGTCCCAGACGTAAATAATCATATCTGATTGATACACGTCTGTAAAAACCCAATTACACACACACACACACACACTTTGCACCCTAAGAAGCTTTTTGCACCTTCAAGGGTGCAGTTAGCTACAATTCGTACCCTTTAAGGGTGCAGAGTTGTACCCTTTAGAAAAGGTACAAATACTTTTGGATGCAAAGGTTTCTGCACCCTTGAAGGTGCAATGTTGCACCTTTTAGGGTGCAAACAAACACAACAAGGTGCATTTCCCACCCTTTTCATGTAGGATGCAAGATTGCACCCAAAAAGGTATTTGCCATCAACAGCCATGGAATAATTAATAGACCAAGACCGATGATGCTATTTCTGTGGTAAGAAGGAAACAAACTACAACAAAAGCAATCTAATATTTCTAAGATATCTTCTTTAATCAATGAAAATGTCATTTTTTTTCGTTTGTATGCGTAATAAATCACACATATAATTTTTTTCCAGGGCTGTATATACAACGAGATAGGAGTGGATGTATGTATTGTTCGGTTGTATCCCACTTAATACCCTAAAAAGATTTCTGCCCGAGCATTTGCCTGCAGACTCAAATAATATTGATACCGTTTAACGTATCATTTCCTTCCATACTATTTCCCGGTATGTTTCCGGTTCTTTTTCATATTTCGGACCACGGGCATACAGGATGGGAATTCCCACCGCGGCTATTTATATCCATAATCGCATGAAACACGATTGTAAGTGTATTTGTTTGGCATAATTAAAAAAAAAATAAGGCGTGAGTGTCTATGATGTACTTTAGAACAGACAATCATATTTTGTGTATGCACACGTACCCTCAAAGAGCCAAAGATATTACTACGGTCTTATGATAGTTTGAGAGTTTCGGGACATCCTGGTAATTAAGCCGCACTGTAAATTGAAAGAAGGTAAGACAGATAAAATGAAAATAACGAAATATATTTATGTATACCCTGTGTGTGTGCTTGGGCTTAGTGGCGGATAACCCATAACCCCTTACTGAGCGATTTTTGAAGGTTTTTGAAGGTTTGGCGAATTTTTTTTTTGGTGGGGTCTGATTGTGCTTTCCTTATTACAAGAGGAAGTTGGTTCCAGAGCTTTAAATAGAGCACCACGGCTAAATGCACAATCTCCAAGATTTGCCTTTGTTTTGGCATGAAGCAACTTTAGAAGCAATTTGTCTTGTAAACTTAGTAAGTTATGTGTGTATGGATGCAATTTAAAAGATAGCCATGCACCAAGATTTCTGACGGTGTTTGTCGGTTTCACTTCTGCATCTCCAACTGTTTGTGGTTATTAATCGTGCTTATTAACCCATTATTAAAAGATCATGTACATATATTTTTAGCCATCCCCCAAACTGTAAGATTTCTTTCATTTTAGAGGATGAATAGTAAGATACAACTTAAACTATGCCGGCTTTTATCACATTTTTCACGTACGGCACTACTATCATAATTATACGATACAATTCAATATGCAATACATTTCTTATCCTAAAATGGAATATTAGACGAATGAGAGGTAAAAACACTTTATATACCAGGTCCAGCTTACGTAGATGAGATTGCTGACCGGGACCGTCTTGGACGAAAGATCAAAACATGCGACACTACTATCATATGCAATACAATTCAATATTGAGCATTTCTTTTTAAAGAGACATAAGTTTTCATCAAGTATGATTTTGTCCTGTATTGCTATATTTTAATGCCTTTTCACATAGAAAAAATTAATTTCATTCACCACAGGGCTTTCATAATTTTTTGAAGAAAAAAAAATATTTGTAGAGATCCATTTTACATGAAGTTCCACGCAAATAAACTTTCTCTCATGCTCTGAAAGTAGAAGGCAATATTTAAAAAGCACAGTGATTTGATGTGACAGTATACATGGTATATGGGTGTAAGCATGAGTCAGTTTCTGATGAAATGAGACACATTGGCTCCCCATTATAATGCCATTTACTCTTGTTTAAATCCCATAACGCATTTCATGGGCATGTCCAAGCTTTTGGGTCATGTTTCTGACCAGATCTATTTGATCAATACCTATTTTAACTTAGAAAAGATAAAATGTGAAGTGCAATGACACGGTTGATATCATATTTATGTTCATTACGCAAAGATTCCTGCTGTCGTATGGGACACTAAATAACCAGATGTCTTACACTGGCTCTAATATCTATCTTTTTGGTATCTTACATATAAGAGCAATGGACCATCCAGAGCCGGAAGCTATGTTTACGCTGCAGAGTACCATTTGCGAAGAAGATGGAGACGTAGTGAAAAGGTATTGAGCTTTAATTTTTGTTGCTGTAAAAAAAAATAATCATGTGATAACTGGTAAAAGCTATTGCTTTTTAAATAATGAGTCACTACTACACTCAAAAAGGTCTGTCGCGTATAGAGAGGCAATATTGACAATCATTTGTTCCTCTTTGATTTTATATCAACATTCTTTTTTATTATACTCATTTTCGGAGAAAGAGTTGGCTTATACAATGACGTATAAAGACCATTTGACATATATATATGTGAGGTATTTGTTTAATTAAAAAGAAAATGGAAGTTACTAAATTGTATGAGACTCATTTGAAGATGTTCCCGCCCCCATGTACTCCCACTGAAATGTCATAAATTGTATTAATTTTAGTTTTTTCCCTCTTTTAGTACCTTCTTTCAGTGGAGTAGACCTTTTTATCAATCTCAGTACAAGTATTAACAACTGAATTGCTATAGTACAGTTCATCACAGGGACGAAACACTTCCTTGAAATTGAAAGTGTATAATCATTATGATAGGATGATGTCCATGATAATACCAAGTTTGTTCTAATGAACGTGAGAAACATCTGAGTGAAAGAAAAACCATATTGCTGCCAATGCTCGGTCGATAACGATTTTGAACCTCGTCATCCTTATCACTTTTCCATTTTACCAAATCTATAAGCGTTATTTGAGACAGCTTTATACTTGTAAATATTATTGAATTGTTATTTGATTCCTTTGTTTTGACAGTTTTCAGGAACTAGAAATTACTTCCATTGAAGGGGGAAGTCAAGGGCCCACAAATGGTATGTGGAGTAAAATTTCAGATGCAATAACTCAGGAAGAAGAAGTCGAAGCTCTTGGAAGTGCCCTGAAAGTGTCAAAACAAGACATTGCGCGGGCAAAGGATGAAAACAGCGGTGGCCTTAATTCAAAAGGGACCTTAGGGATGCTAAGGAAATGGCAAGGGCATCGGTCGATAGATGAAGTCCGTCCCATTCTGAGGGACGCGCTAACAAAGTCACAACTGATCAGTAAGGTTCCAGGGATATTCCAAGGTACGTCATATTTGAGAGGACCACAGTAACCCTGACTTCGGTTTTAACATAAAGTAGCTTATTATCCAGAAAAGATACACAAGTATATACTAAGAACAGGAAATTAAAAACAAAATACGACCCACCCAGTGATATTGTGTTTCTGCGACCACTTCTGGACATTAGAATATTTAATAATCGTGGCTCGTTTTTAAGCAATGTCGATAATGGATGCAAAACCTATTTTAACCCATCTTAGGTAGCTTAGCGAAACGTCGTGGAGCGTAAGAACGCGGGAAATACGCATATGACAGAATTATTGAAAATCAACATTTTATCTTATAGAGGCAGAACCAAAATATTAGAATGTTTTTAGTAAATTGCATTTTCTCCAAAAAACTATAATTCAAGAACAAAGCATAAAATAGAAGTGTAAGATTTATTTTAGTTGAAAATGAAATACAACGGTTAATTAATTGATTTGCGAGCAGAGTTTTGGGAAATGGTAAGAACAATTTCCTTAAGATTTCATTTAGTACATTTCTTAGCTCTCTAATGTATAGCTAACTATGTATAAACAAGGAGCTGAATCATGTTGTCATCTCAATGTAAGATTGGCTTGACAAAGGATTATGATTTTGTTGGCGGGTTGTATACACGCCTGCATGAGCCTGCTTTTATTCTAATGTGGGAAAATCTATATTAAAAAAATACAGTTAGAAAATGTATTGTTTACTGTTAGTGTATTACCGCTCACGATATAGGGGATTATGTCGCTATTTCCACGTTCAATAAAAACCCAGGTTTAACCCTAAATATCAGTTCAGACAAATTTATTCAAAGATATTCACCTCATCATGCTTATAGCATTTGACACCTTGAGCAAAAATATCTGGCCATGTACAGCTGAACGAACTTAATTCCCCTTATATATGTCAAAATTGCCTCTGTCCAAGTTTTAAATGAATTGGATTTTTAGAACAAGTTTAGCAAGAATAGTTTTGATTTTAATCGGAAACTGTCGGCGCGATTTGTTTTCGTCCATACATGTTAGTACAAATTCCCATGAATGAGACATATGT
This sequence comes from Heliocidaris erythrogramma, assembly GCA_025617745.1. Lineage (NCBI taxonomy): Eukaryota > Metazoa > Echinodermata > Echinoidea > Camarodonta > Echinometridae > Heliocidaris > Heliocidaris erythrogramma. The sequence goes on along the minus strand of CM046863.1, from coordinate 33,907,505 downwards.
TGGACTACAAAACTTAAGTGCCCAAGCGCGTGGACTATACATGTACTGAAGTGAAATTATGTAGGCACATTATCAAGCTTAATGGTTGGAAAATTTGTGCAAACGTGCGTAGGCACATACTGAAGCTTATTATTATTATAATTATTATCATTATTATTACGTAGTTTTCCATTTCATTCTAGTCCATGACCTTTAGCAGAATATGTGCTGTGCCGAGCATACTTGCTTTCTGTATGGTTTCAAACAATACGTCGCCTCCAAGATCAGCCAGGAAGCTCTTACGTCTTGTTGTCACTGTTCCCAAGGCTCCGAATATGGGGGCAAAGCCAAAAGCGAAATATTGCGAAATGCGTTGTTATTGTGAACTGCAAACTCTCCATTTGTTCGGAGAATGGAGTGTGTTTTGAAAAATGTTAAGGTGGTCGTTAGTGAATACAATGGCGCCCCCTATTGTTTGGAAGATGAAATGTACCTTGAATAATTTTCATTTCATTTTCATTTCATTTATTTCCACTTCCAACAATATAAAATACATAGGTTTACATCGTACATAGCAAATCAATGAAACTTACAATTATTGGTTACAGCGTACAATAATAGACATAGAAAAACCAAAACCAAACTAGGTTGGTAGCGGAGGGGACTGCTAAAAAGCTAGGCTTGTAGATTGCAGCCCCCGATTACTTATAATTGCCAAAATAGTGTATCGTTAAAAAGGGAACATATTTGCACATGAACCGGATAAACAAAACATAACAGGAGTGAAAGAGACAGAAAAGGAAGGGAGAAAAAGAACGAGAGAGGGTAGGACTCTTACCTATAGACACACACAACGTAACACAGACCGACCAGAATACGGATGGCAGCATAAATTGAATAGGAACGTAATCGTGTACAATGTTGTTTGAAATAATTTGAAGAAGGTTGAGGGATGATGAGTTTTAAAGAGCCGAGGTTTGAGAACAGTTACTCAGAAGAATTTTTTTCAATTTAAATTTAAAAGAGTTTAAACTAGGGGCATTCTTGATGCTATTATCAAGAATAGTCCAGAGCTTCGGGCCTGTGAAAGTAAAGATGGATTTAGAGAGCATAGTTCTAGTTAATGGCAGATGAAAGTCGTCAGATTGTCGTGTGGGGTAGTGATGTATAGTTTTGTTTTTTTTATTGAATATTATATTGAAGATTGAGGGTAGAGCATTATTATTCAATTGCTACATAAACTGACTGAAATTATAGCGATATAAGTCAGTTATCTTCAAGATTTTATTTTCTATAAATAAGACATCAGTATGGGATCTCCATGAAGTGTTACAAATAACACGCATGGCTTTCTTTTGTAGAAGTAATATTCTATGAAGATAAGAATTGTGTGTATTTCCCCAAACAATAATACCATAATTTAGATAGGGTAAAATTAATGTCGAGTAGAGCATTAGTAGTGAATTAGTTGGCAGAACAAATTTAACCTTATTTATAATTCCTATATACCGGGAAATTGTTCGACAAATCGTATCAATGTGTACTTTCCATGAGAGTCTATCGTCTATTGTCAAACCTAAAAATTTCATTGAAGAAACGACTTCAATATCGGTACTATCTAATTTAATGTTATGTGGTAAGATATCTATAGAATTGCTAAAGAGCATACATTTTGTTTTTTGTAAATTTACTGACAACTTATTGGCTCTTATCCATTGTAACAATTTGTCTAATTCAATATTTAGGGTATTAATCAAAATATCAGGATTTGGATGTGAGAGGAGCACATTAGAGTCATCTGCAAATAACATAAAAGAGAGGATATTAGATGAGTTATGGATATCATTGATATAGATTATAAATAAAAAGTGGCCCAGTAAACTACCCTGCGGAACACCACAGTTTACATCCTGCATAGAAGAACATTGGTCATTTATACATACAAATTGCTTTCGGTTTGTTAGATAGTTGCTGAACCACCCCAAGGCCTTGCCACGAATTCCATAATTGTTCAATTTGTAGAGAAGTATTTTATGATCTATGGTATCAAAGGCCTTGGAGAGGTCCAGGAAAACGCCCACAGTATGATTTAATTTATCAATAGCCCTTGTAATTTTTTCGACAAAGGCAAGCACAGCATGGGATGTACTATGCCCTCGCCGAAAGCCAAACTGAAAATCAGAAATTATGTTGTTTTTATTAAGGAAATTTAGAAGTCTTTTGTATATTATTCTTTCCAGAATTTTTGAAAGAGCGGGTAGAAGAGAAATTGGTCTAAAATTACAAATATTACATTTTTCTCCTTTTTTGTAAACCGGAATAACCTTGGAAATCTTCATACAATCAGGAACAACACCGCTAGACAAAGACAAATTAAATATATGCACCAACGGATCGACTATGTAATTTATGACGTTTTTCAATAAAATGTTATCAATACCATCGTGTCCAGTACTCTTTTTATTTTTCAAATTGTGAACTATATCTATTAACTCATTTCTATGTACAGGGACAAAAAACAGCGAATTGGGATTTGGCTGGTGTATGAAATCTGAAAATTTCTTTTGCGTTGGAGGAATATTTTTTGCAAGATTATTTCCTATCTGAGAGAAATATTGGTTGAATACATTAGCTATTTGTACTGAATCGTGGATTTCTACATTGTTAAATTTTATATTTGTTATACGTGATTTATCGTTATTCTTATTAATAACACTATTTATGATTTTCCACGTTTTACTTATATCGTGTTTAAAGAGAATCAACTGATTTTGAAAATATTTCCGTTTTTCAATTCGTAATATTTTGGTGAGAATATTTCTGTAAGTAGTATATTTACGGTGAGACTTTTCAGAACGCTGAATTTTGTTGGCGTAATATAAGTTGTTTTTTCGATTTATTGATCTTAAAATTGATTTAGTAATCCAAGGAAGTCTTGGGCTCTTTTTATAATTAGAGGATTTTTTCACTAATGGAATATGCCTATCTAAATGGGACATGAAACTCGTCATAAACGTATTGTAAGCTGTATTTGTATCATGCGAACTATAAACATCAGCCCAATCAGCACCTTCAAGACTTGCTTTCAATTGCGCTATTTTATTAGGTGTTATTCTTCTAAATCTTTCCGACGGGATATTTTTTTTATTAAAACTACAAGACTTCGTGAAAAAATTGGGTAGTGATCTGATATGTCAGATAAAACAATTCCTGATTCAGGTAAAGGAATAACATTACAAAAGATGTTATCTATGAGGGTTGCTGTTTGGTTGGTAACCCGAGTTGGTTTAGTAATTAAAGGTAAGAAGGATGCAGAAAACATGGTATCCAAAAATTCTTGTGAAGTGTTAATGGAATAATTAGATATATCTATGTTAAAGTCTCCTATAATATAGCAGTCTTTGTTTGTAAATAGAGGATTGTGCAATAAATCTTGCAGATATTCTAAGAAGTCATGCATATTTGAATTAGGAGGTCTGTAACATACCGTGATCAAAATGTTCTTGGAATTTGGTACTCTAATTTCAATGACAATTGATTCAGCAATTTCAGTCATACAGTTGAGATCACTATGAATAAAATAGTCAAAATGATTCTTGAGTTAGCCATGTTTCGGTCAAAGCAATTATAGAAAATGAGTGAGCGGGAGTATCCATTAGAAAGCGCAAGTTATCAAAGTTACAATTCAAACTTCTAATATTCAAGTGCATTAAGGAAAATGTAACAGGTGTTTTTTCAAGAGATTTAAACTCATTCATAGTAAAGTAGTTTTCCTTATCTTCATTTAAGTCAGTAGCTAGAGTATTAATTCTTTGAGATGCAAGATTATCAAAATGAGAAGGATTACAATTATTATTTGGAGTACTAGTATTAGGTCTAAACAAGCCGTAAAGCTCATCATCGCTCAGTATATTGAAGGGAATGTTATCAGCCATAAATGATCAAAGTAAAACACGGAATGGAGTAAGTCGTTCATTGTACGGACAATGATCGTGTGCGTGTGGGCAAGGCAGTGACCTGTGAAGAGATAGAAGTCGAAAGAGAGAAGAAATTAGAACAGTTACAATACAAGAAGAGGCTACACATAGAGAAACATTGATACATAGATACAACTGGTAAACATTTGGGCACACACACAATTTCGTGTGCATAAATGAACTACCAAGCATACTTCAGTGAAGCATGCATGGACATGGATGAGCTCCATGCATAATTATGAAACACGGTAGGAGGTCCACCCTGACAAGAGACAGGCTTCCAAAGAGTAACCAATCCCAAATCAGGGTGGGCCTCCCAAATGCAGGTGAAAATACGGAACGTGATAAACCAAACATCACATGCTACAGATATACACTAACTTGTAAAGTTAAAAAAATGTCATTGTAATGCTGTGAGAAATAGACTGAAGATCTGTTTAAACGGAATTGCATCACCTGGGTAGCATATTAGGTAAAAGGAATTGCCAAATTACCTCTATATGCAAAACAAAAGGGATTCAGTCATTTAACATATTCCATGACTCCTACATCATAAAAAGTGTTAGAATATTCATATCACCACAGAGTATATAATAATGTCGAGTAAGCGAAGGCCATCAAAATCAATTGAACATAAAAAGAATGCATGGATAAATTTAATGCATACAATTCACAAAGCGATGAATTGAGATCAGCCATACTTATATCTGGGTTTCAATTGCAAAGAATAAGAAAAGACAAGGAATTTAGCCGATGCCAAACATTCAATCTGGTATTCAATGAATTAATTAAGTTAACCAACAATCGGGCCTACAAAATTTGAGCATAGTAGGAACCCCAATCCAAAACCATACGAATAACAAATATCCTGTATACAGGCAAAAAGAATACTTCTTGAATCCGAGAAGGGCAAAAAATAAAAAATAAAAAAAATAAAAAAATGCACCACAATCAAAAGTACATAAAGGGGATACAATTTGCGATCTAAATTACTGATTAATTTTGTGATGCACCTTTTGTCCATTTCCAGAACAATTAAATATTTCTCAGGACAAACAGTATTTTGCAGTGTTCAGTCACTGATTGATGAATGCTCAAGAACATACATATGTTGTTCTGCCCGGGGGGAGTCAAAAAAAAAATATACATATATATGTGTATATTTATTTATATGCATGTCTATGTATATACACCTGTATCCTAAATTCTATAATGATATGTTGTAGGTCTCCTTGCTTTTTTAGATTCATACTCTTCATTGTGTGTATTTTCCTCTGGTGTTGCAAAGGGATTAAAATTGCAATCCGTTTCTAATGACTATTTATGATGCATTTTTCTGCGCTTTCCAGGACTGTGCCGGGAAGTATATACATATGTACCTTGAATAATTTTGAAGTATGGCAAATTTTAAGTCTTTGTTGCTTTTGTCATTGCTCTGAAGAGAGTGATTTGCACCGCTTTGGAGAGAATAATGTTTTCATTGAATGAAAAAGGGACATTTTCTTTAGAGTGGAAAAACGGACAAAAATTTGCAATAATATGTATCGAACTCAAATACTCATTCCACTTTATCCATTACCGTCTCAACATCTTCAAAACACACCCAATCCTCCAAACCAATGAAGAATTCACTGTTAACATTAGCAATGCATTTTGCAACATTTCATTTTTACTTGGTCCCATATTCCGGTGAACCGCATATTTCATTAAAAACATTCATTACGTATTGTGCTTTATTGTAGAGGGGAATGAAGATACTTTTTAATGATTCCAAATTCAATATTGACATTACAAGGAGAGATGTCACCGCTCAAACTTGATTTGCAGACCTTTTATTTTTATTTATTTATTTATTTATTTCATTTTTTTTGGGGGGGATTTTTTTATATAATTTGTATTTGTTTGTGTTTTAGTTTTCTGTGCAATATTTTGAATGTTATAACAAATTGATCGTTCATCTTTTCCGTAGACAGAGTAAGGGACACACTGGAAGGCGCTTATGGAGGAGGGGAATTCTTCGACATTTATCTTCTCACCAACGGCATACATGATGACGAGGAAAAGATATCGGATATAGCAAAAAAGAATGACTGGGAGATATGCACCGAAAAGCATTTTAAGCTTGGTATGGGCGTTATGGATAGTATTGAGCGTGCTCTGAAATCAAGTACATATATCATAGTATTGGTGTCCGAAAATGAAAAAAAAAAAGGAGAAAGATACATGACCATTGAAATGGCGTTTCAGAACAACTTTGCCCCTCCTTACGATAAGGTTATCCCTATAATATGCTGCGAAGATGAAGAAGTGGAACTCAAATTCCAATCCCTCAGATGTGCCAACATTTGTGATGCAGATTTGAAAGAACGGCTCGAAAGAGCTATCACCAAATCTCAAAGAGTAAAACGCGAGAAGGATTATGCTACCAAATGAATACATTCCACAACAGTGGGGTAACATGGATCCCGGTACTAAAGGGGGCACAGGTATTGGGGGAAAGGGGTCACCGGTCTTAATTGGTTGATGAAATGCGACTTAACTAGGCCATATATTTTTTTTTTGGGGGGGGGTGTAAAAGGGGTTTTAGCGTCTTCTCACTTTCTAACCTACAGAGTATGCATCAAATGTTTCGGAATTATGAACCCTATTTCATTTTCGGAATTACGAATCCCCTGATATGGGAAATTTGTGTTTCAGGATAGCGAACCTTCGGAAAAACGAGTGCCAATGTTAAATCACGTACATGATTATTTATAGATAAACATATTAACTTAAATTGTCTGAATCAAATTCTCCTAATGAATTGTTAAGATTGCAATTTTTAAGATGAATTCCATAAGAACTACTTCACAGGGCATCCTGGTGTAATGAATAGGACTTCTTCAACTTGCAAATTGCAAATATGATTACTATGAATATACTTTTAGGACTAACGCCACTAGATTAAGTTTGCTCAGTGTCGCAATATAATTTGTATGTTTTGGAGGGAAACGGTTTTCCATTTTATTCATTTGAATAGGGTTTTTAGGGAGGATCTATGTTTTTCCTTTTTTTTCGATTCTCCTGTTTCGCTTCATGAGATTTGTAATTGATAATTGTCATTTATTTTTGTGGGTTTATGTGATCACAATACACATTGTTTCTTTTACATCAATTGAAATTGGTATATAATGCCATACTCCTTATTTCTTCAATTTGTGTATTTGATGTTCAATTGTAATATTATTTGATTTGTGCAGATTTAACACGATCTCAAAGAATTTCGAGAAAACAACTCAATGGGAATTTCAATACCCCGTATAAATCATGTTTGGATTTCGTAATACGTCATTGGAACGTTCGCACATTGCAGAGGGTGATTGACAAGGCCATTGTAATTTTTCTTAGGTTGAATTTTCGAAAGTCTTTGCAATCGTGTTCTTTTTGGAAATACTGTATCGCAATGCTTCTGTATTTATTATAGGTTTTCCCGGTCAAACTCTTACTGTGCTAAGGGTTTGAGCTCTCTTTTTACCAACATGTGATCAATGCTTACTTTTCAAATGTTTTCAACTTTTAAAAATCTGCAATTTTCTCTGAAAATTTCTATGGTAGCATATAATTATAATCATATATTTAGAATGTTTGATTTATGCTACAATTTTGATGTACATTGACCACAAATACCTTTCCTGTGGTCGAGCAATTGGTGAATGGAAATGACAAGTCTATCTGTCACATATACGTGCCATTGGCACTAAAAGAGTTAAGCAATTGATTTAACAATGCACTCCTTCCCTTCGTATTTTCAAATTGTTTTTTACATGATTAGAATTAGAAACAATATAATATGTAAATTCTTGTTCTTGCAATGTCATAAATCAGGACTATAATATGATAATAATTAACAATGATTTCCACAAAAGGGTAAAATCATGGAACAAAACAAATATGATAAAGGACCGCGATACGATTTCTGACTATAAAGTGGGGATGCTCGAGCCCCCTGAGCACCTGTTCTATTTCGGGGCCCCGGCCCGTGTTGTGGATCAGGGGATAAGTCTCCAGACTTTGAACCACGAGGTCCAGGGTTCGAATCCCACCGCAGCACTAGCGTCCTTTGGCAAGACGTTAATCTACATTTGCCACTCTCCACCCAGGTGTTAAATGGGTACCCAGTAGGATTCGCAAGTTAATGTCGTTTGCTTAGCAATGTGAGCGCCATAGCCCATTGGTGGAATGTGCATACATTGTGTGCGGGCATGCCACAATCCGATGACCGGTGTAATAATATATCAGTAAAGCGCTTAGGGACATCGCCGATGTATTAGGCGGTATATAGAAGCGGAATATTTTTATTATTATTATCAACAACTACTACCCCCCCCCCCCCTCCAGCTCCCCCCAATTCCATTGTCATCCCATCACCCCCAGGGCGAGGGGAGAAGGGATTAATATCATTACACGTATTCATAATCATTATGGAAATATTTTCGAAGGAATTTTCTTCTTGTCAAATGTGTCAAATTACCGGTAGCGAACGTCGTGAAACATACACACTAAACTGTGTGTGTGACCATGAAGCTTCAAATGATGTAACTCTATACCTGTATGATGACCTGTACACGTACGTGCGAACGATCTAACACGTGTGTATAATACTGTACTGTACACTGAAGCCATGCGGATATAATATGGCCATGCTGTTCTTTGGCATAGCTCCCCTTCACAGGGAAAGGTATATGGGTTGGCTGGGCCTGAAGCTACAAACCCGCTTCATGGGTTGGTGGAATTTTTAGGCCTACTCCCTGCGGAAATCCAATGTTTAAAAATGAATTTATGAAATATGGACGGGACGTCAGCCCTCAAGAAGTGCCTCCCACCACCCTAAGAACCCTTCCCCACCCGTGGGTACCAAAAGGCGGGGACCGAAAGGGCCAGGGGAGGAGCCTATTTGAACAAAAAAAAAAGAGCCCGAAATCCTTAGTGCATTATATTTTTAGATATGTCAGCAATGCGTAAAAGTTTGTTCTTAAAAAAATAGTGGACTAGTATATATGAGAAAGAAACCCAGCAGGATTAATGTTTCTAATTGCTCGTTTCTGGATAATTAGAATCTTGTCAATTAGAGTTTTCGCCCCGTTACCCCAAGCAGGGATACCGTAGTTGAGGTAAGGTAATATAAGAACTGTATGTATCAGGGCTGGGTGCAGGGAGGGGAAGTTTCCCCCCTGAAAACTTTGACCTTTTATAGCAAATTTGAGAGAAAGATAACGGCTTGTAAGTAGCAAATCCTTTTTTTAGGCGGAAAGTTAGTTGACGACCTGACTGCTTTTCAAATATTGGGACGAAATACCGAACTGTATGTATCATGGTTCGTGCAGGGAGAGGGGAGATTCCCCCTTCCCGCGCGAAGCGAGAAAACTTTGAAGCTTTAGCAAATTTGAGAGAAAGGCTCGTAGCGTCTTTAAGGTTTTTTTCTCTCACTTCCCTTTGCTTTTTCGCTCTATTTTTTTTTAGTTGTTGTTTTTGTTTGTTTGTTTGTTAATTACCGGCGAGGGCAGGGTTTTTTAAATGGTTTTTAATGAAAAGAATTAGGAATGCACGGATCTACGCCAATGGACGGAAACCCTTCATTGAGAATAACAACGGCGAGTGAGCGAATTTTCGCATTGAAATTATGGCATTTCTTATTACCTTACTTCTAATCATTAATGAATGTGATGGTATTTCAAGATCAAACATACTGAGTTTGGATAATTATTAGTTTTAAGTTTAATGTATTATAATTCTTATTTATTTTATCGAAAAATATTGGGGGAGGGGATGATAATATACCGGCCATCAGCCCCCCAAACCCCCCCCCCCCCCCCTCCCCCCGGGATCGACGACTATGAATTTGAATGACGATCTGGTCTCTTTAAACTGAACGACGATAAATTACATTTGATGTTCGAATCGCATTTTTGCAACTTGATAATGAATCTGAATGACTAAAAAAATAATATGAACCAAAGGAGTGAATGGGAAGTGAATGAGTACGAGCGTTTGAAAATGAATTTCAAAGCTTTTGACCGGGAGAGCCTAGACCATTACTGATCATTTGAAACGGTGGAAAGGATTGCTGTCGTTTATGATGAGAAACCACTATCATTACCATGGCTACTATGGAAGCATAAATTGTGGTATGATTCTATTTTACATGTTTATATACTCAAGAAATGAGTATGAATGATTCTTCAAATAATGATGTTCATGGCAAATCACGAACCTTTTCCACAAACCGATGCAAAGGTTTACTAGATGTTTATTCTGATGCTTAGTGTTCAGTAGATTTAAGACTATGAAATGAGTAAAACAATATCAAACAAGAACAAGACAATATTGATTTGTCTTGATTTATCTCATTAATATTACCATAAACATATTCCTGTATGGAAATAGTCATAATCGAACATAAAGAGTGTAGTACAATGAAAATGTTCCGTGTACTGTATTAATTACATGCATATTCATGGTAATGTCTACGATTTTTTAAAGTTTTCTAGAATAAATAAAATCAGCTTTGTCAAGCCATTCTCTTTTTTCTATCTAATTCTTTTTGACTTCGTATAAATGCTATGATGATAGTAAAAGGACGAATAAGGAAAAAATATAATAAATTTAGACCTTTAAAAAGTGATAAGCAATAAAGATGTATGGGAGTGGAAAAGAAGGTATAACAGGAAGAAAACAAAGGTAAAAATAATGTAGAGAATGAGGTATGGTAGAAAAGGGGGATAGTTGGAAGGAGGAGGGATATTAAAGATGGAATGTAGAGATGGAGAGGGAGAAATAGAGAGCGATAGATGAAGGGGCAACAATGAATTATGAAGTGTACTAGGCAATATCTTTTGTACAATTTCCTTATGCTGTTAAATGGTTTTGATAAACCGTAATACAAATTATACAAATACATTAAAGTGTGCATTCTTAAACCCTTTTGGTCGGTTTAAAAGACTGTACATTTTTTATATTTTCTTTTTCACACCATATATAGAAAAAATAGTTCCGAAAGGATTCTTGAAATTGTGGTGTTAATATAAAAAAAAAAAATTTTTCCTAGGAACCTATGAACCTTTTTAACATTCTTCAAGTATCAATATAATATCTACCATATTATGTTCCTTTCACAATGCAAAAGTGTTCTGTCTGTCATGCTATGGTCAGACGGACAGATACGCGCGATACGCATGTCTGCGGATGTGCATCCGTAAAAATCCGTAGAAATCCGCAGCAATCCGTATCATGCGTATCATCCGTAAGTGCATCCGTAAAAATCCGTGGGAGTGCGCAGGAATCGAGGTCTTCCGCGAAAAAGTTTTGAAAATCTCAAAATTATTTTAAATTTCCCGCGCAAGGTCTTTTGCGCAGAATTTAGGTAGAATTTGCGTATTGTTCCGTATCATGCGTATTGATCCGTATCTTTGCGTATTTTTGCGTAAAACGTCCGTATCCATCCGTAACCTAATCCGCAGGATCCGCAGACATACGCAGATCCGCAGCGTGAATTTTGAAAATCTCAAAATTCTGCTGCGGATGAAATATACGTAAGCATCCGCAAAATATACGTTATCCATACATAAACTACGTAACTCATACGTATCGTCCGTAAGTCATCCGTAAGTCGTCCGTGACATGTGTCAGCGGGTTGGCAGCGGATGGGCTCATCAACAGGTTTTACCCGTAACATCCGTAATTCATACGTAACATCCGTAACTAATCCGTATCGTCCGCAGAATATAGGTAACTTTTGCTCAAATTTGCGTTATTTGGGGGTAAAAATTACGCATTTTCATTATCCAAATATACGCAGGCATCCGCAGGTCCGTAACATGGCCGTGTGACTGTAGCATTAGTGTCATTATGGGTCTTTCAAGAATCCAAATATTGCGGGAAAGGTTTCTTATTGACCGATAACGTAAAAAGTGAACTTATACCCGTACAACTTGCAAATAAATGAGGGTAAACGGTTCTGTATCTTGATGCCTTGGTGCAGTGGGAACTTGTCATTTACAATTATCACCTTCGTTTCTAATTTATTCTGTCAAAATAAAAGCGATTATGACTTTAAACTCTCTTGATTATTCTATGCCATGCATTGATATTGAGGAAAATTTGGTGGTGAATTCTCTTAAGAACCCTATTTCATAGGTTCCACAAGACGGAGTATGATAACGACAGGTACGGATTCAACTATCGCAAGTTGTGGTTAATTGATTCAATGAATGATATCATTGTTGTCACACTCACACACGAACTAGTACGTGTTCACTGCTACTGAATATGGCAAGTTTTCTTTCAATGATGATTAGAAAGATTATTATTTTTCTGTCTCGTACTTCTGTTGAACCTTATATTCACATTCTGCTATAACCTCCAGGATTCTCCCGAGGTTGCTGCCTCGCCGCCTTGATATTCTCTTCTGATCGCCTAGAGCGCCTCATGTCAGAATTTCGTAAGAGACTCCTGGCTTCGGCAAGCGGTTGGGCGCTCCTTAACTGTCATTAACGATTATTCTATCAAATACATTGAATCTAACCACCAGAATGAAATAAAACCGAACATTTTTTTTAATAGTGATGAGCTGCAAATCTGTTCAAACATGAAATCCTCGTGTCCGTCCTCCAAGAAGGATTTTGGGATGTACATACTAATGATAATTGTAATTGATAACTTGTTAACAGTGATAAATAAACACGTTTCTTTAAAATGTATTGATTATAACTACTTTTATATTGAAACACGGGTCTATGAAATACAAGCCATGCTTCCTTTACCCACCCAATTAAGTTATCCTTTACTATGTTTAGATCATCCCAATTGCTTCATTACTATAAATCACACCCAAGTCTGTTGAATTATGATCTGTTATATCTATGTCTGTGCATATGATTGTTAGGTTTTGTTCTTCATGTTGATATGTACTGGTAAAATAAAATGTAAAAGACAGAATGTGAAAATAAAAAGAACTTTGAACTCTGAATTTTGAACAGCTAAGAACTGTGTACTCATATTTTACTATTAAATACAAATTAGATGATGCACCTTTTTTTCACTTATTTTTAACAAACTTCTTTTGGTCGTTGGTGGAGCGAAGCAAGTTTTACACATACAAGATATTCCATTATATTCTATTGTCAGTTCCTTAAAAAATTGAAGTACATTGTTTATGAAACAATATACCTTAAATTATTTTAGATAACCATAACGTTGACAATGGTTAAATCTACATTATAAATTGTTTGGCGCACGTTTCGAGAAGCCAACTTAAGCGCAGTTTCAATACCCTAATCCCAAAGAAGTTTGGATTACGTGATTCGCTATTGTAATTTTTCTCCCAATTTAGAAAAATGGTAAAGTTATTGAAAATTACTACAAGACCTAGCTACTATAAAGACACTAGTAATTAGGAAGGAAGGGGGGGGGGGGGGTATACAACCAGACTGCGTCTATTGTCATGAACACATTCATTTACATCGTCGATCACTGTTAGAACGTTGATTAAAATTTTTAATCTTGTTGGTTAAAATTTTAATCAACCGAGGATTAGCAGGTGAACCACACATTTGTAGGTTAAAACTTTAATCAACGGCCTGTTAATTAAAGTTTAACCTGTGGTCGATTAAAAGTTTTAATCATTTGTTGGTTAATCGTATTTTGCTCAACGTTGGTTAAATTGGTGTTGATTAAACTAAAACATATTGTTGGTTAAATGTTTAACCATTTGTTGGTTAGTTTTATTTTGTTGGTTAGTTTTATTTTGTTGGTTAAATGTTTAACCATTTCTTGGTTAATCATATTTTGCTCAACATTGGTTAAAATGGTGTTGATTAAACTTAAACAAATTGTTGGTTAAATGTTTAACCATTTGTTGGTTAGATTTATTTGATAAGAAACTCCACGGAGAAACTCTTTTCATATCTGTAATTGTTGTCTAGCTAGCCTTATAACGAAATAGATCTACTCAGTGATCTACTTTCAGCGGTTTGGTAATTAAGTTCGACCTTCTCAGACCTGGACTAGACTTGACTAAGGAAGGCCCACCGGTAGACTACGCCTACGCCTGCATTGGTGCTTATATCTTTTTCTCAAAAACTGTTCTAGTTTCAGTGTTTGTCATATTGCCCTGTCCGCGAAATATGGACATGCGCGAAGTTTAACACACCGCCATACCGCCAGCGTCGCCTCCTCGCTACCATAGGCGCAGTCGGTAAATCTACCGGTGGGCCTGGCTTAGCCAGGTCTAGTCCAGATCGAGCAGGTCGAACTTGCTCCCAAGCCGTTTAAATTAGAAAGAAAGAGCACACTGTAGATCTATTTCTTCCCAAGATTAAGCTGGACAACAATCACATATATGAATAATAGTTTCTCACCTTCAAACACGCCGGCAAACTCTTTGAAAGTCCCCACTCATTCAGCGACTTGAATGACAAATGCCTTCCAAATCTGTGATAGATTTGTGCGCAGCGAATTTGTTCCAAATCCATATGCGCATGCGCTGTTCGGTCACGCGATTGGTATTTTAATCAACTTTGATCAAACTTTTAACCAACAAAAAGATAAAGTGTCTTGACAGTTAGCACTATCAGTTTGGCGGGAAAGCAGAGAACACTGTTTTTAATCAATGTTGGTTACAAAGTAACCAACAAGAATAAAAACAATAATTTTAATCAACAATATTTTTAACCCACGCAAGATTAAGTCATTTTTAACCAACATTCATTTTATAACCAATGTTGAGCGATTTTTAATCAACATTTTTTTAATCCGTAGTTTTTTAATACATGTTTTAACAGTGATGAAAGTGTATAGGTATAGTGGTTTCCTTTTTTTTAATTTCTCTTTTTAACAATGTCATATTTGGCAGAAACGTTTTGAAATGAATGATTGCTATATTACATATTTACAGAATTTTATTTTGATGTGGTTCCCACCGATCCATATCTTTACTACTCTCTGTATCCGTGTTCTCTAGGAGCGTAGTACATAAATGCCTCTATCAGAAACTTCTTATAAAGGTTGACTTTAGTGTATCCAAAATATTCCAATATTTAAGCATTTTTTAATGCGGCTTTACTGGTAAATATTAAATGTGGATTGTAATGACCATTCATCTCTTTGTTTTAACAGTTTTCATGTTGGTTCCAATGAAAACGAATGTCAAGGGCCCGCTAATGTGATCTTGACTACAATTTCAGATGCGATAACTCAGTTCAAGCTCTTGGACGTGCCTTGAAAGTGTCACAGCAGGACATTGAGCAGGCAACGGCTAAAAACAGCGGTGCCCTTGATTCCATAGGGACATTTAGGAAGCTAAGGAAATGGCAAGGGCTTCGGTCGATAGATGAAGTCCTTCCCATTCTGAGGGACAAAGGCACAACTGATCTGTAAGGTTTCATGGATATTCCAAGGTATGTCAAATACCATATCAGAGGACCATAGTAACACTGACTAAGGTTATTATGAAGTACCTTATTCTCTAGAAAAGTTAAACAAATATATACTAAGAACAGAAAATTACAAACAAAAATACGATAGTTAGGAAGAGGTTCATCGTGGTGAAGATAACCGCCTGCAAATAAGATGGTTTAAATTAGGTTATGAATCCATTAGCATTTATTTAGCAACATTGCTTAAAAAGGTAACCACGACTAATGAATATTCAAATGTACAGAATTTGGCGCAGAAAAAAAATATCGTATTTTTGAAGACGAAAAGTTGATCAGATGTCTCACGATGTGCAAACGAGGAAAGCTACGACGTTTCGACCGCTACTGTCCGAAAGACCGCGCTCTCCGCGTCTGCCGGGGAGAGCGCGGTCTTTCGGACGGACCAGCTGGTTACGGATGCTGTTACGGATGCTGTCAGACTTAAATACGACGCAAACGCCATGCTTCTCCGCAGCGAAATCTATGCTCATTGCCTGACGAAGACTAGCAGTAGCGGTCGAAACGTCGTAGCTTTCCTCATTTGCACATCGTGAGACAACTGATCAACTTTTCGTCTTCAAAAATACGATATTTTTTTTCTGCGTCAAATTCTGTACATTTCAATATTCATTGGTCGTGGTTACCTTTTTAAGCAATGTTGATAATGGATTCATAACCTATTTTAAACCATCTTATTTGCAGGCGGTTATCTTCCTTAATGTTTTATTTAGTAATTAATTGCCTTTTCTCCAATAAATTCCAATTCAAGAACAAAGCTTAAGTTTTATTTAAGTGAACAATGAAATATGAATTTCTGAAATGGTATGAAAAATTTCTTTTAGTACTTTATGGGGAATTATGCCGCAATCTCCACATTTAATCGCAACCCAGATTTAACCATAAATATCAGTCCGGCCAAATTTATTCAAAGATTGTTACCTCATCACCCTTATATCTTATCACATTTTCTTTAATTTGACACCTGGAGCACAGGAATCACGACATGGACAGCTGAACGAAAGTATTTCCCTCAGTTTTATGTCAAAGTTGCCTCTGTCCAAGTTTTGAATGAGCTGGATAGTCAGAACAATGTTGGCAAGAATAGTCTCGATTCTAATTGGATACCGTTATGCGACTTGTTTTCCATACATGTTTTTCCCATGAATTAGTAATATCTTGCACTGAAAAAGTTGTTATTTTCACATAAATAACAGGCATTCTAGTATGTGTGTCTATATGTGTACAGGACGCCTCAAAACCTACAATAAGTCGCCAAAATTATTTTTTTTGTTTTATAGATTTTCTGAAAGTAGAGATTCTCAGCTTTCCAATGATATATCACTTGCCTAGTTTACTCAATGATAACACCTTTAAATATCACATTTAGAATCAGTATGTAACCAGCAATCAATAACTCCTATTCAGAGAAAATGGCCATTTAAGTTCGGAACAAAAGAGTGCTAAACCTTCGCTCTCTGTGTGCGCCCAAGTATTCAAATGACCATAGCAACCGGTATGAAGGGATTATCAGATTAGGCTGAATTTTGGTACACTGCTCAAGGAGGACCTATTCATTACTCACTCCAAAAAGCAATTTAATACCTTTAGAGGTAAAGTATTAATTTGGCATTGAATGAAAGTATTACAAAAGCTCTCCAAACATTCATTAGCTCGACAGGTGAAAAAAGGAGTCATTTTAAAATGCCCCCAAAACATGTTTCTAAGTCGAATTACGACTCACAAACTTGAGACATGATAGAATGATAATAAAACTACCCATTTCTATCAAAAACAGAAAATCGACTGATCCAAGCAAATTTACTATTTTGGGCTGTTTGCTACGTTGTGGTCCGTGCGACTTATTGTAGGTTTTGAGGCGGCGGGTCACATATGTTTACATAACACATTTATCACACTTTTACCACTCTTTATATCACCATATAAACCATTTGTAAAATTATGACAAAAATGGTGACACAAAATTAAAAAGATATAATATACACAGATCAATCGAATGATTGAAAAAAAAACGTCATTATAAAAAGCATAGAAAGGGAAAACAGACTGAAATAAGATGCAATAAGTGAAAGAAATGAAATAAAACTGCCACGTAAATGGACTTATATTTTATTTTACATATTACATACAGTATTGTATCGAAAAACAAATAAAATAAAGTTGGCTACTTATTTGCGAAACGGAATGATCAAACGTCAGTCGAGTGTCTTTGATTACTAAATTCAATGACTAATCGCGAATATGTTTTAGTACCAAAATGAATGTAGAGATTCTAACTAAAATATCAAATACGGAGGTTTGTCGTATGTCGATTTAGGTAAGTATTGTAATACATAATATCAAACTAAATCAAAAGACATATACATTTAGCAAGTGTCTGTGCATTGAAAATTTGTGGAATGGAATGAAAAAAAAAAGTTATTTAAAAATACTTCATGATCCATGAATGGAAGAGTATACTCAAAGCTAAAGCAAAGTTAAAGCTGAGGAACAGTTTGGGAAATTTGTAATTAATTTGGAGAAAGGGAAAGAGAGAGAGATCGTTTAGTAAGGTGGATGGGGAGTTTTGATACCGCATTAAGATAAAACAGAATTATACTAAACACATTGATTTAAAAAAAAATCAAGGAGTTTGGGTAAACTTTTTAAAAACACTTTTCTACAACATATCACTTCCATAAAAAAGATTTATTTCACAGCTTCATGAGATTCGAAAGAAAATTTATTTCCTTAAATGTGAGTGTTAGTAGGTCCAAAAACTGCAGCAGTTAATGCTTATAAGTCAGTGGCGTAGATACGAACACACTTTTTATTGTTATTGGAGGGGGGGGGGGTTGAATAGATCATCCCCCACTAACAATGGATAATGGATAAATAAATCCCACGAAATCGACAGCCAGGATCTGGCTCTCTTATCTTTCAGATCACTCGTAATTTCAGAGCCTGAGGCTATTTTGAATCTGCAGAGTACCATTTGTGAAAAAGATGCAGACGTAGTGGAAAGGTATTTAGTTTTTATTTTGGCTGCTTAAATAAAAATCCTGTCATAAATAGTAAAATGTTTGTGCAATAATGAGTCACTTGCGCTCCAAAGGGTACTACACGGGTGGGTTGGGGGGGGGGGAGGGTAGGGGCAGTATCAACTGCCATTTAAAAATGAATTATTTACATTCTGTTATATTATCTTGTTTAAGGGGTGCGGCGGGTCTTGTGAAACGACTTTGGAAGTTCATTTGAAATATCTATGTGACATATCTGTCTAAGCGAAAAAGAATGGGAAGGTTAATTTATAAGGCTCTCAAATTTTAGCCTCCCCCCCCCCCCCCCCCCACTTCCCACTGAAATGTCTTGCATTAATTTCATTTTTTTTTGCAAGGCTGTCCTTCAGTGTAGTATAACGTTCTTACCTCTCACCAACTGAATCTTAGCGACAAAAAAAAACTTCCTTGAAAATGATACTGTATATAACAAAGCGGATGTCTATGATGGTATCAAGTTTGCTGTAATGAAAATTGAGAAACATTTGAGTCAAAGAAAAGCCACTATTGCTACCAGTTTTACTTGGTCGATATCAATTTTGAATTTCATCCTGCTTAATTATCCTTTGTCTGGTTTTTCATAAACTTTTTTCTGATTTGTGTTTACATTTTCTTGTTTGTTTTTATAAAATCAAAATTAAAAAGGTTGAATTTAGTGTAATGTAAGAGGCGGCCTTACTTGTTTATATTAATTGTGAACTTCATTGATTATTCTTCCATTTGTTTTAACATTTTCAGGGACTATCAATTGTTCCGAAAGATTGGGGAAGTGAAAGGCCCACAAATGTGATCTTGATTAAAATTTCAGATGAAATAACTAATGACGAAGATGTGGAGGCGCTAAGATTAGACGTGCCTTGGAAGTACCAAAATAAGCCATCATCGGTGGCCTGGATTCCGGGGGGGGGGGGGGTGGGGGGAACATGCGGGATGCTAGGAAAATGGCAGGGGCCTCGGTCGATACATGCAGTCTGTCCCATTCAGAGGTATTCCAAGATACGCAAGTAAAAACAACATAGTTTAGTCGTTTGACAAGACCGTGATAACCCTGACTGGGGTTTTCCAGTTTCCAGAAGAGTTATGCAAATAAAAACAGATTAAAAAGAAATAATAATCTGTATCGAATTCAAAAACAATGATAATCTCATAATCATCTTCATAACAAAAAGTGGGGAAAACCCAACGTTCCACTGTATCCATGACCATCTCAACACATTAGCACATAATTATAACCCATCCTCCGAACAAATGAAGAATTCACTGTCACGGTTAACAATAACAATGCATTTTTCAACATTTCACTTTTGATTTGGCCCCGTATTCTGGTGTACTGCACGTTTCGACAAAAAACTTCCTTTAAATATATAACAAAGTGGATGTCTAGGATGGTATCAAGTTTGCTCTAATGAAAGTTGAGAAACATTTGGGTCAAAGAAAAGCCATTATTGCTACCGGTTTGTGTTTGGTCGATATCAATTTTGAACCTCGTCCTGCTTAATTATCCTTTGTCTGGTTTTTTCATAAAACTTTTCTCTGATTTGTGTTTACATTTTCTTGTTTGTTTTTATAATATCAAACTTAAAAAGGTTGAATTTAGTGTATGCAAAATAGTCCAAGATCTAAGCCTTGTTTGAGGCTGCTTTACTTCTTCATATTAATTGTGAACTTCATTGATTATTTATCCGTTTGTTTTAACATGTTCAGGGACTATCAATTGGTCCGAAAGATTGGGGAAGTGAAAGGCCCACAAATGTGATCTTGATTAAAATTTCAGATGAAATAACTAATGACGAAGATGTGGAGGCGCTAAGATTAGACGTGCCTTGGAAGTACCAAAATAAGCCATCATCGGTGGCCTGGATTCTGGGGGGGGGGGGGGGGGGGGCATGCGGGATGCTAGGAAAATGCCAGTTTGTCCCATTCTCAGTGCCGCGCTGAAAAAGACCTCCTGATCAGAAAGGTTCCAGAGGTATT
Source organism: Heliocidaris erythrogramma (assembly GCA_025617745.1). Taxonomy (NCBI): domain Eukaryota; kingdom Metazoa; phylum Echinodermata; class Echinoidea; order Camarodonta; family Echinometridae; genus Heliocidaris; species Heliocidaris erythrogramma. The sequence continues at coordinate 33,887,069 of CM046863.1, read as the reverse complement.
CCAAGGTACGCAAGGAGAAACAACATAGTTTAGTCGTTTGACAAAACCGTGATAACCCTGACTGGGGATTTTCAGTTTCCAGAAGAGTTATGCAAATAAAAAACAGATTAAAAAAAAAATAAGCCAGTTGATGTTCATGTCATGCATGTATTTTTTTTCGACGACTCATAATAAGTGGATGATTTAGTGGTCGTATTTACGTTTGGAATCTTGTATATATTGCTAAAGGACCATAACCTGTTTTCATCTAAGTTATTTGAAGTTTGTTGTGGACAGTATTTTTTTGTAGAAATTGCATTACAAATTGTAGGTACAATATGAAAATTGATAGTCATTGAAAATGTTAAAACAAACGGATAAATAATCAATAAAGTTCACAATTAATATGATTAAGTAAGGCCGCCTCAAACAAGGCTTAGATAGTGGACTATTTTGGATACACTAAATTCAACCTTTTTAAGTTTGATATTTTAAAAACAAACAAGAAAATGTAAACACAAATCAGAGAAAAGTTTATGAAAAACCAGACAAAGGATAATTAAGCAGGACGAGCAATAATGGCTTTTCTTTGACTCAAATGTTTCTCAACTTTCATTAGAGCAAACTTGATACCATCATAGACATCCACTTTGTTTTTGTCGAAACGTGCAGTACGCCAGAATATGGGGCCAAATCAAAAGTGAAATGTTGGAAAATGCATTGTTATTGTTAACCGTGACAGTGAATTCTTCATTTTTCGGAGGATGGGTTATGTGCTAATGTGTTGAGATGGTCATGGATATAGTGCAATGTTGGGGTTTTCCCCACTTTTTGTAAGGAAGATGATTGTGAGATCATCATTGTCTTTGAGTTCAATAAAGATTATTGCCAGTGTGACTGTTTTTTCCACTCATACAAATTCTTTTTTCTTCATTCAGTGGAAACAGTATTCTCTCCACAACGGTGCTATTCCTCCCTACAGAACAGTGAAAAAAGCAACAAAGACTTGTAAAAAAAAATCTTTATCAATTTCAAAGTAAGCATTGTCAAACCTCAAAATTATTCAAGGCACATCTTCCAAACAAAAAAAGGGGAGGGGAAACACCATTGTATTCACGAATGACTACCCCAACATCATTCAAAACACAATCCATTCTCCAAACATTTCTGCTGTTCACAATAACAGTTTCCAGAAGAGTTATGCAAATAAAAACAGATTAAAAAAAATAAGCCAGTTGATGTTCATGTCATGCATGTAGTTTTTTTTTTCCAACGACTCATAATAAGTGGATTACTTAGTGGTCGTTTTTACGTTTAGAAGCTATGTACGCCGATGACACTCAAATTTACAATACTATGTCACCTGGTGATAGGATTGCTGGTGTTAACTCACTGAAAGAATGTCTCATGGACATCAAAGCTTGGTCCACTACTAACAGACTCCGTCTGAACGAAGACAAGTCTGAACTCATCCATTTTTCGTCTCAGTTCAGGAGTACAGATCCTCTAGCAGATTTAAATACTCAGGATGGAGTAATAAAGAGTTCTGAATTTACTTTGCACAGACACTTAACCCTTAAACACCAGATTAGAAACATCTGCAAATCTGCATCTTGGGGTATTTTTAAAATGAGGAACATCAGGCGTCTGGTTGACAAATTATCCACTGAGCGACTTTTCCACGCCTTTGTCTCCTCTCATTTGGACTACTGCAACTCCCTCCTTGCTGGTCTCCCTCTTTATCATATATCCTCCCTTCAACGTATCAAAAATTCAGCTGCTAGATTAGTCACTCTTAGCAGAAAACATGACCATATATCTCCTGTTCTCCGGTCACTTCATTGGCTACCAGTCCATTTGCGCATTACCTTCAAGATCCTACTTCTCACATACAAAATCACACATAATCTTGCCCCCATATATCTTCAAGACTTAGTCACCCTTCGTTCCACCTCTTCTGCCAGACCCCTCCGTTCATCTTCCTCTCCCCAATTGTCTTATGGGCCACGTACAAAAACCCGGTATGGCGACCGAGCCTTTTCGTCCATTGCCCCCACCCTTTGGAATAAACTCCCAAATCCTCTTAAAATCCTCCTAAAAACCCATCTTTTTAAGCAGTTGTAATTTTATGGAGGCGCATACATGTACTTACTGTATTGCTTTTATGTTATCGTGTTTTCTAGTTTACTACTTAGTCAGACAACCAGTGCGCTTAGGAACGCACGTATAAAGCGCCATATAAATGCAATTATTATTAGTATTATTAATAATATATTGTGAAAGGACCATAACCTGTTTTCATCAAAGTTATTTGAAGTTTGTTGTGGAAAGTATTTTTTTTTACCCAAAAGTGAAATGTTTCGAAATGCACTGTTATTGTGAACAGCAGAACTGTTTGGAGAATGGATTGTGTTTTGAATGATGTTGAAGTGGTCATTCGTCATTCGTGTTTGGAAGATGTGCTTTGAATAATTTTGAGGTTTGGCAATGCTTGCTTTTAAATTGATAAAGATTGTTTTTACAAGTCTTTGTTGCTTTTTCATTGTTCTGTAGGGATGATTTGCACCGTTGTGGAGAGAATACTGTTTCCACTGAATGAAGAAGAAAGAATTTGTTGGAGTGGAAAACAGTCAAACTTTCAGCAGTCTGTATCGAACTAAAAAACAATGATCTCATAATCATCTTCCTTACAAGAAGTGGGGAAAAACCCAACATTGCACTGTATCCATGACCATCTCAACACATTAGCACATAACCCATCCTCCGAACAAATGAAGAATTCACTGTCACGGTTAACAATAAAAATGCATTTTCCAACATTTCACTTTTGACTTGGCCCCATATTCTGGTGGACTGCACGTTTCGACAAAAAACTTCCTTGAAATATATAACAAAGTGGATGTCTATGATGGTATGAAGTTTGCTCTAAAAGTTGAGAAACATTTGAGTCAAAGAAAAACCATTATTGCTACCAGTTTGTGTTTGGTCGATATCAATTTTGAAGCTCGTCCTGCTTAATTATCCTTTGTCTGGTTTTCATAAACTTTTCTCTCATATGTGTGTACATTTTCTTGTTTGTTTTTATAATATCAAACTTAAAAAGGTTGAATTTAGTGTATCCAAAATAGTCCAATATCTAAGCCTTGTTTGAGGCGGCCTTACTTGTTCATATTAATTGTGAACTTCATTGATTATTTATCCGTTTGTTTTAACATTTTCAGGGACTATCAATTGGCCCGAAAGATTGGGGAAGTCAAAGGCCCACAAATGTGATGTTGATTATTAAAAATTTCAGATGAAATAACAAATGACGAAGATGTGGAGGCGCTAAGAGTAGACGTGCCTTGGAAATATCAGAATAAGCCATCATCGGTGGCCTGGATTCCAAGGGGGGGGGGGGGGGGGGGGCATGCGGGATGCTTGGAAATGCCAGTCTGTCCCATTCTCAGTGCCGCGCTGAAAAAAGACCTCCTCATCAGAAAGGTTCCAGAGGTATTCGAATGTACGCAAGTAAAAACAACCTAGTTTAGTCGTTTGACAGGACCGTGATAACCCGTACTGGGGGGTTTTCAGTCTCCAGAAGAGCTATGCAAATAAAAACAGATTAAAACAAAAATAAGCCAGTTGATGTTCATGTCATGCAGGTAGTTTTGTTTTTTTCGACGACTCATAATAAGTGGATGATTAAGTGGTCGTATTTACGTTTGGAATCTTGAATATATTGTGAAAGGACCATAACCTGTTTTCATCTAAGTTATTTGAAGTTTGTTGAGGAAAGTATTTTTTTGAAACCAAATTCCGATTAAAGTTTTTGTTGAAATAGCATTACAAAATGTAGGTACAGTATGAAAATTAGTGCGTTTAATAGATATATTGACAAGAACAATTTAGGAAATGATAACGAAACTAATTATAGAATGCACCTATTGTTTTTGTTCACTATCTAACTGTGTATAAACCGGGAACTTGAAATATCAATTCAAGCTGCATTACTTCCTCATTACTAAATGTTTCCCATAATAGTATCCGCAGTGTCGCGAATAAAATGTCGTTTTGAATCACAATGCATATGACGGTTGGCTTGTCAAATGATTATGATCTTGTTTTCGGTTTGTATTCACGTCTGCGTGTGGTTGCCTTTACAGACATTGAAATAAATTTCCTTTAGAAAGCAGCAGAGTGGAAATACAATGGGTAGTGCATTACTTTGTTCCCAAGTTTAGAGCTTGTCACAAAATCCAATACCATCTTTGTATTACCTGGTTTAACCTAACAATGCCCCATTTTTAATGATTATGTTATCATGAAATGTGCAGTACACATGTCTATGATGCCGAGTCAAAAGTAAAATGTTTCGAAATGCACTGTTATTGTGAACAGCAGAAATGTTTGGAGCAAGGCCGTACGCAGCGGGGGGGGGGGGGGGGGGGGGGGCAGGGGGGGGGGGGCAGTTGCCCCCCCAGAAATTTCAAAATCATACTTTTTTTTAATAGGGTTTTAGACTTTTAAATGATCCAATAATAAAAAGCGATCATCTTGCCCCCCCAGGAAAAAATTTCTGCGTACGGCCTTGGTTTGGAGAATGGATTGTGTTTTGAATGATGTTGAAGTAGTCATTCGTCACTCGTGTTTGGAAGATGTGCCTTGAATAATGTTTAGGTTTGGCAATGCTGGCTTTTAAATTGATAAAGATTGTTTTTTAGAAGTCTTTGTTGCTTTTTTCATTGTTCTGTAGGGATGATTTGCACCGTTGTGGAGAGAATACTGTTTCCACTGAATGAAGAAGAAAGAATTTGTTGGAGTGGAAAAACAGTCACACTGGCAATGATCTGTATCGAACTCAAAAACAATGATCTCATAATAAATCTTCCTTACAAGAAGTGGGGAAAAACCCAATATTGCACTGTATCCATGACCATCTCAACACATTAGCACATAACCCATCCTCCGAACAAATGAAGAATTCACTGTCACGGTTAACAATAAACATGCATTTTCCAACATTTCACTTTTGATTTGGCCCCATATTCTGGTGGACTGCACGTTTCGACAAAAAATTCCTTGAAATATATAACAAAGTGGATGTCTATGATGGTATGAAGTTTGCTCTAAAAGTTGAGAAACATTTGAGTCAAAGAAAAACCATTATTGCTACCAGTTTGTGTTTGGTCGATATCAATTTTGAAGCTCGTCCTGCTTAATTATCCTTTGTCTGGTTTTCATAAACTTTTCTCTGATTTGTGTGTAAATTTTCTTGTTTGTTTTTATAATATCAAACTTAAAAAGGTTGAATTTAGTGTATCCAAAATAGTCCAATATCTAAGCCTTGTTTGAGGCGGCCTTACTTGTTCATATTAATTGTGAACTTCATTGATTATTTATCCGTTTGTTTTAACATTTTCAGGGACTATCAATTGGCCCGAAAGATTGGGGAAGTCAAAGGCCCACAAATGTGATGTTGATTATTAAAAATTTCAGATGAAATAACAAATGACGAAGATGTGGAGGCGCTAAGAGTAGACGTGCCTTGGAAATATCAGAATAAACCATCATCGGTGGCCTGGATTCCAAGGGGGGAGGGGACATGCGGGATGCTTGGAAATGCCAGTCTGTCCCATTCTCAGTGCCGCGCTGAAAAAAGACCTCCTCATCAGAAAGGTTCCAGAGGTATTCCAAGGTACGCAAGTAAAAACAACCTAGTTTAGTCGTTTGACAGGACCGTGATAACCCTTACTGGGGGGTTTTCAGTTTCCAGAAGAGCTATGCAAATAAAAACAGATTAAAACAAAAATAAGCCAGTTGATGTTCATGTCATGCAGGTAGTTTTGTTTTTTTCGACGACTCATAATAAGTGGATGATTTAGTGGTCGTAATTACGTTTGGAATCTTGAATATATTGTGAAAGGACCATAACCTGTTTTCATCTAAGTTATTTGAAGTTTGTTGAGGAAAGTATTTTTTTGAAACCAAATTCCGATTAAAGTTTTTGTAGAAATAGCATTACAAAATGTAGGTACAATATGAAAATTAGTGCGTTTAATGGATATATTGACAAGACAAATTTAGGAAATGATAACGAAACTACTTATAGAATGCACCTAGTGTTTTTGTTCACTATCTAACTGTGTATAAACCGGGAACTTGAAATATCAATTCAATCTGCATTACTTCCTCATTACTAAATGTTTCCCATAATAGTATCCGCAGTGTCGCGAATAAGATGTCGTTTTGACTCACAATGCATATGAAGGTTGGCTTGTCAAATGATTATGATCTTGTTTTTGGTTTGTATTCACGTTTGCGTGGAGTTGCCTTTACAGACATTGAAATAAATTTCCTTTAGAAAGCAGCCGAGTGGAAATACAATAGTGCCTTACTTTGTCACAGAATCCAATACCAGTATTGTATTCCCTGGTTTAAAAACAATGCCCCATTTTTAATGATTATGTTATCATGAAATGTGCAGTACACATGTCTATGATGCCGAGTCAAAAGTAAAATGTTTCGAAATGCACTGTTATTGTGAACAGCAGAACTGTTTGGAGAATGGATTGTGTTTTGAATGATGTTGAAGTGGTCATTCGTCATTCGTGTTTGGAAGATGTGCTTTGAATAATTTTGAGGTTTGGCAATGCTTGCTTTTAAATTGATAAAGATTGTTTTTACAAGTCTTTGTTGCTTTTTCATTGTTCTGTAGGGATGATTTGCACCGTTGTGGAGAGAATACTGTTTCCACTGAATGAAGAAGAAAGAATTTGTTGGAGTGGAAAACAGTCAAACTTTCAGCAGTCTGTATCGAACTCAAACACAATGATAATCTCATAATCATCTTCCTAACAAAAAGTGGGGAAAAAACCAACATTGCGCTGTATCCATGACCATCTCAACACATTAACACATAACCCATCCTCCAAACAAATGAAGAATTCATTGTCACGGTTAACAATAACAATGCATTTTCCAACATTTCACTTTTGATTTGGCCCCATATTTTGGTGTACTGCACGTTTCGACAAAAAACTTCCTTGAAAAATATAACAAAGTGGATGTCTAGGATGGTATCAAGTTTGCTCTAATGAAAGTTGAGAAACATTTGAGTCAAAGAAAAGCCATTATTGCTACCGGTTTGTGTTTGGTCGATATCAATTTTGAACCTCGTCCTGCTTAATTATCCTTTGTCTGGTTTATCATAAACTTTTCTCTGATTTGTGTTTACATTTTCTTGTTTGTTTTTATAATATCAAACTTAAAAAGGTTGAATTTAATGTATCCAAAATAGTCCAATATCTAAGCCTTGTTTGAGGCGGCCTTACTTGTTCATATTAATTGCGAACTTCATTGATTATTTATCCGTTTGTTTTAACATTTTCAATGACTATCAATTGGTCCGAAAGATTGGGGAAGTCAAAGGCCCACAAATGTGATCTTGATTAAAATTTCAGATGAAATAACAAATGACGAAGATGTGGAGGCGCTAAGATTAGACGTGTATTGGAAGTATCAGAATAAGCCATCATCGGTGGCCTGGATTCCGGGGGGGGGGGGGGGGACATGCGGGATGCTAGGAAAATGCCAGTTTGTCCCATTCTCAGTGCCGCGCTGAAAAAGACCTCCTGATCAGAAAGGTTCCAGAAGTATTCCAAGCTACGCAAATAAAAACAGGTTAAAAAAAAAAAAGCCAGTTGATGTTTTTGTCATGCATGGATTTTTTTTTTGATGACTCATAATAAGTGGATGATTTAGTGGTCGTATTTACGTTTGGAATCTTGAATATATTGCGAAAGGACCATAACCTGTTTTCATCTAAGTTATATGAAGTTTGTTGTGGAAAGTATTTTTTAAAACCCAAATTCCGATTAATTTTTTGTTTGAAATAGCAATACTAAATGTAGGTACAATTTGAAAATTAGTGCGTTTAATGGATATATTGACAAGACACATTTAGGGAATGATAACGAAACTACTTATAGAATGCACCTAGTGTTTTTGTTCACTATCTCACTGTGTATAAACCGGGAAGTTGAAATATCAATTCATGCTGCATTACATCCTCATTACTAAATGTTTCCCATAATAGTATCCGCAGTGTCACGAATGAAATGTCGTTTTGAATCACAATACATATTACGGTTGGCTTGTCAAATGATTATGATCTTGTTTTCGGTTTGTATTCACGTCTGCGTGGGGTTGCCTTTACAGACATTGAAATAAATTTCCTTTAGAAAGCAGCAGAGTGGAAATACAATGGGTAGTGCATAACTTTGTTCCCAATTTTAGAGCTGGTCACAAAATCCAATACCAGCTTTGTATTCCCTGGTTTAAAAACAATGCCCCATTTTTAATGATTATGTTATCATGTCTATGTTATCATTTACTTTGATCCAGAGAAAGGAGCAGCCAACTGTAAAACCACCCATAGATTGCGACTTGTCACTCCCTTTAAATGCCATCGAGTACATGGGAGTTGTAACTGTTTGGGGGGATAGTTGACCTACATGCCATGGGTGAGAGTATGTTGGTTGTTGTCCGATTAATAATTACCCTAAGTCGTTAATGTCCCGGTGGTAGTTACCTTAGGTGGTATTTGTCAAGAAGATAGAGATACAGTGGAAACTCAGTATAACAAAGGTCTTGGGACCATCGAAATTGCCTCGTTATAGGAGGAATCTCGTTATATCAGGATTAAAAAACAAGAGATTATAAAGAGCATGGTCCGGAATATTATTACCTTGTCATATCATGAATATTGTTATATCAGACCTCTTGATACTGAGTTTCCACTGTAGATGGAAGGAAAAACAAAGAAATGCATGAGGAAAGAGAAGAGGATGTATGGAAGGAAAGAGAAGAGGATAGACGGAAGGAAAAACAAAGAAATATATTAGGATAGTGGAGAGGATATGTTTTCCTTGCATCTATAAAACGAAAACAATTAAGCGAGCAAGCATGAGCGAAAACAAACACTTCTCTTTTAATAAAATTTGGTATATTTTCTGGGCGTTATTGTTGCAGGTCGGGGCAGAAATTTTGCTAAAGGCCATATTAATTCTATTTTTGGCGAGCAAGCGTAGCGAACGAGCACAATCTTGTTCAATGTAATGTTAAGTCCAATTTGGGGTACTTTTCCTAGAGGGTGGTTGTCCTGGGGTAGTTGTCCGGGGGGGGGGGGGGGTGCTAAATTTTTTTCTGTCAGGACTTGAGCCACCCGACGAGAGGGCAGTATTTGAGCGTCAAGAGGGATGACAAGACGGTTTATTCCGTCAAGACTAGTCGGCATGAATATTCATGAAAAACAAATTGTAGGGATATAATAAAATGAGCGAACCAGTCACGCAGTTCCTTGTGTGGCGCACTGGATTCACGTTGTGCTCGTCATGAAGGAATCACGAGTTCGAGCCTTGGCAGGCTAAGGGGTGTTAGAATTTAGGAAAGTATCACTGACAAAATTTTCCTTTGCTGAAATAAAGTCAGGAGAAACTGAGAGAAAATACAAGACTTAAAGTTGTAAATCGATTTCTTCGTTCCGTACGGTATCTCGCTTCCCCTGTACCGGTATTTACCTTAATGTTCGTTCATGCATAAATTTCTTGATCAATAATCAAAAAAAGATATTAAGAAACAAAAAGTTGTCATAATTGATCATGGATATCTCATATCACCCTTATTTTGTAAGCTACAAATAACTTACCTGTCCAAAATTGTAAGGAAAAATCTTGCGCAGGCCAATTTTCATACCTCTAACTTAAGTGAGCACTGCTCATCGATGCATGGATTTTTTTCAATTTTTTCATATCATATGAAAGGTGGGTCCTTTAGCTTTGCATACATATCAATATTTTCCCATAAAAATATATATGCTTAATTTGGCAACCACTTCAAAAGTGTAACGTTTTTTCTGAGCCACACGGTAGAGGGGGTGCATAAGCCTGTGGGGTAGTACAGTTGGCCTTCAGCCACCCGCCACTAATCATCAGCCGCGAAGGACACTCTATCCAACCGTTGACCAATGAAAGAATTAGATATCAATACATTAGCCCCAGTATCCGATTTGCAGGATTATAGCGCGAACTATTACTCTCCTAGTCTCATTTCAAGACACTACTATTTCCCTCAAACTATGTCATTCCATGACATGGGGTCTGTTGGACATGACCCAACATCATTATTTCTTGTAGTTTATATCCGACTAAACATATTATAAGAGGCACAAAATTATCACAAACCCGTACTTCGAATAATCTTTAAAATTGCTTTCGGAAAAAACCCACCCATTCTACCCATTTGACGAGCAGATAAAATTAAACAGTGTTCGCTCCAGCGACTTGATGACGCATTCTTTCCATCTTGTATGGGTGATAGAATGGTGAATTTTAATCACGTGTCAATTGTCAATGTAATGTGTGTGTGTGTGTGTGTGTAAACCTTGCATCCTACGCGTGCATACACGTACAAACATGGCGGCTGCAACTGGGATCATCTCCCTGACTATATCCGTTGTAGAAATCGCTGCAGAATTGAGAAAGCTAATCAAACAGGTGAAAGGGTTTGACAAAAGAAAAAGAGATTTAGAGGAAAACATTGAAGAGATGACTGACATTTTGAACAAGTTTTCTGCAGGCCTCCAGACGAATGACTTCGATGGAGAACGATGCCGCAAGTATGTAGCTGTACATTCGATTCATAATAGAGAAAATAAATGTCAGTACATTGTTGTCATTACGTTGACAATGCGTGATATGTTCGGATACTTAAAAGATGTAACATTAGGTTATATTTATTTAAGTTTCTGGATTGTCATATGTTAAATATGTATTTAATGACTATTAAGAAAATAAATAAATGAAAATTGTGCTTGTGGAACAAGTGTGATTTACTGCTCACTCTGTTTAAGTTTTCTCCATGTATTAGGTATGCAAATGCTTAGCCTCAGAAAGATTGTGCAAAAGTGGCCCTAATCTAATGATCTGTAGTCAAGTTCATGCTATTGATATGCTTTTTTTGATAGATATTCATATGATTTCAATTTCAATTGAATTCAATTCTATTACTTAGCGCTTCCCTTACTAATCCTTACCTTAATTTGGCTAATGTGTGTGTATCTGTCTGTCCGTCTGTTGTTTGAAAGTGCTTAACCCTTCCTCCTTTTAAATCAGAAAAATCAGCCATTTACCCCCGGGATTGTGAACAGGAGGGCTCATAACCTGTGATAATCCAAAATTTAATACCTAGAAAGTAACAAGTTTACTTTACTTTTGGAGTGTACTGTCATTAATATAAGTTCATGGTTGAAATAAAAGAGTATCAACTGAGGAAGACACAAACAACTTCTATCAAAATATTTTAACAGCATGGCTGTACAGAGGGATCAAGAAAAATATAAAAGTCAACATCATTATTTCTTGTAGTTTATATCCGACTAAACATATTATAAGAGGCACAAAATTATCACAAACCCGTACTTCGAATAATCTTTAAAATTGCTTTCGGAAAAAACCCACCCATTCTACCCATTTGACGAGCAGATAAAATTAAACAGTGTTCGCTCCAGCGACTTGATGACGCATTCTTTCCATCTTGTATGGGTGATAGAATGGTGAATTTTAATCACGTGTCAATTGTCAATGTAATGTGTGTGTGTGTGTGTGTGTAAACCTTGCATCCTACGCGTGCATACACGTACAAACATGGCGGCTGCAACTGGGATCATCTCCCTGACTATATCCGTTGTAGAAATCGCTGCAGAATTGAGAAAGCTAATCAAACAGGTGAAAGGGTTTGACAAAAGAAAAAGAGATTTAGAGGAAAACATCGAAGAGATGACTGACATTTTGAACAAGTTTTCTGCAGGCCTCCAGACGAATGACTTCGATGGAGAACGATGCCGCAAGTATGTAGCTGTACATTCGATTCATAATAGAGAAAATAAATGTCAGTACATTGTTGTCATTACGTTGACAATGCGTGATATGTTCGGATACTTAAAAGATGTAACATTAGGTTATATTTATTTAAGTTTCTGGATTGTCATAAGTTAAATATGTATTTAATGACTATTAAGAAAATAAATAAATGAAAAATGTGCTTGTGGAACAAGTGTGATTTACTGTTCACTCTGTTTAAGTTTTCTCCATGTATTAGGTATGCAAATGCTTAGCCTCAGAAAGATTGTGCAAAAGTGGCCCTAATCTAATGATCTGTAGTCAAGTTCATGCTATTGATATGCTTTTTTTGATAGATATTCATATGATTTCAATTTCAATTGAATTCAATTCTATTACTTAGCGCTTCCCTTACTAATCCTTACCTTAATTTGGCTAATGTGTGTGTATCTGTCTGTCCGTCTGTTGTTTGAAAGTGCTTAACCCTTCCTCCTTTTAAATCAGAAAAATCAGCCATTTACCCCCGGGATTGTGAACAGGAGGGCTCATAACCTGTGATAATCCAAAATTTAATACCTAGAAAGTAACAAGTTTACTTTACTTTTGGAGTGTACTGTCATTAATATAAGTTCATGGTTGAAATAAAAGAGTATCAACTGAGGAAGACACAAACAACTTCTATCAAAATATTTTAACAGCATGGCTGTACAGAGGGATCAAGAAAAATATAACGCTTTGGGTAATTTTGGCCCTCTATGCATAAACAGTGTAAACTGGATGGTCGCCAAATATTTATGACACAATGGATGCATGGCAATTGAGAGTCTAGAGTTTTAAATATATTTGCTTATTTTGATAATTTTGTTTGACCAATCGTTATTTCAATGACTGCTGGTTGATGTTAATTAAGGGTACCAGCTATGTCCTGATGTAATTGGTATATTTATGGATCTTAGCAAGGCATTTGATACTCTTGATCACAAAATTTTACTATATAAGTTACAACATTACGGGATTCGGGGTACTGCACTTCATTGGTTTGAGAATTATTTATCACACAGAGAACAATTTGTTTCCTTTGAATCCGCTCATTCGAATATGTTACCAACAACATGCGGAGTCCCACAAGGCTCAATTTTAGGCCCCTTATTATATCTAATTTATGTTAATGATATTTCAAATGCTTCACCTATGTTACAGTATATGTTATTTGCTGATGATACAAATGTTTTTTGTTCACACTCTGACTTACACCGTTTAATTACTATTTTGAATAATGAATTACCGAAGTTATCTACATGGTTTAAAAGTAATACCTTGTCTCTCAATTTAAGGAAAACCAACTATATTTATTTCAGAGGTAAAAGAAAAGTTCACTTGCAAAATCATGATTTATATATTGATGGTAATCTTCTTGAAAACAAAATAATGACTAAATTTCTTGGTGTGTATATTAATGAAAATTTAAAATGGAATGATCATGTAAAACACATAATTATACCTATCTCTCGTAATGTTGGTCTGTTAACTAAGCTAAAATATTTTTTACCTACTTCTGTACTATTTACGCTGTATAATACGCTTGTCTTGCCATACATATCATACAGGGTTGGAAAAAAGTTTGGAATATTTTTATTCCAAGAATTATTTCTTGTCTTAAAGATATCCCTCGTCATTTTAAGTTCTTCTTTGAGGTTCAAATAAAAGATATGTGTCCCTTTTTAACTTTAAAAGCACAACATTAAAAATCAGGCTTATCACACAGTGCAGAGGTCCACTTGGAATTCGGAAGCGTATATTTGCTGTTTTTGCAAATGTCTAACTAAAAAGTTAAATAATCAGATACAGTTTAATTGCTATACCGAAGTCCTCAAAATGACTGCAAACTGCACGTAGCTTTTTCAAAATTCCACGTGAAGTACAGAAATGTATAACAAGATGTTCAAACACAAATAGAGCAAATCTGACAACATGTGGTTCATTGGTCAGCCATTGTAACATGTTTAACAATATTACGTAATCTTTGGTACAAGATGGAACAGTAGACTTCATTCAACACAGTTAATCCGATTTGGATGAATTATTCATCACAATATAGTAGAAACTAGCATTTAAAATCAGACATACTCATCGCCAAAAAAATATTCCAAACTTTTTTCCAACCCTGTATTGTAATATTATCTGGGCAACTCATAAATGTTATACAAATCCCATATTAATTCTCCAGAAAAAAAGCCATCCGGGCGTGTAGTGGGGCAAGTTTTTGCTCTCACACTGACCCTCTGTTTTTTCGTCTTAAGTCCCTCAAGGTCAATGATATTAATTTCCTACAAAAAGCTCTATTCATGTTTAAGTATAACTCCAACCTTTTACCCCCAGTATTTGCAACATTATTTCAATCGAACACACAAATTCACGCATATCCCACCAGACAATAAAAAAATGTGCATTTATTTAACCCCAGGACTGCTCTTGCACATAATTCTGTTAGGCACTCTGGCCCTGATGTATGGAATTCCCTTCCTCCAGAAATAAAAGACATGACTTTAATGTACTCTTTCAAGCGAGCAGCAAAAAATCACGTAATTGAGCAATATTCCCCACAATAATGATTGTGTAGTACACCCATAATATCTTGTATAATTATGTAAATAGGACCCATGACTTGGCACATTTTCACCTCTTTGGGAGGCAGATATGATATTAGTTTACAAAACGAGTTTACCACTTGCTATTATGTTAATATCATGTCTGCCTCTCAAACCGGATGATTAACTCTCTATTGTTAATACAGTTGTTATTTAAAGTATTTGGAAAGGTACAATTGCCTCATTTTATCCTCCTCTCTTCATCCCTATTTCTCTCTGTATCCTCTTCCCATTCTCTCTCTCATTATTTTTTTTATTATATTTTATCTCAAAGGGCTTTCATGCTGTCAAGCCTCGGCTTATTATGAAAACCCTCTTGTTTGATTTCTCTTTCTATAATCCTACCGTTAGCCTTGTAGTTTAAGATATATTAATGTCATGATGTTCCATTGTATTGTATATCGCATAATTTGTATAACGTATGCATTATTTGATGAATTGAGAAATCAAGCAGAAATAAATAAATTAAATCAAATGAAATCAAATGGTAAATAAGAATTACAACAATTCACCCCTAAATAGAAATGAAAATTTGAAGTGGATGACATTTTGTTGATCTTAATGCATCTTAATGAACTTAGCTATAAAATAATTCCTTAGGAATGGAAGGCTGAAGAGTGCCCCTATACATGACTTGTGTATAAAATATTTAACCTTATATCACGTAATAATTGAGTACGGAAATTTAAAAAAAAAAGTGAAAGGTGGTCATAATTTGACAAACAAAAAAGAAAGAAAGATGATATCACCCCCAGCATGAGCAGATTACTTCACTTACTAGAAGATGGAGATAAGCTCAGTACACACACACACACACACACACACCCACACCTACTCACGCGGGTATACTTGTGTGCCTTTCCCTTCGTTCTCTCTATTGTTCAAATAGCCACACAAGCAGCAAAAAAAGCCACACAAGCCTGACGGAATAAAGGAATCTATTGTGTCACACAAGTATACCCCTGTTGGTACACACACACACACACATATATATATATATATATATATATATTATATATACTTCTAAGGAAATAACATACAGGGTCGGAAAAAAGTTTGGAATATTTTTTGGCGATGAGTACCCTTACAAAAAAAATGCTATGGTATACCATAAATATACCATACACGAATATATCTATGGTACCATAGAATCATACCATACAAATACCATAGGAAAAAATACCATAGAAATACCATAGGGCTAATTAGCATATTTGGGACAAATTTATGCTAATTAGGTACCATATATCTACCATAGAAAATACCATACATCTACCATAGATAATACCATACAATTACCACCATCTACCATAATCACACCACATAGCCACCATACATCTACCATAAAGCTACCATACATCTACCATACCAACCACCATACACCTACCATATAGCCACCATACATCTACCATAAAGCTACCATACATCTACCATAAAGCTACCATACCACCACCATACAGCTACCATACATCTACCATACCACCAACATACATCTACCATATAGCCACCATACATCTACCATACCAACCACCATACACCTACCATACAGCTACCATACCACCACCATACAGCTACCATACATCTACCATACCACCACCATACATCTACCATATAGCCACCATACATCTACCATAAAGCTACCATAAAGCTACCATACCACCACCATACATCTACCATACCACCACCATATAGCCACCATACACCTACCATATAGCCACCATACATCTACCATAAAGCCACCATACATCTACCATAAAGCCACCATACATCTACCATACCACCACCATACATCTACCATACAAACCACCATACATCTACCATAAAGCTACTATACATCTACCATAAAGCTACCATACCACCATCATACAGCTACCATACAAACCACCATACACCTACCATACACATACCATATAGGCACCATACATCTACCACACACCTACCGTACATCTACCATTCAGCTACCAGATAGCCAGAAGCATCATACATGTACCATACACCTACCATAAAAACCACCATACATCTACCACAGAAGCATCAAATAAGTACATCACTACTATAGGTGTAGCATACATCTACCATAGACGCACCATATACCTACCATATATCCATCATACATCTACCACAATGGTCCATATCATAGAGTCTACATGTATAACCAGTGAAAAGTGGCAGATAGGGAATCTCCTGTAATAATTTCAAACAACATATTTCATGATACATGTACAAGTATAAACAATGTTTTAATGTAAGCTGCATGAATTAGAAATACGTGTACATGTATATAAAATGTATCACACACAAAGAGTTACCTTGAGCTTTCAGATCTCAACTAATTGCTACAGAAGAGTACATTACAAAAATAAATGTACATGCATATTGTCAAACATGTACCGCGGTAGTTAAGTACCAGTTGGTAACTGGGTTATGGGGTCCATTTTAAAGATGTTAACATCCTACTTCAAGATTCCTAGACATTTAGGAAAGTCATTTGTAATTATTACATGACATATACATTCATGTCTTGTCAATGACAAAGTTACCAAAAATTATTTAATATGTACATTACAAAAGGAAAAAAGTTTTTATATGTAGCTTCGAAACATGTGAAATAAAGCATGTGGGACACACTTTTAGTTAGCACAGTAAGCAACAGACCTTGCTGGAGGCAATTAATCACTATATTACACCAACACAGTTGTTTCACACGGATTTACGCCCTACTACACAAGATGACATGAATGATATATCACCGGCTCACATTTTCTTCAATAAGAACATCATTAAATTGTTCCTGTAAAACTCTGAGAGCCCAGCCTCCAAATTACTCCAGTCTTTTCAGCATTAAGCAAAAACAGGTTATTCCTTCCCCTACTATACATGTACATGTAACTATGTGGGCCCTATGCAAGGGTTATGGGTACTAAGCTTCATGAGCAAAGCACTCATTGAGATCCTTTGGCAATAATGGCAGTAAAATATAGCTAAGATATAATGACAAGTTAAAAACTTCAACCCACTCTCTATTGGAACCTAGTGAGCACTCAAGAAAGTTTATTGGTCCTAAAATTCCTAGACATAGCACACAAGTTCAAATTACATTAAGACTCTTTGGCATAGTTTGTGTGTATGATATATTCATTTACAAAAGATAGGTTACATAAAACAAGGTTTCTGATTGGTCAGATTTGCTCTTCTCGCCATTTGTAATTCGTTATATGACCATGACCATGGTATGTAACATTGCACACTTATTTGTTTACAAAATCCAATAAGCAAATTTATCGATGACTTAAATATTATTGATAATACAGATATTGTTGCAATTCATCAATTTTGCGATACATAATTTGGTGAGCTCTGATCCCAAGTGAAGTTACTATCTTATATGTTAAATGCATAGGCATGATCATTGTCAACAAATATACCATAATATTTGCATCAATAAATGTAGATTCTCTTGCGCACTACATTGTACATCACACCTTGGTCTCTGGCCTTGGTGACATCTCATGCACTTGAGTTATTCTAAAGTATATTTAACTCCAGAGCATCCACTGTGTGTGTGTGCGTGTGTGTAAAATTAAAAGTAAGTTCACTCAGAGAATAATGACACAGCAGATATCCACAGGTTGATTTCACAGTGGAAATCATCAAGCTGTGGATATCTGCTGAACTTACATGTACTTTTAATTCTATTTCATCTATACGTTCTCCCATTTAAATCTCTCTGTATATATGCAATAATAATATAATTTACTTTTTCAGCACACAAATAACTTTAGTTACATAGGCCTATACATTTATCTACACACAAAAAAAGATCTTTTGAAGTATGTAATAAATGAGCTTGATGGCATAGTGAATATACATACAAATATATAGTCCAACAATAACATTTTTAGCAAACACAAAACTTTGGCATATGATGAGCTAAAAGAAGTTTGCCATCACTTCAAATCCTTACAATATTTATACATGAGTCAATGTAGTCCAATTTTAGAGAAAAAGAATTGGATGGAATGGCATGCAATATGGGATCAAATGTACAGAGGCATTAAAACAGAAGTATAGACTTTCCCCCAAGTCAAATCTCCTGTTCAGTCAAATGGAGCACACAGTCTAAATAGATCTGTAGATATAGATCTCTGTATTTTTGGTTTTCATAATGGAAGACGTTTTACATATTTAATTTCTAAACTAAATTGAAGATTAACAGTGTAATAACCAAGCAATATATCAAGAGAATACTTTATATGTGATCAACAAATAAGCCATTTCATAACACTGGAACATCAAGTAAACCCCAACAATCAGTTGATTTGACTAAACGGAAAGAAATCAAACAAGCATAACATTGATAATTTCATCACAATTGGATGTGGAATTAAAAAGTTAAGACATTTAGAAGTTTACCTTAATTTCGTTAACAACTTTTTGCACGTCAAAGCTGATATGCAAATGAGCGAGTAAATGACATCACAAAGGCACACACTCACTACATGCATTTTTTATATGAATTTTGAGATATTCCAGTTTTTTCTCCCATTATGTAAAAATTATTTGATTGCTCCATGAATGAATGGAATCGTCATTTATCATCAAATTCAAATCTACAAAAAATAAATTATTTCACATAAAACACTACCTGTATATATGCGAGTGTGTGACATCTTCAACTCGCTCATTTACATAGTGTACCACCTGCGATGTGTAAATAACCGTTTTGGAAAATTAGGGGGGAATGTTATAACTTTGTTATATTCTGTCTGATTTAGATGAACATAATTATTATTATGCTAGTTGGACTTTTAATATTTATACATATCAACATTCTGCTAGGGTGGACTTGATCTTTAACAAGTACAATGCAGTCTGAAAAAAAATATGATTAGATCATGAATAATTACCAGAATGACGGGATGATGTATTGGTTGGCACTTGATTTGAATATAGGCCTATATACCATGTGATTGAATGTGGTGATGCTGGAAGTATCCCAGAGATCAGACCATAAATCAAAACATTTGCACTGAGAAACACACAAGGGACTCCATCCTTGTTTGACATCTCTTTTGGATTCATCATTAAACATAAAACCAAAATTACAGTAACTGAAATCTGTGATCAACGAGCAGCTTTACTGAAAACGCAAACAAAGTCCATTATGATTTTCGCAACTGGTTGATGAATAAAAACAATTACCTAATACTTACAACTGTTGTGAAAAGACAAGGGAAAATGAGATGTCATTGCTTCATTTTTAGTTGAAATGTCCTAATGTTGAGTTGTTTCCAAGCATCTACAGTGTAATATTTGGCTGGGAAGGATGGAGGTTAGCATGGAAGGTGTAGATTGAGGTATTGGAATGTTCAGTGTACTGTAGTTGACCGTGTCCACTTGTTCCAGTTTGATATCAGCAGGGAAACCTGTTGAATAAGAGAAAACAAGTTGATGTTTACAAACTTACATATATCCAATAAAATACTGATGCCATGCAATTGTAATGAATCATGTCACCATGAAGGCATATTTCTTATTCTCAGGCATAGATCATGTGATTTTTTTCAGATGTTTTGCACCAACATTTTTATATTTGATCAACACTGTTAAGAACAAACATGTACCTCCATTGTTAAACTATATTTCATTAAAAGTTCAGATTAGTTTAACCCTGTGAAATGCTCCCAAAATGAATATTGCTCTTTATCATTCACTATGTGACTATCCCAAACATACATGTAATCAAATAACAGAAAAATATAAAAGGGTGAGTTACCTTTTTTTAAACAAACAATGAAATGTTTTCCTTCGATCATGGCCTTGACTACTGTTCTCCTGTCCAGGCTGGTGTGTCATATTGTACCCTGGGTAGTTTTTCAATAGAAATAGAAGGAAATTTAGAACCAGTCGTTCATATGTTTCTATCACATTTACCATGATGTGAAAATCATCCCCTTTTTAGGATTTAAGGTGTGTTTTTTAAATACTGATGTTTATAGTGTTCTATTAGACAACCTGTTAAATAAAAAAAAACTGATACCAGAGACAATGGGAAATTAAATTATGCATTCCAGTGATTTTATAGAGTGCTCAGTGGTCTAGTGCTCAGTCTGAGATTGCTTAAGAAATTTATATCATATATCCATTCTGAGGAATAGTAACTTGACATATATTTTTAAAGTTGCTGTAAAGCAAGAATAATGTACAAGCTAAAAGGTAAGATCTGAGATGATAAGAAATGCGGCTTACTTAGAAATTTGCGGAAGGGCAAGCAATTTCATGATATATGAAAATACGTAGCGATATGAGCTCTGCGATGATGTTGAATTATGACATTGTCATCATGGAGCTACAAACTGGATGCTATAGCCCAGTATACCTGATTAGATAAACAAAACAAATCCTTAAATTTCTCCCATCGGCAAAAATTCGAGAAACAATTAAGGGGTTTGAGTGTGTTTTAGACATTTATAAAACATAATTTCCCTATGGTTTATAAAGATGTTTAAAAATTGAGGTTTTCTTGACCAGAACGCCGATTTCCGACCATTCAGTTTCCACATGCTATTCTCATTGAGCTCTGATTGGTTAAGCTACACTGAACACTCAGCGTTCTGACCAAGAAAACCTCAATTTTTTCAACATTAGATCTAATTGTATCTTTTAAACAGTAGGGAAAATTAGGTTGGTAAATGTTTAAAACACACTCGAACCATTTAAATTTGCTAGAATATTTCTCTAATGGGAGAAATTTAAGGATTTGGGTTGTTGTTTCTGAAACCCGGTACACGAATATAGCATCCAGTTATAGCTCCGCAAATGATATTTCACATCCTCTCGGCCCGGAGCTCTTATTAGGTATATAGTGGCAAGGAAATACGGTAGATCAAATCAACAAATAATAATACATGTAATACATATAGTTCTTGTACATGTATACCACATATTCCATTATTATATGTCACGATGCGCTTATTTCAAATCCACCCATGTTGCATTAGCTTTGCTTATAATATAGATCAGAATCACTCCCACATTCATAAGGGGGTAGATCAAATTAGATCTAAACACACTGCTTAAAAGCATACAGTTTTACACAAAAAAGATCGCTCGATAACGACTGGAATGTACCTTTTTGTCAAAGACCAATTCATGCTGGTACATGTGATTGTTTGCACTTCTTTCTCACACAGCTCATAAAGCTGTGCCCAGAGGAAACATGCCTACACTCTATACTGCCCTTGTCTGTGCATGGGGAGTGAGACAGGGTGGCACTGGTAGCACGAGTGCTTACAGACTTACAGTACACTACACTCAATGACTCATAACACTGACATTGTAAATGTCGACTATACTTTAAATCTTGCAATCGTAAGTTAGAACTTCTGTTAAAAATATCAAGTTTCTTAAAACAACAAAGTGCAGAGGAATCTACAGCAGAAAATAGTATTAATTTGGAAATTACATGTATACATGTTCATGTATATCAAACACAGCGAGATGAGCAGGTGGGACTAAGCTGCCAAGTTCAGACAACCAATTCTGCCTCTCTTCACTTCAGCTCTTGATATGATCCATGTTTCACACCTCATAGTTGCACTGAGCGGATTAGTGAGATTGATATTGTTAAGGTAATATATATATTAAGCTAATATAAATATAATTTCTTACCTCTGTTTCAAATTCATCTGGAATTATCCAAGATTCCTAGGCCTATATTGCGAAGCTCATCTCAATTCCTTAACCACCAAATTTGAAAGCGTGCTTGTCCATACTACACTCACGCTCCGCTGCTGTGAGTGGTCAGTACTAGTAGTCTCTATTTTCAGACCCTGTTCTCTGTAATGGTCAGTAACATACTCAGCAGCGGTATTTATTTTTCTTACATCATATTAATTTTGAGCTACACAATGCAAATATTATAAAGCAGTATTTAAAAAAATCAATATAGCTATCTCAATAAGTTAATTTGCATCATAAATTTGTAATTCAACACTCATAAACTGAATCAGGTCTGCATTCATGCTGCGTTAAGTTTACAGTCACAATTCTAGCACCCCCTCTCTCTTTCTCTCTCTCTCCATCTCTGTGTGTGCCCCTCGCACTCATTTCTCATTCTCTTTGTCTTTTCTCCTAAACTCTCTTTTTTATAAATAGCCGGCGGAACGTTTTGCAGATTGGTGGGGCCCCAAAACAATAATAACTAGGAAAAAAAAAAACCTAACCATGGCAAACCACCATAGAAACCACTTTTGGGAAATTCAGTTAGCAAAACTTCCGCCGAATCTGCACACATGTACGAGGCAAAAATATTGGGGGTGCGGGCCCCAGCCCCCCCCCCCCCATACAATATATCTAATTATATGGCATACCATAGAACAATCATTTACCATAGAGATATACCATATATACAAACCATTCACCATATATCTACATCATATAATTTACCATAGAACAGGCATCTACCATATAGATGTACCATACAAATACCATACGCCATATACATGTATCTAATGATATGGTATACCATAGAACAAGCATTTACCATAGTGATGTACCATATACATAATCTACCATAGAAAATACCACACATCTACCATAGGTGATACCATACAATTACCACTCATTTACCATAATCAAACAATATCACTACCATACATCTACCATAGATAATACCATACAATTACCACCCATCTACCATAATCACACCACATAACTACCATACATATACCATATACCATATAACCACCTTTCATACCACACATGCAAGATTTTACAAATAAATAGAGATATACATGTACCATATACATACCATTCACCATATATCTACGTCATATAATTTACCATAGAACAGGCATCTACCATATAGATGTACCATATAAATACCACACACCATATATCTAATGATATGGTATACCATAGAACAAGCATTTACCATAGAGATCTACCATATACATACCACTTGCCACATATCTACACTGTATGGTATACCATAGAACAGGCATCTACCATATAGATGTACCATATAAATACCACACGCCATATATCTAATGATATGGTATACCATAGAACAAGCATTTACCATAGAGATCTACCATATACATACCACTTGCCACATATCTACACCGTATGGTATACCATAGAAAATGCTTCTACCATAGAGCTGTACCATAGAAATACCATATACCATAGAACCATACCATACATCTACCATAGAGTTTTTTTTTGTAAGGGTATGTCTGATTTTAAATGCTAGTTTCTACTATATTGTGATGAATAATTCATCCAAATCGGATTAACTGTGTTGAATGAAGTCTACTGTTCCATCTTGTACCAAAGATTACGTAATATTGTTAAACATGTTACAATGGCTGACCAATGAACCACATGTTGTCAGATTTGCTCTATTTGTGTTTGAACATCTTGTTATACATTTCTGTACTTCACGTGGAATTTTGAAAAAGCTACGTGCAGTTTGCAGTCATTTTGAGGACTTCGGTATAGCAATTAAACTGTATCTGATTATTTAACTTTTTCGTTAGACATTTGCAAAAACAGCAAATATACGCTTCCGATTTCACTGTGTGATAAGCCTGATTTTTAATGTTGTGCTTTTAAGTTAAAAAGGGACACATATCTTTTATTTGAACCTCAAAGAAGAACTGACGAGGGATATAAAATGACGAGGGATATGTTTAAGACAAGAAATAATTCTTGGAATAAAAATATTCCAAACTTTTTTCCAACCCTGTATACAACAAGCTTTGGCTCTCGTGGAAATAATTATAATTGTGGGAAAAGTAAATGAGAGTATACTGGTTGCGTAGCTTAAACCAAAGGTCCTCTTAGAGCTGTCCTCCCTTTTTGACATTTTTGCATTTTTGCAAAGGTTTTAAAAAAACGTCTCCGCCGGGAATCGAACCCGGTTCGTTGGCTTAGGACTCCAATGCCTTTACCACTAGACCACGGAGACGGGCCAGTGATTTCGGTGACACCAGATTCAATTGACCGAGAGATTGACAAATCCCCAACCTTATTAATTAAATCCTTTGTCGGGGGCAAGTGAGTTTTGAACAAAGACAAGCCGCATGCCTCATCTGGATCCAAGCAAATGCTTTGAGATACGCGTATACATTAGAAAAATGTTATTATAAGTAAATGTAAAGAAATAACTTATACAACAGGTTTGGCAACTCTCGTGGAAATAATTATATTTGCGAGAAATTAAAATGAGGGAATGATGGTTGCGTAGTTTAAATCAAAGTTTTGCATGGGGGGAACAGCGCGGCATGCCTGTTAGATAGAATTATATTACTACAAAAAAAAAGCTATGCGGATCATAAGTCATGTACATTATAAACACCACTCTTACTAATGGGTTTTTTTATACTAATAATATTCTAAAAAATTACGACATTTATCGATTAAATCTTGCCATACTTATGTATCAGTTTCACAAAGGAGAACTACCCAATGTTTATAATAATATATTTCAAGCAAATAATGAAATCCATCACTATCCCACCAGACAAATTAATCTTTATCACCTCCCAAGAACTCGTACATCATGATAGAGAGCCTAAGTTTAGGCACTTTTAAACTTAAACTAAAAAAATATTTTATTGCTTTTTATACACACTAAAATCAATATAATATATATAAACTAGTTTTTGTTGTTGTTTTTTTATTGTTGGAAGTTGGAGGAGGAACAATTAAGCGAGCAAGCATGAGCGAAAACAAACACTTCTCTTTTAATAAAATTTGGTATATTATCTGGGCTTTATTGTTGCAGATCGGGGCAGAATACATTAGCCCCAGTATCCGATTTGCAGGATTACAGCGCGAACTATTACTCTCCTAGTCTCATTTCAAGACACTACTATTTCCCTCAAACTATGTCATTCCGTGACATGGGGTCTGTTGGGCATGACCCAATATCATTTAGGCCTTGGGAAGCGGAAAGATATCAAAAGTCAACATCATTATTTCTTGTAGTTTATATCCGACTAAACATATTATAAGAGGCACAAAATTATCACAAAACCCGTACTTCGAATAATCTTTAAAATTGCTTTTGGAAAAAACCCACCCATTCTACCCATTTGACGAGCAGATAAAATTAAACAGTGTTCGCTCCAGCGACTTGATGACGCATTCTTTCCATCTTGTATGGGTGATAGAATGGTGAATTTTAATCACGTGTCAATCGCCAATGTAATGTGTGTGTGTGTGTGTGTAAACCTTGCATCCTACGCGTGCATACACGTACAAACATGGCGGCTGCAACTGGGATCATCTCCCTGACTATATCCGTTGTAGAAATCGCTGCAGAATTGAGAAAGCTAATCAAACAGGTGAAGGGGTTTGACAAAAGAAAAAGAGATTTAGAGGAAAACATCGAAGAGATGACTGACATTTTGAACAAGTTTTCTGCAGGCCTCCAGACGAATGACTTCGAAGGAGAACGATGCCGCAAGTATGTAGCTGTACATTCGATTCATATTTAGAGAAAAAAATGTCAGTACATTGTTGTCATTACGTTGAAAATGCGTGATATGTTCGGATACTTAAAAGATGTAACATTAGGTTATATCTATTTCAGTTTCTGGATTGTCATAAGTTAAATATGTATTTAATGAAAATTAAGAAAAAAATAAATGAAAAATGTGCTTGTGGAACAAGTGTGATTTACTGTTCACTCTGTTTAAGTTTTCTCCATGTATTAGGTATGCAAATGCTTAGCCTCAGAGGCTCAGAAAGATTGTGCAAAAGTGGCCCTAATCTAATGATCTGTAGTCAAGTTCATGCTATTGATATGCTTTTTTTTGGATAGATATTCATATGATTTCAATTTCAATTGAATTCAATTCTATTACTTAGCGCTTCCCTTACTAATCCTTACCTTAATTTGGCTAATGTGTGTGTATCTGTCTGTCCGTCTGTTGTTTGAAAGTGCTTAACCCTTCCTCCTTTTAAATCAGAAAAATCAGCCATTTACCCCCGGGATTGTGAACAGGAGGGCTCATAACCTGTGATAATCCAAAATTTAATACCTAGAAAGTAACAAGTTTACTTTACTTTTGGAGTGTACTGTCATTAATATAAGTTCATGGTTGAAATAAAAGAGTATCAACTGAGGAAGACACAAACAACTTCTATCAAAATATTTTAACAGCATGGCTGTACAGAGGGATCAAGAAAAATATAACGCTTTGGGTAATTTTGGCCCTCTATGCATAAACAGTGTAAACTGGATGGTCGCCCAATATTTATGACACAATGGATGCATGGCAATTGAGAGTCTAGAGTTTTTAAATATATTTGCTTATTTTGATAATTTTGTTTGACCAATCGTTATTTCAATGACTGCTGGTTGACGTTAATTAAGGGTACCAGCTATGTCCTGTTAATGGTAAATAAGAATTACAACAATTCACCCCTAAATAGAAATGAAAATTTGAAGTGAATGACATTTTGTTGATCTTAATGCATCTTAATGAACTTAGCTATAATTCCTTAGGAATGGAAGGCTAAAGAGTTCCCCTATACATGACTTGTGTATAAAATATTTAACCTTATATCACGTAATAATTGAGTACGGAAATTTTTTAAAAAAAGTGAAAGGTGGCCATAATTTGAGAAACAAAAAAGAAAGAAAGATGATATCATCCCCAGCATGAGCAGATTACTTCACTTACTAGAAGATGGAGATAAGCTCAGTACACACACACACACACACACACACATACTCACACAGGTATACTTGTGTGCCTTTCCCTTTGTTCTCTCTATTGTTCAAATAGCCACACAAGCCTGACGGAATAAAGGAATCTATTGTGTCACGCAAGTATACCCCTGTTGGTACACACACACACACACACACACACACATATATATATATATATATATATACTTCTAAGGAAATAACATATACAACAAGCTTTGGCTCTCGTGGAAATAATTATAATTGTGGGAAATATAAATGAGAATATAATGGTTGCATAGCTTAAACCAAAGGTCCTCTTAGAGCTGTCCTCCCTTTTTGAAATTTTTGCATTTTTGCAAAGGTTTTAAAAAACGTCTCCGCCGGGAATCGAACCCGGTTCGTTGGCT
This sequence comes from Heliocidaris erythrogramma, assembly GCA_025617745.1. NCBI lineage: Eukaryota > Metazoa > Echinodermata > Echinoidea > Camarodonta > Echinometridae > Heliocidaris > Heliocidaris erythrogramma. Next base: position 33,859,450 of record CM046863.1, on the reverse strand, counting down.
TAGGACTCCAATGCCTTTACCACTAGACCACGGAGACGGGCCAGTGATTTTGGTGGCACCAGATTCAATTGACCGAGAGATTGACAAATCCCCAACCTTATTAATTAAATCCTTTGGCGGGGGCAAGTGAGTTTTAAACAAAGACAAGCCGCATGCCTCATCTGGATCCAAGCAAATGCTTTGAGATACGCGTATACATTAGAAAAATATTATTATAAGTAAATGTAAAGAAATAACTTATACAACAGGTTTGGCAACTCTCGTGGAAATAAATATATTTGCGAGAAATTAAAATGAGGGAATGATGGTTGCGTAGTTTAAATCAAAGTCTTGCATGGGGGGAACAGCGCGGCATGCCTGTTAGATAGAATTCTATTACTACAAAAAAAAGCTATGCGGATCATAAGGCATGTACATTCTAAACACCACTCTAATGGGCTTTTTTATACTAATAATATTGTAAAAAATTACGACATTTATCGATTAAATCTTGCCATACTTATGTATCAGTTTCACAAAGGAGAACTACCCAATGTTTATAATAATATATTTCAAGCAAATAATGAAATCCATCACTATCCCACCAGACAAATTAATCTTTATCACCTCCCAAGAACTCGTACATCATGATAGAGAGCATAAGTTTAGGCACATTTAAACTTAAACTAAAAAAATATTTTATTGCTTTTTATACACACTAAACTCAACCCCTCAATAATATTTTGGTATTATGTATTTCGAATGATAATTATAATAGTGTTTATTAAAAAAAATAAACTTACACAACTCGACTTTTAACTTTTCCTCCACCCCCATCCGCCCCTGTCACTATGTCATTTGTTATTGTTTGTTTGTTTTTGTTTGTTTCGTTTTTTGTGTTGTTTTTTGTGTTTTTGTTTTGTTTTGTTTTGTTTTGTGTTGGGTTTTTGGCCTTTATTTTACTTCCTTGTGGATCCCTCATGTATAATTGCTTACAATTGCCTACAGTTTCCTGCTAAAATAATTAATGAACTCGAAATAATTAATTAATAATTGATAAGCTCGAAACACTAATACATTCGAAATCCATTCTTTTTTAATTACAATTTTGTATGTGCTTAAACAATAACGTCTTCCCGTATTTTTTTTTGTTCAAGTATTTTACAATCTCATCATTCCAGGGGCCAGCGTTTTGTACAAGCTCTGCTTCTTTTGCTGACCTCTTTTTTATTTCTTTTCTTACTTTAAATCACACACTTGAATAACTATGTACATGTATTTAAATCGTTCTATTATCTAAATTGATTCTAATGAGTAATATTGTTGTCATGCACTTCTCCAGTATTCATGTTACCCATACACTATGTTTATGATGATTACTTGCTGATTTGTGTTATATTATTACTGATTTGTATTTACATTATTATTGATTAGTATGTTGACTGCTGAAAAGAATTGAAATAAAACAAATCTAAAAATCTAAAAATCAAAGTTCCCGAGATCTGTTCTCCCTTTTTGAAATTTTTACCAATGTTGAAAAAATGTTTCCTTCGGGAATCGAACCCAGGTGGTTGGATTAGAAGGCCAATTCCTTAACCACTAGACCACGGAGACGGGCCAGGGATTTCGGCGACACCAGGTATACATGTATCTCAAAGCATACTAAATGACCTTGATTTTGACGGTTTTTAAAGTGTGTCATAGATTTGAGGTAAACACAGTTCACCTCCTTGACTTTGCATAGTTTCAAAGTGTTCGATACGTTAAATTGATTTAGTATGCAAATACATTTCCATTAAATTTTTGATATGACCAATTTTATTTGAATTCCCCCCCCCCCACCCAAGATTTTACAAATTCAACTGTCTATGTTTAAAATAAAACATGAGTTTTATCGTCAAACTTAAAAACAATGCGTTTGAAGACACATTGGAAGCAAATCCCCTCGACTTGCTTTAACACACACACACAGAGTCTTGTATTGCTTTATTTCCGAGGACAAGTGTTGTTCCTCTATTGTTCCTCCGTCCTCGGACAGTCGACGGAATAAGGCACAAATTCGTTCGAGGACTATTGTCCGGCTTCCGAGGACCATTGTTCTCATGATTTTTTTTTTGTTCTCTGTCCGAAAATGTTCTCGGACATACGGCTAAACACGCCCACACACACGCAAACATTAACCGACATTCCACACGCGCCCCCACTGACAACATGTATGGTTTAAAAAAAACAGTGATAATGAAAATATTAATATAAAGTCGATTCTTTTGTTTACATGTAGATAAAAAAGAGTATGGTATGCACATGAGTTATAAAAGGGATTAATTCCATTAATTTTTGAAGTAGCCAATAAAATACTAATAATCAGTAGACACGCCAAAAATTAGATAAATTGAATTACAATTTGCTTGATTGATTAGCAACTTGCTTCTACTGATCAGCTCCTTTCTTTCTTGATTTTTTTTTTTTGAGGGGGGGGGGGGTTTGTTTTTTGTTAAGTTTTGTTGGTCATGTTTTCATTTCTATTTGTTGTGAAGTTGATTGATTTTCTGTCGAAACGCAGCTGTAGTTAAAATTTCAATGCACCCTGACTATGTTCTTGTTATTCATCCAGGAGAGTGGAAAAGCTTGAAAGCTGTATGCGTGAAATCCAAGAGTTTTTAGGTAAACTTACTGACAAGTCTACAATGGAAAAGATTTTCACGAGAAGTTCAATAGAAGAAAAGTTCGACGAATTTAATAGAAGACTACAGACCAAACATAACTACTTTCAAACCGATCTTCAGGTAAACTAATCCATGATCTGATGACAGTGTAATCCGTGTGTTCTTTCATATTTGTCGGGTTAGGTCAAGATGAGATTGTCTATGTCTCCAAGGGTGTTCGTTAGACTTTCGGTAGGGTAGAGGATTATATTTTTCCTTCAAGTGAACAACCATGCAGACTTTCAAGACCGGTTTTTTGAAAATCTATTTTCCTCAACAAAAAAAAAACATTATGTGATGTGTTGTTTTGTTACTTTCTTTTTGCCGGAGATTGAATTTTCAATATATTTTTTGGCCATGCCCATTTAACTGAATAATGGATTTTGTTTATTTAAACAGCATATCCATAGGATCTTTTATTAATATATATTATAATATTGATATATCTTTTATTTGTATCAGTAATGTCTATATGAAATGATGTTTAGTTGAGCAATTCTTTTCTTGACAATTCTATGCAATTATGAGTATATAAAGAAATAATGCATGGCGTGGCACCAGAATACTTAAAAAAAGATTTACAACATGTCAGCTCTCTACATGATCACAGCACAAGACATGCTGTAAGAGATACATTGCGTGTACCTAAATTTAGGACGGACACATACAAACATAGTCCCCTAATATCTGGAATTGCAGTATGGAACCAACTTGAAACTTCTATCAAAATGTTGCCTACTTTAAACAGTTTCAAATACACTCTAAAAGCACTGTTATCTGCAGAGGAGATGTAAGCTGTGAACTATATGGGGATATTATGCATACCAACTTCTTTGGTATATGTGTTGTTAATTAATTATTTTCCCCTCATTTTGATGTGTGGTTATCATCCATATTTTAATTTGATTATTTCACAGTTTACAATGCTAATAATCCTTAATTTTAAAGTCGATTCGAAAATTCTTGTAAATAGTCAATGAATATTACTGAATGATTACTTAACTAATGAGGATACCGATTAATGTGTATTATACGTGTTTATGCTTGTGTATTTATATATATTGATTATTGTTGATGTTATTTGTTTTATTGTTACCAAACAGGGCCTCATGGAAGACCACCAAATTGGTGATATGAGCTACCCTGTATAAATATCAGAAATAAATAATAAATAAAATGCAACAATTTGTAAAACGGATCAGTGTCTAAAGAACACGATTTAATACGTTGAGTTTCCTTAGGATATCCGCTATAGAACAAACTGATGCTCGGACCGTCTTGTAATTGTGCATAATTGTTATAGAGAGGACTACCTAATATTTAAGAAAAATGAAGAAAGGAAAATCTGAAGGTTCCATCAAAAATATGAAAATATTTATTTTAAAGATAAATGAACAGAGGGTTTTAATAAATATTGTTCCTGTGTTGGCACTTCGTAGAACATCATAGCCAGTGCCACATCCTAAAATTTCATGAATACATTTAGATGAATTCAATAACCATTCCATCACCTTCTTACAATGTTTCATTTTCAGGTAGAAACATTTTCTGCCGTGATAGAAGGAAAGGGGAAAGAAGATGTGGATGTAGGGAAACTACCAAACGATAATAAACAGACCAGGTACTGAACTTTCAAATAATCTTATAAACCTTGCCATTGCAAGAAATATCTGTATGAATATTTTTGCTTTTAATTACATGTAGCAGGATATTCCACTTCTGAGAGCACAGTGCTATATTGCATGTTGACTCTCATACGATAAGCCTTGAGTTTAATCGCTGTTCGGAAGTTACATCCTCGGGTAAAGGTCTTTTTTCAGATTTGTCCCTCTTGACACAGGTGTACAAATGAGTAATTTAAGGGCCCTCATGAAGAAAGGTAGTAATACTATTGAGAATACCTTGGATAAATAAGACCATATTATTATTATTATTATTATTATTATTATTATTATTTATCATCATTATTATTATCATTACTATATTAACCATCATTAACATGATCATTATTGTCCTATAATCTATATAATTTGTGAGCATCATTAGTATTGTTATCACATAAACATTCTTTTTTTCCAATCTGCCAAAATTGATTTGTCAAACATTGCAGCGTTTGTACATGTACATTAACGTTATTTAATTTCTCTTGCAAAATCTTGGAAGCTTCGTAATATTTAGCATTGTTCAGCAATATGCCTTAAAAATAACGCCTATGAAATCCTATGAAATCCTACAAGTTTCGAAACATGTTTTACTTAAATTGGAAAACCGTTAATGTCAACTATTGCTAACCACTTTTTGGGACGAATGTTTTCGTTTTACGTTATCAATAAAATAATAATGCACGTATGGTATTATTTGTTTTAATAGTGATAACAGTGAAGCCATTGCACCAAGAGAGTCTGAAAGCGTGAACCCTGCATTGGATAATTCAGGTACCAAATGTTAGTTGTGAGTTAAGCGCCGAAGTTTTGTTTTTTGCTTAAAACCTGATTACAAATCGGTTAACATGGTTAAACAATATCAAGAAGTCGTAAACATGTCGGTGAATATAGGCTTGCTGGATTTGATACCGTCACCTCATCTGCCGTAGGAAACTAGCATTCATCCCTAAAATTTTATGTCGTTGCAATTAGGAAATATAAATTTAGTCGAAGATACACACCGTAGATATGACACCTTGATCAATAAAATCTGGCTATTGACAGCTGTAGAGCAGTATTTACCCGATCAAAATAACGTTTGGCTAAAATGGTCTCCATTCCAATGAATGCATTCGTATGAAATAAAACTCCTGAATACCATTCATCGGCCTAAACGCATTCCATAGCTTCATGAACGGTGTATATGCAAAAATAAATTGGGGGAAAAAATGCCAATCAAAGTGAGCTTTCAGAATTTTGTCCATTAAGGGAAGTCAGCGAGGGGGCAGAGACTTTACCAAGTTCCACATCGTTGCCCTCCCCCCACCCCCATTGTTAATCAGCCCATTTTCTAGTGGAGTCGGATAGTTCCTGTATCAAGTCTATCATAATTCGAAAATTCGGTAGTCGTCGATTTACTTCTCATTCAGGATATCATTCTTGCCCTTTTCTTTCTCTTTAAAGGTAATGACAACGTCTCAATGGACGAAAATGGACGAGCATTGCAGAGTACTGTTGACCAAGATGACTTAGCAAAAAGGTATTGAGCTGTTCATTTTCAGATAATGAATTATAAAAGTAGGGGATACCCTTTTATTGCATTCATTCAAGAATTATTAGGCCATATAACTAGCTTTTGTTTCCAACATGGTATTTTCCAAGAAGGGACCCTTTAGTGTTTACAAGTACATTCAGCAAACAACAAAGTGGACTTTCTTTATAGTTCTGATTTTCAAATACTATCTAATACAAACCTATCTGTCATATACATATTCTCGCAATTTCTTTCACATATATATATATATATATATATATAAAGGAATGAATCCTTTTCACAATGATATGCAATTGGAATCTTACCCTTCAAGCATGAATGAACATAACCATTGAACGAAAAATAAATCTTTGGAAGAAAAATGCAAAAATGGGGCACCTGGCTATTCAAATGTTGATAAGCATTTCAATATTGTAGAGTCAATTAAACCATGCCTCATGGGTCAGCAATGTGGGAAGATTTGGGAGTAGACAGGGTAGGGGCTGATTTATTGGTAGAGGTGCTGGTATCTTGTAATGTTTATATTGGACAGGAAGTGTTCTGGGAGGAAGGGATAAAGGGGAGATTATAATCAATTGGTGGCGGATGGGGATTAAAGATAACATCACTATGGGAGCGTGGGAACAAGGCTTCTGATTGTAGGTGGTCAGAACATGAAAGGGGGAAGGGGCTTGTAGTGACAGAGCTATGGATGGCTCTGACTACTACACAACAGTAGCGCCACATTTAGGCCGAAAAAAAGAGGAATATATATTTTTTTTCGGAGTGAAATGGTTTTTATCGGAGTGAAATAATTTGGTGAAAGAGGAATGATTTCTACGCACATTACTCGCATGTATATTATACGAGAGGAATATATACGTAGGTCGAGATCGGGGTCTAGATGCATGACAAGCGAAGTTCGTTCGAGACAAACAGGCCTATAAATGGAATGCATTTTTCTTTTAAAGTGGAATTAATTCCTTCTTGAAAGTGAAATTAATTTTTGGTGAAAAGTGAAATGAAATTTTGTGAAAAGTGAAATTATTGTTTTTTGAAAAGTGAAATGAATTTTTGTGAAAAAAGAAATAATTTTTTGTTAAAGTGAAATGTATATTGGCTGGAGTAAAATACTTTTGTAAAAGGGAAATATATTTTGTATTGATGTTGAATAATTGAAAGAAAATTGTTGCAAAAATGGGGCATCTGGCCATTCAAATCTTGATGAGCATTTCCATCTTATAGAATCAAATTAACCCACTGACTACTGAATTCTCTCATTCCCATAGGCTTAATTCAGGGACCACCCGGTTCCCATATGCATAGGCAAAGGGTAAAACAATGGAGGAAAAGCAATCAGGAGAAACACTTGAACTTCCTTGTCAAAACCAATAATTCCTGAGACTGCGGTTGCCCTCCTCATTGTTTCTCATTCTTTCTTTTCATTTTTGAACAAGAATGTCAAACAAATCCACATGTTCATTAACAATTGAATGGCTACTTGCTCTATTTTTGCAATTTTCTCAATCAGACCTTCTCACAGTTATATGAATACTCATCCAAGCGTGAAAGTTTTAAAGCCTGATCTTAATTGATGTTGGTAGAGTATTAGTATTTCGTTAATTAGATATGTATTTTATTATTTTTCATTGATGGTTAATATGGAATTTTTTACGGTAAAGTGTATCCTTTTCTTTTTTTCCGAGTGAAGTTGTTTTGGATAAAACAATAAAAAATCTAAGAAATTGACTGAAGAAAGTTTTAGAAGATCTTAGAAGTGACAACGCTAATTGTTTCTCTGATTACAGAAAAGGGAATTGATAAATGGTTCAAAGCTTCTCAGCATTGTAATGACCTTCAAGCACGAATGTATCCTAGAAGCAGCTTTGGGTGTTTAAACATGCCTTAGGGAAAGGAGCGAAATTAAATGGGACAACATTTAGTACTTCAGCCAGATTTGGTTTTAAGGGGAAAGGACACGTACCTAGACTTCCCTATACATAGATGGATTTAGTTTGTTACTAATTTATTCATTTATTTTGGAAATTTTCAGTGAAATTTGGCTTGATGGTAGCTAGTCGGTCTGGGAATCAGGTCCCGACAGATTATTATGGGGGGCGCCAAGTGGAACATTTATGATTCAATATTGAAATCAGTCTCATGGATTGCTAACCAAATTTCTGAGACTGTTAATATGTTATATCATTCAGAAATGTTATGAATTATTTCATTCCTTTCACGTTATCAGTAAAAAAACAACCTGATGCACGTATTGTATTATTTCTTAACAGTGAGAACAACAAAGACATTCTAATAAGAGAGCCAGTTAGCATGAACACTGCGCTGAAAAACTCAGGTATTTAAAATGAGTTGTGAGTTAAACGTTGAAGTATTGTAATTTTAACATTATCTTTTTTTTTTCTTAAATTGTGATTTTGAAATCTATTGTCATGGTAAAACAAGTTTTTTTCTCAGAGTGTTGAAAAGCCGTACAAATGTCGGTGTAAGTTTGCTGGGTTGATACACTCACCTAATATGCCATAGGAAATCTACATTCAACCCTAGATATCGTTGCAATCAGTGGATATAAATTCAGTCAAAGACAACTCAGAGACTCGTTCAGGCACTGGCTGTGTCCCGTATTGATTAACAGTCTTTTGTAGCTGTCTGATGCATAAATTCTGCGTTCCGGCGTGACGTCATTTTCCTAACGACGACCCTAGTAACACTCAGTGGGTGAAAACACGGCCCGCTTGAGCGTCGTCGTACTTAGTTGACTTCGGTACCACACGTAGCATTTGCGTGCAGTAAATACATTGCATTTTATTTCTATGCGCTTTAAGGAGAACGACTCTTGCACAGGGAACATCGCCGGAAATTCTCTCCTGGCAGGATAACCTCATAGTTGTAGGAATGGTTGATGTCATATTCAGGGAATTCAAAAAATATAAACAAAACTTTCACAAAACTTAGTAGGTGGGATTGTACAAAGTCTCATACCATAACGATACGATACTGTGAACAGCTGCATGAGCGAGTTTTTGTTTTTGGTTCTCATGACACATGTTCTGTCTTTGAAATCTCTATAAATCTATTGGTAAATATATATATACATATTTATATATAAGACTGAAGCTAAATATCAGCAAGATATGTATCTATTATGAAATAATCCGAACAAATGATCTGAATGTATTTGTCGGTTCCCAGCGATTGTTGTTATCTGGATTTTTCCTGCCGATTTCGACTGCGTTTACCCATTTGCCCATCTTTCGCGCTATTTAACGCGATCAGGAAAAAAATTGAAAGAGATTATCCGTCCATAATATTGTGGTTGTGACAACCTATCTATGGCACATCAAATTTTAGGCATTTTGATAAAGAATAGAAAAAACACATTATTCCCACAAAACCAAACTGCGTGCAAAGTCATTGTGTTGCTATGCGTTGCCAAGCTATTGTTTTCACCCAGCGGCTGTCATCAAGACGAAAGTTCCCGGATGTCCGGAACGGAGAATTAACAAATTACAGAGAGTACAGAATTCCGCTGCCAGGCTCATTGCCAAAAGAGGTTCACGTGAGTCCATTACCCCCTATTGCTGAGGGAGCTGCATTGGCTAAGAACTAAAGGAGAATTAACCCCAGAATATTAATGTACTTATGTTCAAAGGTGTTATATATTCTTAATCATTGGCCTATATCACTTTAAAATATCAGAAAAGGGTTTAAATCCAGACATTCTGGCACATGGCCAGTATCGTCTACTAACACTTTACATGGGGCTGCCATTTCTTGATGATATGGAGTTGTACATGAACCATTAGAAGGCGTTCCGGTCAAGAAGATATTTTTAATCCTAGAGCTAAATTGCTTCTCTTCATTGCAATAAAATCCCCATATATGATGGAAAATACTACCAGGTGTATACATATATTCTAACATTTGAAATGTTTAGATTTCTTTTGAAATTCTCTGGTTTTGATTTTTTTTTTATTCGATTTGAATTTATTCTCATATTTCACAAAATAAGTAAAATATCAACACAATAAGACAATACATTTATTTATAACAATACAGTGTGGCAAAGTATTTTCAGTATAGCAAAAAATGGCAGTAGATTGTAACAATGACAATAAATGAGTTCGAAATATGAAGGAACCTGCATAAAAAGCAGAGCTTGTAAAGTTTGCAGGTTCCTTTAAAATATTATGAAATCAGCAATCAAGGAGACGGAACACAAAAATCAGACTACATTGGAAGAGCCAAAGGCAAGTAAAAAGAAATTGTGGGGTAAAGAATGAGAAGAAAAATGGAGAAGCTATAAGAATAAGAGAGAAAGAGAGGTGGGTAAGAAAAGAGAGAGAGAATTCAATACTAACGCAGTAACGTACTTTAAAAAAAAGATACAAGGGTAGAAAACAAGGCAAATAAATAATTCATATTTGTTCAGCCAGTGCGTCTTAACTGGGTCCATAACTGGACAAAAGAGAGCATTTTAATTTACATTTAAACGTATTTAAGGATAAACAGTTGATTATTTCGTTAGGAAGATGATTCCAAAACCTGGGTCCTTCGAATACAATTGTTCTTTGAGCAAATAATGTACGAGTATGTGGAAGGTGGAATGAGTACCTTTGGCGGGTAGGATAAGAATGGATGAGGTTGTTTCTTTCAAATAAAGATGAAACAATTTCCGGTAAGTCGTCTTTTGAGAGTTGAAACATACCCAAGTGAAATTCGTATAGATCATGGAATTTTAGGATTTTATTTTTTAGAAATAATGGATTTGTGTGAGCATAAAAGTCAGATTGGTTAATCAACCTAATAGCCCGCTTTTGCAATTTAAATAACTTGTCTAATAGGGTCTTGTTTGTATTGCCCCAAGCCAATATACCATAATTTAATCGTGATGAAATGGGAGTCATATATAAGTTTAACAGAATATAATCAGGAAAAAAGAATTTTAGTTTGTTTAGAATACCGATATTTCTAGAAATCAATTTACATAAGTAATTGATGTGACACTTCCAAGACAAATCATGATCGATATAGAGTCCAAGAAATTTGGTAGATTCAACCTGTAATAAATTGACATTATCCATAACTACTTGACCAGGTAAACTTTTAAGAGAATTGCTAAAATTGGTTTTCTTAACATTAAGTGATAACTTGTTAGCTCTTATCCAAGACTGAACTGAACGAAGTTCTTTATTCAAAAGATTAAGTAGTGTATGTGGGTCACAGTGAGATAGAAAAAGATTAGAATCATCAGCAAACAAAATAAATGACAAAATATTGAAATAATTTTTAAAATCATTAATATAAAGAATAAAAAGTAAGGGGCCAAGGAGTGATCCTTGGGGTACTCCGCAAGATATTGATTTCACTCTGGAATTTTTACCTACTAAAGAAACAAATTGTTTACGAGAAGTGAGGTAGCTCCTGAACCAGTCCAAGGCCCTCCCACGAATACCATAATGTGATAATTTGTATAACAAAATATCATGGTTGATCGTGTCGAAGGCCTTGGAAAGGTCCAGGAATATACCAACAGTGTGTAAGGACTTATCAACAGCACATGCAACCTTATCAATAAAAGAAAGTAAAGCATGAACAGTTGAAAGTTTTTTCCTAAAACCAAACTGAGTATCACATATTATTTTACAGTCTGTTAAAATTTAATTAAGCGCTAGTACATTAATTTTTCAAGTAACTTTGAAATGGATGTGAGAAGTGAGATTGGACGATAATTGCAAATAATTATCTCGTTTTGCTGAATAGAAATCGATTTCTTGGGCTTGCCTGGCAGCGCTGAACATAATTTATACAACGCGCATTCTGACTATTGGAGTCCATTATCTCAAAGCAGGTGAATGCACAGTTTGTTACTATTGACATGATTGACGCTGGGGAAAGTTATCATCCATAAATTTGAATGAATTTTTCTCCGTCGCGTATGTCATAGTATCACGAAAATAGATTTATATTTAGTAAAATAGTAATTTTCAAAGAAATATAAAACACATTTTCGTTTTTAGAATATATGTATATATCTGTTAAATATTTTAAATCTCAAATGGGATTTTGTATCAGGAAGAAAGACAATTTTTCCTTCGGATTAAACATATCTTTATGTACAGATCAAGAAAATGGCAGCCCCAGGTATCGCTAGCAGACGATACATATTGCTGAGAAAATCTTGCTTTATACCCATCTCGTATATTTTAATGCAAAACTACGTAGGGCAACAAGAAGCAATAAATTTACATCTTTGAATATAAGCGCATTTATATTTTGAGGTTAATTCCCCTTTAAGGATCGTATCGTGTTCAAGATCATTTTGTTAACATTCAAGTGTCTGAGAAAAACTGCCCCTGTCTACATTCAAGCGCTTATTAAGAAATACTCACTCTCCCGCAATTTGCGATCAAATAATAAATCACCTTCCACCAACACCATATCTTACCATGATCTTTCAAGCAGCATCCCCTCAGCTCTGGAAAAACCTACCAGAATATATCAAACAAGCAGACTCCACCGAAAATTCAAGTCTATGTTAAAAACATATTCCTTCGTGCAATAGTGTCAAGTTCTCTTTACCCAAACTTTTGATCCATCATAACTGAAACTACCCCTCTCCCTCTGCCTCTATTATTTTCTTTTCAGCGCATAGAGACCTCTGTGGTGATAAACGCTTAATAATAATTGTTCATTATTATTATTAACTTATAGCCTATCAAATTTATTTTAATTTGACACATTGATTAATGAAATCCGGTCATGGACAGCTAAAGAGCAGTGCAGCATTTTTCCCAATTCATATCCTTGTCAAAATAACGTTTGGTCAAATGGCCTGCATTCCAATAAATGCATTCACGTGTAATAAAAGCAACTCCTGAACACCATTCATCACCCTAAACGTATTCTATACCGCTTCATGATCCGTGTAGCTTTATATGATGTCTTATATGTAAAAAGTCGAAGAAAAAAATGTAAATCAAACTGAGTTTTAAGCACTTTATCCATTAAGAGAAGCCAGCGAGAGCTTAATATATTTTACCAAGTTTTATATCATTGCCCCACCCTTTTTGGTTTTAATCTACCCATTTCCTACCCATTTTGATATTCATTCAGGTTATCCTTTTTGCCTTGTTCTTTCTCTTTATAGGTAGTGACAGCGTACCAATGGACAAAAATGAGCTTGACTCTGCATTAGCGTTGCAGAGTACATTCGTCCAAGATGACTTACAGAGCAGGTACCGAGCTATTCATGTTCAGCTAGTGAATAACAAAATATTCCTGGATTAGGGCCACCCTTTTATTATTCTTCCTAAGACGAGGCCCATGTACTGTATGCCAGATGGATATTCTGTAAGTGGGATGGGCACGTGGGATGGGCACTCCCTCTTTCCACAAAAAGTACTGTAGTTTATCTGTTACCCATTCATTCATTTCTTATTCTGTTTCAGTTTCAGTGATGTGAGGATAGACGGGAGTGGGCCTTTGAATCAGGTTCCTGCAGATGAGACCCCGGTAAGAGTCTCAGAAGCAATAACGAAGGATGAAGATGTGGAATCACTTGCGCACGCCCCGCAAGTACGACAGGACGACATACACAGTAAAAAATATTTTAAACAACTCTTAAAATTTTTAAACAACGCTGTTTAAGCCAGTCACTCTAACAACTATTGTTAAACATGTTTAACAACCTAGATTGTTTAAAGTTTAAACAACCTCTTGTTTAAAATTTTAAACAATTTGTTAAACAACATCTTTTAAGCAACTAGGTTGTTTAAATTAAGTTGTTTATTGTCACTTGGTCTAATGCCAACTAGTCTAATAGACAACTGGTGTAACATAATTCGGTCTAATATCAGTTGGTCTAAGAACCAGTTGGTCTAATCATCATTTTGTCCAATTGCCATTTGGTCTAATTGTCATTTCGTCTAATTATCATTTGGTCTAAGGTCAATTCGCCTAATAGCCATTTGGTCTAGAACCATTCGGTCTAATAACCATTTGGTCCATTATCAATTGGTTTAATTGCCATTTCGTCTAATCATGAAATGGTCTAAACCCATTTGGTCTAATACCCATTTGGTCTACACATCATTTGGTCCATTTATCAGTTAGTCTAACCTCAGTTGGTCTATCATCATTTGGTCTACACCCATTTAGGTTAATAACCATTTGGTCTAATTGTCATTTGATGTAATTGTCATATGGTCTAATATCATTTGGTCTCATCACCGCTTCGTCTAATTGGGCTAATTTCTTGTTTGCCCTCTTATACGACTACGGACATTGAGGGAGATCATTAAACGGGTCCACGAAGAATGACGGATGCTCATGAGCATGAAATAGGGTTAGGATTGGGTCCCTTAAGTTTCGGGTCCCTCGCCCCCCCCCCCTTCCCCATAGTGCCAGTGCCCCCCCCCCCCCCCACAGCTTGCGGGAGGTGGGGGGGGGGGGGGGGTACACAAATGCAGGTTTGTCAATATGCTTGGCGAGAGACCCATATTTTCTTGGTTTCGCCAGCTCTCCAAAAGTTCCTGGGGGGGGGGGGGGGGTCGACAATTTTTTTCGCCAGCCCTCAAAAATTCTCTCAGTGCGGGGGGAGGGGGGTTATTGGGGTCCAGTTTCCCTCCATAATTCTTTGACGAGCAAGGAAAAAAATCGTTCTAAAAGGGGAGGCACATTTAAAAAGGGGGAATAATTCTCCCCAAAGGGGTGGGGGGGGGGGGGGGGGCACGGACCGGCCCTGGTCGTAGAGACGTAAAAGTTAGATCTGTGATCATCGATCAATATTCAAATTCAATAAGCACCGAATATGCGCTTATTTGCGCTGCGCGCGCAGCTCGCGGCAGCAGTATACACGTGCATACGATACACATACAGCGCTTAGTAATCCGTCCCGGTCGCCCCGGCGATACATGTGAACTTAAACAGTGGCGTATCCTCCGGCAAAGGGCAAGTAGCTATGGGTATAAACGGTGTATTTCACCCCCCCCCCCCCCCAGTTTGAAAACCAAGAAGAAAAAATAATAACAAAATTAATTAAAAAGAAATTCCATTCTAGATCTAGTTTGTGCTTTTTTTTTCTTCCAAAAACACCTTCATCAATAGGCTATTATGTTGTGTGTGTGGTTTTTTTTTTTGGGGGGGGGGGGGGATTATTTATTTTTATTGAATCAAACATATTCACAACATTTACAAACAATTTTTTTTTTTATTGCAGTCTATAAAATAAAAAAAGGAAAGGCAGCAATTACATCATGTAACTATATGACATACAGTTCAAAAGAGCACGGGTAGCCTCCTGGGGATAGCCTACACTCCATACATAAATTTTCGGATTGCCACTATTGGCCACAATAAATTAATGCACTAGGAATCCCCTTGACAATCCTCTATGGCCCGTGCTATGAATATTCATGAGCAAACGAGCTCTACTGAGCATGTGCAGTAGATTCTCCATGGTAATTAAACCTGGGCGGGGCATTTAACCCAGGGTTAAATTTTAAACCTAGATTTAACTAAACCTGGCTATCAGAATACCAAATAGAGTTAAACTACACTTAGGCTGAATGTGAGGTTTAAGTGTAGTTTAGTTAACCTAGGGTTAACTTTAGTCTGGGGTTAAATTAAACCTGATATCAGAATACCGGCCACTGGGTTTAGACAAACTGGCAATTAGACAAGATGATGATTATACCATTTGGTTATTAGACCAACTGGTTTTAGCCTAAATAGATATTGGACCAAGTGAACAGTAGTAGACGAACTGATAATTAGACCAAATGGGTTTAGACCAAATGGGTATTAGACCAAATGGGTTTTAGACGAATTGACTATAGACGAATTGGTGATTAGACGAAGTGATTATTAGACCAAATGGTTATTAGACGAAATGTTGATTAGACGAATTGGTGGTGGACCAAATGTTGTTCGACCGAATGATGTTAGACCATTTGGCTATTAGACCAGTTGGCATTAGACCAAATGGCAATTTACCAATGACACACACTATAGGACCGGTCCCATGTGCGCGTTCACTGTGTGTGCAACTTAGAGTGCGTTTAATAATATGCTCACCTTTTTTCAGGCCAGAATGAGGCTTTTGTTACGCGTTTAGATCAAAAGACGGTTGCGTCCTTTCTCAATTTCGTAAAATCGTCGATCGTGAAGGCTGATCGTAAACGCACAAAAAGGTGCGTTTACGATCGGCGTTTCTCCAGAAATACGGTTTCTGGGGAGCATAAACGCACGATCATTTGTAAACGCGTTTAATTGACGTCATGATAAACATATTTCTGGTTCACCTGAACAACCTTCCTGAAGAGTTCTGCTAGAATACTGAATAGACATTTCCAGTTATAATTCCGATGAAATTCATTAAAGTGATATATTGCATTTGAAAGTCAATAATCAAACAATGGCTTCTTCGAACAATTTCAATGTATCCTTTTGATTTTGAACAGAAAAGTACTTGAAAAGTGCATAATTATGTCATTTTCCCTCAGTTGTGTGTATCCAACCAAGCACAGTTAAAGGCAATCGTACCTAACTAATTAAGAACATAACCATGAAAGAGTTCCATCGTAAACAGGTTTTCCGCCAAAATAGAATTTTCAGAGTTAAAGATGTCTGACAGAAGAGGAAAGCTAGCATTTTATCGATCTGAAATCAGACTTTGGGAAAGTGGTGTAAAACTAGTTTCTGGGTCATCGAAATTTGTGTTTTTTGCAAAACGGGTTAAGAGCCACCTTGGTTTTTTTTAAAACATGGTTATATCCTATTGACTAATCAGCGCTCAGTATTTTATCATATATGGCGGCGCCCATAATAAAGTAGATTTGCGCTTCGGAGATTCTAATAAGGGACCATTTCTATCAACAAGAATACTTGTTGATGGGTCGGGGGAGAAGGCTTTGCTACAGGACGACACGAGCCCTTTGTAATTGCGAACAAAAAAGAGAAAGAAAAACAGAAAACAGAAAAGGGAGAAAAAAGAACTCGATATGTGAGTGCAGGGGGGGGGGGGGGCTGGGCGAATGCATGTGTGTGAAACAAAGAGGACATGTGCTTTTAACGTTGTCAATGCATTAACAACGGCGTTGCTAGAGGACGGTACGTGCCCCCCCCCCCGAATTTGCGAACAGAAAAAAGGGAGAAAAGGAAGAGAAAAATGGTATGTGTGTGTGGGGTGGGGGTGGGTCCGAGGGTATATGTGTGAAAGAAAGAGCACATGTGTGTTTGCGAGTGCATCATCGGTGGTGTTGCTAAAAGAGGGCACGTGCCCCCAACCCCATGGAATTGCGAACAAAATAGAAATAAAAGGAGAGGGGAAAAGGATAAAAAAAAAATTCAAGTTCATTATCAATGCCTTTGGTAAAGGAGGGCATGCCCTCCGTTCCTCGTAGTACTGCGAAAAGAAAAGGAAATATTAAAAGAAAAAAAAAACAGGGAAAGAAAAGGGAGAGAACAGAAGACGATATGACTATTTCCAGCACCGTCCACCAATCAAAGGCCTCATTAATTCTGGCATTTGCCTTCTATTTTCAGAGATCGATGCCGTTGTCCCGTCCCCACTATGCCAGTGCCCCTTCAGTGACTGACAGACTCATTGTCCTTCATATTTTCCTTCTAAACACATGGGTGTAGGGTAGTGTTAAGGTCTTGACCTATAATTTCCCTGAATGAAATTATATGAGGATTAACAGGGCATTCCAAACAAGGCCAGGGCCCCCTTGTGCCCCTCCCCTGGCTACGCCAGTGTGTAGTATATGTGGGTGTGCTTTTTCACGTGCATTGATTTTGTGTCTGTGCGTATTAGGATAGGATAGATACCCCACTATACTGTGAGAATTTAATGGAAGTTCATTTCGATTGATTAAGATGGATGTAACCCGTTTTTTGCAATAAAACCTGCAAATTTATCATTTTTAAGGATAATTTAGAAAATTGAATTTAAACTAATAGCGTCATTTCACTACTCTTGTGCGATGATATAAGAACACAGAGAATCATAACTGAAGGATAATTATTTTAGTCATAACAAATAACTCACTTTTTCTCATTTCATTGAAAATAAATATATCCTGTATTCGATGAAACTCTTCATACCATATCGTATGATCAAACCTTTAGAACATTTGTCAGTACCATAGGAAAGCTCATCATGTGGGGAATTGACATAAAAATAAAAACTCATCTCAAAATCCAGGGTGTACGGAAACTATTGAGCAGCACTGTATACATCATTGGAAGGTTCCTTTTTTCCCTTCTATTAACCCTTTGACTACTGAATTCTCTCATTTAACCAACGCATACGGAAACCGAGTGGCCCCTGTATTAATACAGGGGCCACTCGGTTTCCATATGCAATGGAGATCATACACATCAATAAATTACAGAAATTACACAAACAAAAAATCCAACTACGTATTTTGGACAGTTGGGTTTCTGACACTGCTAATGCAAACTGTCTGAAATCGGTCATGCGTAATTTATTGACCATGATTTCCATGCCATCTGAAAGAAGAGAAAATGAGCTTTGCAACGATTTATAATTATATTGACCAAATAATAATTTGAAATTATAAACTAATACTGCCAACAATCTTCAGTTACCCTTTTATCACAGAAACTGTGATCGAGGAAAGAAGTGTATTTATTTAAAATATATTCAATAAAAAGAAAAAAAAAAAAGGATAGGAACTAATCTATATTTGGAAATAATTTCTAAGCGTTGTATTTTAAGTCATGGGCGGGGTTGCGATACTGATATTGTCTTTAAAGCGTTAAATATGTTTTAATTTCTATCCTATGTACAGCTGATCATACAGCTCGTTTCGTTGTGCAACTAATCTAGTGCAACTAAATTTCTATCAATTTAAAACATTTCGTATATATATCGGCATAAGTGTAAAAGTCCTGTTTCATAATTACAAGCTATCTTTATAATAACAACAATATTTAATCGATTCTTTGTAGATGAAACGCCAAAATCAGCAGTGAGCGGCAAACAGAAAGGCGCCTGTGGAGGAACGGAATTAAATGATATATATCTGCTCTCCAACGGTATACCGTCTCACGGTAAGAAGATATTGGATATAGCAAAAGAGAACGACTGGAAAGTATTCACTGAAAAAAATTACAAGCTTGGTGTGGGTATTATGGATAGTATGGCGCGTGCGATCAAAGCAAGTAGATACGTGATAGTATTGATGTCCAAAGAAGACTATGAAAAAGGTGAGCGATACAGGGCAATTGAAATGGCGTTTAAGTATCATGATAAACCTCCTTACGATAAGATTATTCCCATACAATGCTGCAAAGATGAAGAAGTGGCAATCCAATTGGAATCGTTGAACCGGGTCAAGATTGGTGATGAAGATTTGGAAGAACGGCTCAAAGCAAGTATCAACCAATCTTAAAGAGAAGAACGCGAGAGGGATTATTCTGCAAAATTAATACCTTCCACTGCAGTGGGGTAACATGGGTCCAAATACTAATGCGGCACAAGCATTATGGGAGTAGGGAGAGGTGGCACCGGTCTTAATCAATGATGAAAAGCAAATTAACTAGGTCATTTTTAGGGGGAGGGTGTGAGGAGGGTTTCTAGCTTCTTATTTCTATCTTCCCTTTCTTATTGTCCCTCATCCAGCTCATTTTTTTTTCATTTCTGTCTTGTTTCTATCTTGTTTTCATTTTTTTTTCATTTGATTGGAGGTACGCGTGCCCCCCACCCCAACCCTATGTAGGTACACCACTGTTGCAGTATACGCTTGTAAGATGGTAATGATTTTTATCCGAATCGTTTTAGGTAGTCTAAATATGATTGCATCACGTACATACAAAAATTATCTTATATGAACACCATTCCAAAAATGGTGATGTACTGTAATATAAAAACAAATATAGACAAGCAAGTTAGGTTAAATGGTCTGAATCAAATTCTCCAAATGAATGTTGTCAGAGACCATGAATTCCACAAGACCTACTTAGCACGGGCATCCGAGGGGAATGGATAGGACTACTTGAAGTTATGTTTTATTGCAAATATAATGATTACTAGGAATATACTTTTAGGCATAACGCCACTTGATAAGGTTTGTTCTTTGTCATGTTGTTTTGGAGATGTTAGAGGGAAACGGTCTTCCATTTTTATTCATTTAAAGATAAAGTTGAATTCTGGTCATGCGATAACATTGTCCAAAACTGTCTCAAAGCAATTGAGAAAAGTTGATTATATGGTACATAAGAATTGGTGTATGGTGAAAGGTTTTGGAATCACCAAAACGAGAAGAAATTGACTCAATCCCACTGACATAAAAGGAATGAGAAAGCTCACAAATTATTTTTCTCCTTTCCCAGAACTCAACCTTACCTTTAAATGGTAATGGGACTTTGTGTATCATCCTGCGCTTAATTATATATTTATATCGGCCTAACTTTCTGTTCAATTGATAATTTTTAGGTAATTTGTGTTGGTTCATGTGATATTAAAACATATTATTTCTTTTACATCAATAGAAATTGGTGTAAAAAAAAAACATACTCCTTATTTCATCAATTTTTTGTATTTGATTTTCAATTGTTATATTATCTGATTTGTGTAGATTTAACACGATCGCAAAATCTTTCGAGAAAACAACTCAAGGGCAATTTCAATACCGTGTTGTATACCTAATAGAAATCACGTTCGGATTTCGTAAAACATCATTGTAATCTTCGCACATTTCCGAGGGTGATTGTCCATGCTGTGGTAATTTTCTTAGGTTGATTTCTCAAAAGTCTTCGCGATCGTGTCCTTTTTAACCCTTTCAGGAAGGAATTATGCAAGGGCTAACTTGATCAGCTTTTCTTTTTTAAATAATTAGCAATGGTATTTTTTTAAATTCATTTTTATTTTTATTTTTTAATTAATTAATTGATTAATTGATTGATTGATCGATTTTTATTTTTTTAGGGGGTATATTTTTCTTATAAAGAGTCATGTATCAGAATTGAATATGCATTGACTACAGCAATGTCAAAAGGTGACCAAAAATGCAAATTTGCATGGAAAGACATCAATTTATGTTAATTTTTTTTTATTATGAAGCCAATTTAAAGATTTCAGTGTGTATTACCTTTTTAAAAATTCCTAGCGTCAAGCGCCAAATGATTACGCATCAAAAATGTGTACACAGTTTGCAGAAATGTCTGCTATTTCTGCTCATGGATATGACATATTTTCAGGGCTCTGCATCAAAAGTTATTGAACCAAACCACAAACTGCGGACAATTGTCTCGAAAGGGTTGAAATAATGTACAGTAATGCTTCTGTATTTAGTTTCATTACTAACCATTTAAAACGGTGAAAATTACTGATGCAAAGACTAATGTCGCTTAAGATGGAGAAAAAAACAACAACCATGGATATGTAGAAGCATAGATTGTGGTATGGTTCTATTTTAAATATAAATGCTCAAGTAGTGAGTATAAATAATTCCTGCAATACTTATTTTTATGGCAAATTGCAACCTTTATCCAATAACTCGATTAACCTGGGACTCTCGCCTCATTTCACCATTGTGTGTGTGTGAATGGACATTTGATTTTGTAATTATTTGATTATGAGAACGAAATGAATATATTTTGAATCTGAATATCAGTGAATCTGATCTGATATGTAAGCTTATAATTATGATGACTCGTGTTCAGCAGTTCACCTGAAACTTGGATGGAAGAGCTAAGAATATAAAATGAGTCAAACCAATATCAAACAAGTAAAAGACAAAATTGATTTGTCTTGATTTATCTTGCTAATATTACCGTAAATAGATTTATACATGTATCGAAACCCTAACTTTATAAACGAATATGAAGATTTTTTTTCAGTAAAAATGTAAATATTCCGTATGATGTATTAATTACATGCATAATCATGGCATGTCAACCAGTGGAAGAAAGTATGCATTTTTACGCTAAAGGATCCGCCCGTTTGCCGATTGTGCCTCCCCCTTTTAGAATGGAATTTTTTTTTTTGCCTGTCAGAGAATTATGGAGGGAAACTGGACCCCCTAACCCCCCCCCCCCCCCCCAACTGAGCGACTTTTCGAGAAGCTGGCAAGACTTTTACAAAAGTTGACAAACCTGCATTTGTGTGCCCCCCCCCCCATACTAAATCCTGAAATCCTGGATCCGCCCCTGATGTCAACGATTTTTTATTGTCATATTTTTTAAAATTCTAGAATAAATAAAATCAGATTTCTCAAGCGATTCTCTTTTTCCTCTGTATTTCTTTTGACTCCCTTAGAGGTTCTGATGACAGTAACAGGAAAAACTAGAACAAAAAAAAAATAAAAATAAACTCAGATCTATAAAAAGTGATATAAATAAAGATGTGAGGGAGTGCAGAAGGCAGAAGAAATTATGAAATGGTGCAGGTAGGAAGGACAAAAAGGAGAAACAAATGAAGGAAAAGGTATAATAGTAGAAAGAGGGGATAATGTGAAGAGTGGGGGGGGGGGGGCTAAAGGTAGAGAGGGGGAGAGAGCGACGAAGGGGCAGCACTGAGTTATGAAGGATTTGCTAGGCTATAGCTTTAATTTTGTAGAATTTAATTATGCCGCTAAATGGTTTTGATATACCGTAATAATTATACAAATATATAGAAAACACAATATAATGTGCCCTTTAAAAACTTTTTTTTTTGTCGGTTTCGTAAATGATTACAAAATTGTGGGTTTTTTTTTTCTACGCTCTACATAAAAAGGTTCTGAAAGGGTTCGGGAAATTATGATGTGAATCTAAAAGAACTATACTTTTCCTGGGAAACCTTTTCTAACGCTCTACAAGTATCAATATAATGTTCTTTTCACAATGAAAAAGGGTTCTTAGTCTGTTAATCTCATAATGGTTTTCGAGAATCCAAATATTGGGGGAAAAGTTTCTTATTGGCCTATTACGTAAAACGGGAATCAGTATACCCGTACAACATAAATAAGGTTAAATACTTTTGAATCTTGATGCCTAGGTGCATGGAGAGGAACTTGTCATTTACAATTCCACCTTCGTTTCTCATTTATTCTGTCAAACTAAAAGCGATTTTGACTTTAAACTCTCTTGATTATTGATATTGAGATAATTGTTAATGATAACGACGAATTTTACTTTCGCTAGTTGTGGTTAACAAACTAGTTCGTAATTAGTACATGGTATAAATGACCTCCAAATGACCCCACTTGGTATGCTCACACGCATCTGTTTTGGTGGACGCGCAACTTGTTAAACATGCAAAATCCATCGATCTCTACCCCTCGTGGATATCGCATCGTACGCACGGCTCTATGATAGCAGTTGATGAGGCCGCACAACCAAAATTAGGAGCCCTACACTTAAAAACAGTACGTGGGACCGCGTGGGACATATCGTATATTGATTATCACATTAAATCGCCTTTAGAATTTGTAAGGGTTCACTATTTTGCCTGATTTTGTAGGTAAAGCGTGGAAAAGACTGCCCAGTGCTGAATTATTATATTTAAAAGAAAATGCATAAAATTGTATTGAAACAGTACAGCGGCGATGTTTTTCTGCGAGCCCAAACATGGCGGGGGCATCTCGTTTTTCCGAAGGTTCGTTTTTCCGAAGGTTCGTATTTCCGAAGGTTCGTATTTCCGAAACACTAATTTCCCATGCCTGGGGGTTCATAATTCCGAAAATGAAAAAGGGTTCGTAATTCCGAACATTTGTTGCATTATTCCGAAGGTTCGTTATTCCGAAGGTTCGTTTATCCGAAGGTTCGTTTATCCGAAGGTTCATAATTCCGAAAATGAAATAGGGTTCATATTTCCGAAGGTTCGTATTTCCGAAAATGAAAAAGGGTTCATAATTCCGAAGGTTCGTATTTCCGAAAATGAAAAAGGGTTCGTATTTCCGAAAATGAAAAAGGGTTCGTATTTCCGAAAATAAAATAAGGTTCGTATTTCCGAAAATGAAAAAGGGTTCGTATTTCCGAAAATGAAATAGGGTTCGTATTTCCGAAAATGAAATAAGGTTCGTATTTCCGAAAATGAAATAGGGTTCATAATTCCTGGTAAAAAAGGGCGAATTCATGAGGAGCAGAGGTGTAGCAACGGGGGGGGGGGGGGGGGAGGGCACGCCCCACCCCTCCCTCATCGGATGGCGAAAAAATAAGAAAAAAAGAAAGAAAATGGAATAGGAAAGAAGACGGTTGGACCCCTTCCGGCAACCCCCCCCCCCCCCCACCCCTCTTCCACCAGCGGCGTTTTAGATTAGCTTTAAGATTATTCCAAAAGACTTGTGCCTCCAATGGTGCCAGTGCTCCCACAATGGCTAGACTCTAGCTACGCCACTGTTAAAGGGAAAATTTAGGGTAACGATAGGATATTATGGTTTTAATTGCCATCTTCAAAAAGCGGATCTCTTTTCGACGAAAAGCACCTCCCCCACCCCCGCAATGAATACAAAAATGAAATGGAGACACAAAACTGGGAAGGTTTATAAAAGAGGAGAGGAGAAGAGAAAAGAGACGAAAATAAGAGGACGAGATTAGAAAAATCGAATAAGTGTTTGTGTGTGTGCGTTTGTTTAGCATTATGTCCGAGGACATTTTCGGACATATCATGACAACAATGGTCCTCGGAAGCCGGACAATAGTCCTCGAACGTCGAACAATGAATTTATGCCTTATTCCGTCGACTGTCCGAGGACGAGTAACAACAGAGGAACAATAGTTGTCCTCGGAAGTAAAGCCATGTAAACCTGTGTGTGTGTGTGTGTGAGGGTGTGTGTGTGCGTGTGTGGAGGTGTCGTAGTCGAACGGCTTACAGCGCTTGACTGGAAACGCGAAGGTTGGGGGTTTGATCCCTGTTACGGCACCTATGGCCTTTTCGTTTTTAAAAAATATAGCAACTTTCCTTTTTTTTAATTTACAAGCGCGCGAAGCTAGCGACCAAAAATAATTGTGCCTTTCCGTTGTGAAAAATCATAAAAATAACGTATTTCGGCATATAATGACTGGAATATGAGGATATTCGGGCACCTCACTCCCTGAATATGAGGTGTGAGTTGCCGGAATATCTGCACTTTCAAAATCCGGGGGAGGGGGGGGGGGGGGGGTTGGCTGCAGCAGCCCCCCCCCCTTCTCGTACGCCTATGCCTAGGCCTATGTTAAGTACACAGTTGCGATTGATTTTAACTTGCGATTGTTTCAAATAAATCGCTTCAACTCTTTATAAGGCGGGGCACTGGTTGATAAAATCCATTAATTTAGGTCAGAATGTTTTCTTCTCCATGTGTAATTCCTTATTTCTATTTTTTACGATGAGGATTGTTTTACTCTCAGTGTCTTTTAGTGTTTTGTAATTCGTTATGCTTGTAAAAGTTATTTCAAACTTCAGGTCAGCGGTTGTAACTCTTAAAAACGCAGACTGTGCAGTAAAATGAAACAACTCATTAGAATCTGTATAAATTTATTATGCTGTAAGCAGCTGTATAAAATGAAAGATTTTCATCCATATTTAGAAATGATGGTATTTTGGCAAAGTTAAAGAACATGTTCAATGATTTTAATGATTTTCATGATTTTAATGATTTTAATGATTTTCCATGATTTTTAATGATTTTTAATGATTTTAATGATTTTCAATGATTTTATGCGGCATAGATAGTTAGGATTATTCCCTGTATGATAATTATTTTAGCCCGACTGAAAGAAAACTTAACATTTTGATCCACTATTCTTCAAATTTGGTTGTATGTTGCTTTTAATCATTATCATTATATTCAATTAGCGATTGCACCTGACCTATATACTTACACATAATATGCCAGTATAAAGAGTTATTTTTATTCTTCAGATGCAGTGTGCTACATAGCAGTGGCTTTAACATTTTTGTTATTGCTCACTTGTTATCTTTCTTTTCTTGAATTTGGTTTTCTTAAGAAGTAGCTGCTGCACGGCTTTGTAAAGTTCTGTTGGAATTGTAAAGTGTTTGAAAACTATCTGCGTCATAGATCATTTCAGATATGCGGCAAACAAAATGCTGTATAGTTGTGTAAGCAAGGTCATTACTTACAGCATACTATGCTGTATTTCATTCATTTACCTCTACAATTTAAGATTTTAATCTGTTTTAAGAAATGTTAATATCTTTGCAAGGTTATAAAACATGCTCAATGATTTCAGTCTGCCCTGCTGCATAAATTGTTTGAGATATTTTGCATTATAGTTTGGTTTTACTTTTGTTTCCTTGTATGATAATCATATCAGCCTGATGATAAGACTCCTTCTTTAACTTGTTACGATCCATCTTTCTTCGGCTTTGGTTGTTTATGGTATCTATTCATTTATTTATTATTATTACTAATATTATTTGTATTATTATTATTGTTATTATTATAATTATCATTATTATCATTATTATTAGTAGTAGTATTATCTGTTTTATCATTTTTATTATTATTATTACTAATATTATCAGTATTATAATTTTTATTAATAATATTATTGTTGTTATTATTGTTATTATTATTATTACAATTGTTATTATGAAGTGGACTACCCAGAATTACGATGACGATGTCATTTTGGATGGAGTTATGCGACCAGACTTAGATATTGCACCGGTTACTCTCCTATTGCTTCTTTTATTTCCCTTGTCATGATCGTATAATTTGCCTATAGCCTATACGTATCAATAATATGCTTGTTATAATATGTTGTGCTACTTGCCAGGCTATTTATTAAACATAGCAGTGACTCCTTTATGAACTCACTGTAATATTATGTTGTTGTTTTTATTGCTGTTGTTGTTTTGGGGACCGGAGGGGAGGGCTTGTAGAGTCATCTACAGAGCCATATTACAGACTTCGGCCAACTCGGTTTATTTGGCTTTTGCTAAACAGTCGGGTAACGTCGCGTCGCGTTGGTAGAAATTTTCGAACATTTTTCAGGAAGGTGTCTTCACGGGGACAAATTGAAAAAGAGTCCATCTCAGTATGATTTTTTCCCGTTTTCAGGCTAAAAACGACAAACAAGGGAATAAAGAAAACAATAGAAGGATAATGCAAAGAAAAACATGAACTATAAAGAGAGAATAGAAGGGTAGGAAGGATGGAAGAAAATATGATGAAAGGAAACAAAGAATACAACAAAAGGAAAGTTGGAAAGTAAAAATAAGTGGATAAAAACAAATAATAACATAAAGAAAGATAGAGACATAAATGATAGAAGGATAAAGATATTAAGAGTAACATAAGGAAAGATAGAAGAGAAGATGATAATTTGAATAAAGGAATAACATAACGAAAGAAAAGATGAAAGGAAAACAAAATGATAGGATAAAAGCAAAGAATGTTTTAAGGGAAGTAAGTAAAGATGGGAAGCAGAAAATGATTTTAAAAAGAATAATATGAAAGATAGAGAGAGAAATGATAGAAGGATAAAGATTAACGTGAGGAAGGTGGGGGAGAAAATGATAACAGGAAACAAAGAATATAACGAGAGGAAGGATGTAAAGATAATTGATATAAGGATAAAAGCAAGAAATGACAAAATGATAAAAAGATAAATATAAACATGAAGAAAGGTGGAAGAGAAGATGATAAAAGGGAACAAAGAATAACAAAGTGAAGATGGAAAGCAATAAAAAAAAAGATAAAAAGAATAAATATAAACAGTAACATTATGAAAGATGGAAAACAAAATGATAAAAGCAATAAAACAATAACGTAATGAAAGGAAATGTGGAAAGAAAAAATTAATAAAAGGATTAAAAACAACTGAATTAGTAATTACGCGATGCGTAATATATGTCCCCGCCAGAAGTGTAGATCTGTGGAATGGCTGTTAATTTATGTAATTTCTGATAGAACCTTGAAGATAAATGTGAGAAATGAATTATCAAATTAATGTTTTATGATTATAAATGCATTTTCTGTTGATTTTGAATAAATTAGAATAAATTTGCATAATTAATGAATTTCAAAATTCTGTGTAGAGGTTTGACAGCCCCTACCCAGCCCTAGTAAAACAATCAGATTCAAAATACGGTGTGAAATAGAGGAGAAGTAGCATTTTTCGTCGATTTTGAATAAATTTGCATAAATTTGCATAATTGATGAATTTCATGATTTTGTGTAGAAGTTTGGAAGCCCCCACTCAGCCCTATCAGCTAAAACAATCAGAATCAAAATCGGCCAAGAAATGACGGAGAAGTAGCATTTTCTAACTTTTTGAGCACACACGGACGGACGGACGGACGGACCTTTTGTTGTATTCTTTGTTTCCTTTCATTATATTTTCTTCCATCCTTCCTACCCTTCTATTCTCTCGTTATAGTTCATGTTTTTCCTTGCATTATCCTTCTATTGTTTTCTTTCTTCCCTTGTTTGTCGTTTTTAGCCTGAAAACGGGAAAAATAATACTGAGATGGACTCTTTTTCAATTTGTCCCCTTGAAGACACCTTCCTGAAAAATGTTCGAAAATTTCTACCAACGCGACGCGACGTTACCCGACTGTTTAGCAAAAGCCTTTTATTTGGGCACAACATGGCGTATATTCCTTCGTTTAGTGCTTGCCGAACAAAGCAACAAGCGCCATATTGCTACCTACATGGAGCCGAGTTGGCCAAACTCTGTAATAGATGGCTCTGAGGGCTAGGGATGCAGGACGCCCCCCACCTTATTTTTAGTATACACTTTTACACTTTAGTATTTTTTAAATCACAATTTATGTTGAATGTTGACGAAGTAATTACATCTTACATGTCTTAAAGATAATAAAGTGTCAATGTTTGGCTCGCTGGAATCCAGCAGCGTGGTGCCCGAACATCCTTTTATTTTGGGAAGCGAGATGGTCGGCTATCCTTATCTGTGGGCGGGAAGGTACTCAAAATGTTATCGTGGTTTGGATTATTTGGTAACAAAATCATTATTCTATAGACAATATCTCCTTTTTTTTTACTTGCTCACTAGCGCGTAAGATTTAGAAACGGAATAGTTTGGGACAGGGAACGCCCTTTATTAGGGCGAGTGAAGTGCCCAAATATTCCATATTCGGCAGCAGTTAAGTAATATTATTCATGGCTCATTATTACATGTTCTATATTTGTCTTTTGATGGCGAAATTGCATTTCCATTACAATAAAAAAAAGGGTTTTATGTTTTTTTCTAACTCGCTTCGCTCGCTTGCAAATTGTAGAAACGGGGAATATGATATTCTGCCAAGAGGCATCAGCTCCCCCTTTCAAAAAAATTACGTGGCCATTTTCTGCTTGTAAAGATCTACTTGGAACTTTGGTGTGTCTCATTTTCCAAAGCGGTATATACATTATATAAATAACTTCAAGCCAATTTCGTTGTAGCAAATTTAATCCGGAATCCGATCATTCACTTTCTTCAATACATCAGTATGTATTTTAATCACCGAAGTAATATTATTTTATGAGAAATGAAACATGTATTCCTGAGGCGCTCGCTCTCTACGCTCGTTCACAAATATTGGTTATTATACAGGGTTGGAAAAAAGTTTGGAATATTTTTTTGGCGATGAGTATGTCTGACTTTAAACGCTAGTTTCTACTTTATTGTGATGAATAATTCATCCAAATCGGATTAACTGTGTTGAATGAAGTCTACTGTTCCATCTTGTACCAAAGATTACGTAATATTGTTAAACATGTTACAATGGCTGACCAATGAACCACATGTTGTCAGATTTGCTCTATTTGTGTTTGAACATCTTGTTATACATTTCTGTACTTCACGTGGAATTTTGAAAAAGCTACGTGCAGTTTGCAGTCATTTTGAGGACTTCGGTATAGCAATTAAACTGTATCTGATTATTTAACTTTTTCGTTAGACATTTGCAAAAACAGCAAATATACGCTTCCGAATTCTAAGTGGACCTCTGCACTGTGTGATAAGCCTGATTTGTAATGTTGTGCTTTTAAAGTTAAAAAGGGACACATATCTTTTATTTGAACCTCAAAGAAGAACTTAAAATGACGAGGGATATGTTTAAGACAAGAAATAATTCTTGGAATAAAAATATTCCAAACTTTTTTCCAACCCTGTAATAGGAACAATGATAATAATGATAATATTAATAATAATAACCATAATGATGATAATAATAATAATAATAATAATAATAATTATAATATTGATAGGAATTACGATAATATAATGGCTATTTCTCTGGATTTTATTATAATTGTTATCATCATTGTTATGATTATTGAGTACGAAATGAATATCTTTACACTTGGCCGTCTTTCCCCTCCTCCCTATCCGAAATACGGATTGACGTCATATTTTCTGAATTTATAACCTTTTTTCATTTTCGGAAATACGAACCCTTTTTCATTTTCGGAAATACGAACCCTATTTCATTTTCGGAAATACGAACCCTTTTTCATTTTCGGAAATACGAACCCTTTTTCATTTTCGGAAATACGAACCCTTTTTCATTTTCGGAAATACGAACCTCATTTCATTTTCGGAAATACGAACCTTCGGAATTATGAACCCTATTTCATTTTCGGAAAAAAGAACCTTCGGAAAAACGAACCTTCGGAGTAACGAACCTTCGGAATAACGAACCTTCGGAATTATGAACCTTCGGAAAAACGAACCTTCGGAAATACGAACCTTCGGAAAAACGACATGTAACCAACATGGCGACCGTTCGCATCAAACGCAGAGGTCGTTGCTTTATCCACTGGTACAGAGTCGGATATAGAGGGAGTCTAGCCAACTCGGCTTTGGTTGGGTAACAATACGGCGCATGATGCTTTGTGAGGTAAGTTTGCAACAAAGGAATATACGTAATTTTGTTACGCAACAGAAACCGAGTTGGCCAGACTCTCTCCTTCTAAACTATACTGCACTGCACTGGGAGAGATCGATGGTAAAATCATACTGGGGCACGCGTCATGGTGCGCACACTATGAACGTCACGGTGTATAAAGGTCAATTGTCCTCAGTCGGTACAAATGACCTCTATCTGCACGTGCCCAAAATAGTAATTGCGAAGTGGCTTATTGATGAATTATATCATTGTTGTCACACTCAAACATGAGCGGGTACGTGTACACTGCTACTGAATATGACACGTTTTCTTTTAATTATGATTAGAAGGATTAGTATTTTTCTGTCTCGTAATTCTGTTGAACCCTGCATTCGTCTTACGCTAGTACCTCCAGGATACTCCCAAAGTTGCTGCCTTACCGCCTGTGGTGTTCTCTTCTGATCGCCCATTGCGCCTCTAGTCTGACTTTTATAAGAGACTCTTGGCTTCGGCAAGCGGTTAGGCGCTCCTTATTACTGTCATTAACGATTATTCTATTAAATGCATTGAAATCTAACCACCAAAATGAAATAAAAGCAAACATTTTGTTTTTAATAGTGATGTGCTGCAAATATGTTCAAACATGAAATCCTCTTGTCCGCTATACCAAAGGGACTTTGGGATGTACATAATAATTATTTGTGATTAATAACTTGTTAATTGTGCAAAATAAATACATTTCTTTCAGATATGGCTTGTTACTACTTTTATTTTCAAACATGAAATACGAGCCATCCGTTGTTCTTGTTGTTACTTGTTGTGACTATTTACTCCTTGTCTGGTTTAAGTAAAATTTGTCTAGTCGGGTTATTTATAATATATTCATAACTTGGAAACTATGTGCGTCTTTGATTTTGCTGGATCACTACTGGGGATGTATCGTCTCCGCCAACATACATGGATCTAGGCCACTCAGATACACAGTGCACTGCCATTGCATGACGTCACTCGAGCTTCCTTGTTTAAGCCGATATCGTCAAGAACGAAAGAAACATGAATGGTAGATGAAAATAAACACACACGAAAATTAACACACTAAAGAATTAGCATGAAGAATAAATACTGACGAAATTTTGCTTCAAACAATGGACAGAACGGAAGCATGCATTGGACAAACGGACGGACAGGGACCAACAATACGTCAACAAAATCTATTCAGTAAAT
Source organism: Heliocidaris erythrogramma (assembly GCA_025617745.1). Classification (NCBI taxonomy): domain Eukaryota; kingdom Metazoa; phylum Echinodermata; class Echinoidea; order Camarodonta; family Echinometridae; genus Heliocidaris; species Heliocidaris erythrogramma. The sequence goes on along the minus strand of CM046863.1, from coordinate 33,827,557 downwards.
ACGTGAAGGAAATTTTACAAATTTACATCCATAATAGTTTTTGCGATAGGCCTGTTGCAGGGAGTAGCGTGGTGTCAAATGAAAAACTGGATATCCCAGACTTTCCCACAAGACTAAAACAAACACAAAAAAACAACTCACTTTCCTAAAATAAATAAATATTAAAATTATATAGACGATTACATATACAGCCATGGAAATAAAATATCATAAAAGCAAGGTAGAATTGCTGGAAATTGTTATTCATTCAATGAAATACAAAGACAAGTCATTTTCACTAGTTTAAATGCATATTATAGTACCTTTATTACAGAAGCTCGGTCTAAAAAAAAATTTCCAGGGCTGTACATGGCACACAATTATATATGATCATTTGGAATCGCTCGGACTTCCTGGATAACAGTGGCAGCAAAGAAAAGTTACATGGTATCATAGTTGTTTGTTTCTCGCACATATTCTGATATAATTTGTTGACTTTCTTGGAGAAAATAATTTTTTTAGACTAAGAGGCATGTTTTTCATTCTTCGTCGTAGTTGCCTTCTCTCTATCAAACTGCTTGCATTCAATGATAGTATAATTTACATTTTCTACTACAAAGTAAACAAAGACAGTTTCCTATTTGGAAAAGAGGCATGCTTTATTAATCCTGCCTTATAAACGGGTAGAATTTGAAGAGCGCCATCTTACGGTCATTCGTCATCAAGATTGAATTAGAGATTTTATTTTGCATTTCAACTAACAACACACTTTGAAAACAAAACACCTTATTTTAACATGTTAAATTATTACTTTATTACTAAGGGGAAAATAGGACCCGCATATGTTTTCCAAATTCACGTTTGTTTTCTTTTACCATGTTTAGATCATTGCAGTTGTTCTATTAGTATAAATCACAAACAAGTCTATTGAATTATGATCTGTTATATCTATGTCTGTGTATATGATCGTTCTTGTTATTCATTTTGATATATACTGTTAAAAATAATGTAAAAGACATAATGTGGGAAGTAAAAGAAAAATGAATTTGAGAACTTTCAACAGTTTCTATAGTAGCATGTTCTTGTATATGATATACAGAATCATGGTTTTGCTATATGTAATGTTTAGCATTTTACAGAGTTAATTCCATGACCTGAAGATAGGTGTAATTACACAGCAAAGTGCTTATAGACATCTGGTTGTGTATTGCGTCATAAACATGGACTTTCATGTATTTGCTAGAAAGGATATCCTGAAAACAGAGTGATAGCATTTGGTACCTTAAGTTTCATTTTATGTTTCATAATAATAATAATGATGACAATAGCTGTTTCTTATATAGCGCCTTACCAGTTATACAATTAACCGACCAAAGCGCTTACAGCATTATTACCCCGGTCACTGGATTCAGCTGCGATTCTGTACATTACGGTGCACATTTTCCACTCCTTTGGGAGCATTCCAGTCTGTTTCCAAGCGCGCACATGCTAATCCAACCACAATAACGTTCGCATCCTACCGGGTACTCATTTAAACACCTGGGTGAAATGTATGCCATGTTTATTCAGTTTTTGCAGAGAAGTTTAATTCCCAACTAGGCAACGTGAGTGAGAGTTGAGATTAAATATTATTGTAAACTTCTGTTATGACAGATGTAACAAGGAACATATTATAGTTTTATCGCACTTCCCATGTAAGTGCTCGTTCATGTGAGGAAGTGAGAGAGAGAAAAGAAAAACAGTTACGGAGTCTGGAAAGGAGGCTTTATGTAAGATTATATCTAATTAAGTCATACTCGTTCATATCTCATAGCCTTAATACAGGAGCCACCCGGTTCCCGTAGTCTATGTGTTAATGAGCAGTGACAAAATGTAATAAATGAATTGATGATGTATTTGAGAAGCAGTCACAATCCTCTAGATGTATTACCTGTGTTGATGCAGTTATGATAGCTACTGTTTGAGGTAACAAGGAATATCAATGCTGTAAATCTACAATTAGAGCATGTCTGTCTTGGAGCAGTACTTTGCAAAGTAAATTTCAGTTTCTGGTTTGTTTCCTTTTCACCATTGAAATTTGAATTCTAGATTGTTGGTGTGTGAACTCGAAGTTCACGGTAGGTCAAGTATAATCAATGCATGTTTGCAGACCAATTGAGAGTGTAGGACTCTCTTGACTCGTTATCATCGTGTCATCATGTCTTGGTACTGATAAACAAATGTATATTTTCAGCTACCAGAAACAAGAAAAGAATTCATTTTTCACCTCTATCTATAATTTCTTCTGCTCTACCAGGAATTGATTATGGAATGTCCCCCCGTGCGAGACGCCAAAGTTTAGACCATAGACTCATGGTTGAATGCTTTCTTTCAATTTCGCAAACTTAAAATGAATTTATTGTATGGACAAAAATTGTAAACTTGCCCGGTTGAGAAAAAAAAATAAAAATAATAATAATTGCATTTATATGGCGCTTTATACGGGCGTTTCTAAGCGCACTGGTGGTCTGTCTAAGTAAGTAAACTAGTAAACACGATAACATAAAAGCAATACAGTAACTACATGTATGCGCCTCCATAAAATTATAACTGCTTAAAGGTTCCCTTCTATGAAATTCTAATTCTTGGTATTTTGTACATGATACTCATCTAAATTGAAAAATTACATCCGTTTGCAATAAATACGCATCAAAATATTTTTAAAATAATATTTCCCCCAGGTATTCATGTCCAAAACAGTCTGCTAAGCTCCGCCCCCTTTTAAACCCCGAATTCTCGTTCCGCGAGCATGATTGACGTGTGACGTCACAAACCGATATTGCCGATGCTTGTTTACAATATTGCATATATATCACATGTGCAAACTAACTTGCTGTTGTATATACCACCTCGAAAACCACCTCTAAAGCGAAGTATGCCGCAACGCTGCGTTGTTGCAGGTTGCAGCAACACCACAAAGGAGGGTGTCAGTCTACATTTATTCCCTAAAGACCCAAATATAAGAAGGAAATGGACCGCAAAAGTAAAATTAACTCGCGCCCATTGGAAGGGGCCGAGTGACAGCAGTGTTGTGTGCTCCGAGCACTTTTGTGCGGAGGACTTCGTCGATAGCACGGGGCTGCATGCGGCGTTTGGCATCAAGAAGAGGCCATCCCTGAAACAAGACGCCATCCCCAAAATTAAACTCTCTCTCTTTCACCATTTCTTCTCTTGTGCTTTCCCTCCCTTTCTCCCTCTTTATGCCCAAAATTCTCCACTTACACACATCTTCCCTCAACTTTTTATCTCTCCTTTTTTTCCCCCAATGATTCCCTCTCTCTCTATTTCTTCTCTTGTGCTTTCCCTCCCTTTCTCCCTCTTTATGCCCAAAATTCTCCACTTTCACACATCTTCCCTCAACTTTTTATCTCTCTTTTTTTGTTGTTGGTTTTGATCTCATTCACGCACTCACACCTTTATTTTCAATTGTTAGTTTCATTCACGACAAGCCTTGCATAGTAAACCTGTTTGAGCTCTTCCAGAGATGACAAAAATATTCAATTGATTTGAAATATATTATTACTTCTGGAGAAATGCAGATATAGATGTTGTATCCAGGAAATGGTTGTCTTAGAATTGAACATCAACAATTCAATAAAGGAGAATGCCCACCCCCCCCCCCCAAAAAAAACAAAAAAAAACAAAACAAAACAAAACAAACAAAACTGATTAGCTTCCAAAGTGTGTTTAATTAACAAATTAAACAACAAATGCCATTAAAAAAAATAACAGACCTCATATGCCATTAACAATAGAGTTATCATTCTTAACTGAGATACATGTATCTTTACAACATCAATTACAAAAAATGCTCTGGGCAAATACTTAGATGTGACGAAACTCAGACCAGCTGCAGCTGGATTGTTTTGCGTCTGTGAACTCAGTTACCTAATTCCAATTTTATTTCTGACAGTGAAAATGAATATTCAAAATAAGCCTCCTAGACTCCTCTTTTCCTCTGATACTTGAACCAAAAACAGCAATATAATTTTTACCATATTGTCACAGTGTAGCACACCCTCATGTAATAAACCCAACTTTCAGGGAAACTGATATCCATGTATAGGAATTAAATATCATGAAAAGATAGAAATGACGTACTAGCATTTTTAACATTTCTTATAAACAGTTATGTACATGATAAATGTATATGCTATCTAAGCGTTATCAAGTTAACAACTAGACCAACATATATAAGTACATAATAATAAATACAACAATCAATCAAATGAAAGAAGAAAAAAAATCTGTAGAAAAAATAATGTCAATTTGAAAAGAAATATGATGTGAAGCAACAATAATGATGATCACATGAATGACCCGAGTAAATAAAAGATCATGTGTGCCAGTCATTAGTACTCAGTATAATTTTTTCTTTCAAATAATGAAACTTTGTGTAAATGTTTACACTGATGGAACAACAGTTCTGATACATAAATATTTTTTAAATGTTCAATTCTACTATCACCTTTGCATAAGGTTGAGATTTGTGCATGCCATAAAGCCCCAGTAAAAAAAAAACAATATGAGAATAATGGTTGCATAGCTTAAATTAAAGTTCCCCAGAGCTGTCCTCCCTTATGATTTTTTTTTGCAAAGTTTGAAAAAATATATATACATACAGTTAACTTTGAAAAGAAAATACCACAAATAGGTAAAATGCAGGGAATATTTCCAATTTAAAAAAAATTATCTTTGAAAATCTATCTTAGAACAGTAACAAAAATCTCAGTAATAAGGTGGAAGTAAAACATATATTTTTCTGTAAACATAGATCTTGACAAGGTGGGGGAAAAGATATCAACAGCAAAATTGTATGTAGGTCTACGCCTCTTCAAAGCCCCTGTATTCTTCTGATGAAAATGCTGCACGGATTCTTGTCACGGCACAAGATGGAAGAGGAACACGTACTGCCCTGCCCAGGAAACCCCAACACCATCTAACAAGCTGCCTATAGGCCACATGCCTGGCTTTCCTATAAAAGATTTTTTTTAAGAGTACAAAGGAAACTACGATTAGACAACTTCAAAACAATGCACAGTGTAGTCTATGATGTAGGTGATAGTGAGGTAACTTTTACTTTGAACTTCACAAATAACCAATAGAAGATTAGCTAATAATTTAGTTGTCAACATCGCAGTGTAAAATGTTGTGATGGGGAAAGAGGAAACAAACGTTAATCTGCACATAGGACAAGAAAATACATGTACACTGCAAATAGAAAATAGAATAATCTTCCTCTATTTACATTAAAGCTAAAACATTATTTTCTTTTATAGAATATCGTTATATTAATTTCATAAGGAGCCAAATTGGCATTTTGCATCCAAACTGCTTTATATAATACAGGAATACTGCAGTAAGGATTAAAACAAAAATATGGTGTACTCACTGATTTTCAGTTGCATCCTGCATTGCCTGTCCGCCATACTGCTGCCGATACTGATAGTAAGCAGTTTCCATCACGTACCAGTCCAGACACACTGGGTGAAATCCTGGGTGCTCGGTGATGCAGTCAAGTTCAGCAAATGAGTCCATCTTGGCAACAATCTGGTTCATCTGCGTACAGCAGACAGACTCTCTCACCACTGGCATTGGGACACAACCTCCACTGCAAGAACACCTGGAAATTGAAATAAATCAGTATCACTCAGTATCATGATAGCCAGTGTTCTATTTCACAACTATAATCCCTTTCTAAGTTTTACGAACGACATTAGTCAAAATTATTTTTGAAACATAACTGTTGACTACCCAAATCACTTGCTTCTCGTAGGGAATGCATTAATGTCTTGTGCAGAGCTTTTTTTTTGGAAAACACAATTAAATATGTCACTGGACTACATGGACATGTATAACCAGACACACTGGTGTGAAGATGCATGTTTTTTTTTTTCTTTTTTTGACAGGCCTATTTGGAATGGGGGGAGGGATGTGAAAAGTTATAATGAACAGGGGCCTTGTTCTTTTGAAATTGCATGGAACAAACTCTCATCATTCGTGCTTGCACAGATGTCTTACACAAATGCAGCCAGCTTTGACTACATTGTAGTCCTAATTTAGATTTGACAATTATCATTTAACTTACACAAAAGATTTTGACAATACCACCCCAGGTTTTTTCCTTCCCTAATAAGATAATCCAATATGACAAATGCCCAAAACATAAATGCCATTTTCCTACTTAGACATAGGGCTCCCCATCATACATGCAATAATCTGTTGCTGATCTCCGACAAAAGCGGAGGGAGAAGAAGAAGAAGAAGATCATATCTATTGTCAACTATAACGGTACCTACACTTACTTAGTGTAGCAGCACAAAGAAAACAAGCAAGATAACAGGAGAGCTAAGAGTTTTCTGGATATCAATGTTAGAATTTACTAGAATCAAACGCTACCACCCCATGCACCAGTAAAACTGCCCAAGCGCAAGCCCAGGCAGGGTCAGCAGGCGAACAACCAAACGGCGCGGCGTGTACCCCTGCGCACATCGAGCTCACTGCCTCGATCAGCGAAGTATCAGCTCAGCCTCTTGGGCAATTTGCAAGCGTAAACAAGATTTATAATACGTGGATATGCGTGAATTAAACTTTAATCGGTAATTTATTATCAAAAATGAATTACCAGTTGTTATTCCCAAGTCTCCCGTCGATATCCTCTCCGTTATTAAAATCAGGGACGTCTCTGTCATCATCAGAATCTTGCCCAGAATCCGACATGTCTGGCTCAAACATATACGGCCGGGCCCCTAATTCCTCTTCAATTTCTTCTGGGACTTGATGCTCCAAATCAGATATATCTGATCCTGAATAAGTGCCCTCGCTGTCCGAAGAAGATGCCATCGTTGATGTAGGATTTTGTCTTTAAAAAGCTAAAATGAAGGGCTGAAATGGCACGAAGTCGAAGGGATCTACACGAAGTTCAATAGCCTATAACACACACACATCGATACTGATCCAGCTTGTGTGAGTCGAGCGTTCTGCGTGTGACGTCACATGACGTCATCGATCGCTGGACCGATTTTCCAAAATTTTTAGGGGCGTTCCCAGTTATTTTTTTTATTTTCAAGTTACCAGATTAATGAATGGAATTCTGGTAATATGGTGACAGATCTGGATTCACAGTAGAAAAGTCTATTAAATGAAGTTCCTTTGTAATTCCATAAAAGGGAATCTTTAAAAAGATGGGTTTTCAGGAGGATTTTAAATGAATCGATAGATGCGGCATTCTGAATATGGGATGGGAGTTTGTTCCGAAGGGTAGGGGCAATGGACGAAAAGGCTCAGTCGCCATACCGGGTTTTTGTACGTGGGCCATACGATAATTGGAGAGAGGAAGATGAATGGAGGGGTCTGGCAGAAGAGGAGGAACGAAGGGTGACTAAGTCTTGAAGATATGTGGGGGCAAGATTATGTATGATGTTGTATGTGAGAAGTAGAATCTTGAAAGTAATGTGAAAATGGACCGGTAGCCAATGAAGTGAGTGGAGAACAGGTGATATATGGTCATGTTTTCTGCTAAGAGTGACTAATCTAGCGGCTGAATTTTGGATACGTTGAAGGGAAGATATATGAGAAAGAGGGAGACCAGCAAGAAGGGAGTTGCAGTAGTCCAAATGAGAGGAGACAAAGGCGTGGACAAGTCGCTCAGCGGATGATTGGTCAAGCAGACGCCTGATCTTCCCTATTTTAGAAATACCCTAAGATGCAGATTTGCAGATGTTTCTAATGTGGTGTTTAAGGGTTAGATGTTTGTCCAAAGTAAATCCACGGTCTCTAACACATTCAGAATTCTTTATTACTCCATCCTGAGTATTTAAATCTGCTAAAGCTTATTAGAGGTCCACTAAAATCAATCTGAAATTGAAGCGAACCGTGGAAAGTATTGGGGCCCATAGTTTGTCAAATGCTGCATGCTAAACCATATATGCCAGGAGCCTGTCCCGAAATAGTCACCCGTTATGAGATATGACCCCATAAAGTTACTTAGACCGTCTATGTCACTCACAAAAAATCTTGTCAACCTGATCGGAGCCTCCAGGTTTTGCCCCAGAGAGAGCCCCCTGAAAGGGCCGCCAAGTCTGGTCGATTTCAACCCATCTAACATAATATTTGGCAAAACTTGTCAGAAGGAATTTGTATGACTATACATTGCCCCAATTGGGGTTATTTTCCCCCGGAAGACACTCTGCCCCCTCCCCACGGGAACATCGCCTCTGGTAAAAGGACATGGAAACATTTATATCAGTACATATTGGTAGGCATATTGGTAGGCTCTTCTATGTTTCATTATTTCTCCTCATGGGTAGCCGTCAACAGAGGAGGAAACTGAAACCCAATGAGCAGTGACGAAATGTAATGTATGGAGATACATTTGAGAAGCAATCACAATCGTCTCGATGTATTTTCTGTGTTGATGTATTTATGATTGCTGCTGTTTGAGGTAACAAGAACTATCAATGCTTAAAAACTAAAACTAGTGCATGTCTGTCTTGGAGCAAGACCTTGAAAAGCAAATTTCAGTTTCTGGTTTGTTTCCTTTGAACATTGAAATTTGAATTGTATATTTTTGGTGTGTGACCTCGAAATTCACGGTAGGGGAACTATAATCAACGCATACTTGTAGGCCAATTGAGTGTGTAGGATTATCTTGACTCGTAATCATTGTGTCATGGTATTGAAAAAAGGTATATTGTCAGAAACCCGGAACAAGAAGAAATCCATTATATTTATTACATGGGTTCAATGCTTTTTTTTTCTATTTCGTAACCTTAAAATGAATTTATTGTATAGAAAAAAAGTTGTAAACAACATGCCTGGTTGACAAAGCTTATTAGCAATATTTTCTTTTCGAACCTTCCCCTCATTTACGCGGCCCGCACAAGCCCCCATTTAGCAAATCATATCGAGCATGTCATAGTTTGATAGGGAATTATACAAGCTCTTAAATGATACTCAATACGACCGAATTCAAATCCTCAAACAATTTGTACGAACATTATCAACTATAACCAAAGCCAAACTATCGCTCATTTTGCAGTATGTTAGTGTTTGATAGGGACTTATCCAAGTTTTAAAATGATACTCAATACGACCTATATTGTTCTCATTTTAAAGAAATATAATCGATCAAAATGGTGTTTCCTTACTTTATGCGCTGGGTTTATACTTTATATATATATATATATATATCTATATATATATATAATAATTATATAATATATAAATACAATGCGAAAGGAAATGAGAGAATAATGGTTGCGTAAATTAAATCAAAGTTCCCCAGAGCTGTCCTCCCGTTTTTGACATTTTTGCAAAGGCATTGGCGTTATAAGCCAACGACCCGGCGGAGACATTTTTTCAGCCTTTGCAAAAAATTTCAAAAATGGGAGGACAGCTCTGGGGAACCTTGATTTAAGTTACGCAACCATTATTCTCTCATTTCCTTTCGCATTGTATTTATTTCAACGAGAGCTGCCAAAGCGGTTGTATGTATTATTTCCTTACAATATATATATATATATATATATATACTAGCAGAAGCAGTACGTGGACATCCACGGGCGCTAGCTGTGTTTATGATTAAACACCGTACCGTTAATTTGTCACAATAATCAAGTGAATAAATAAAAAAGTCGGATAAAGTTATTTTTTACCAAAAAGTATTTACAACATGTGCATTGGCGGATCAGGGTGGGGGTACTTCCGGTCCGTGCCCTCCCAACCCCCCTTTTTGGAAGGAAAGTATGCATTTTGACCATGTACGATCCGCCCTTTTGTCGATTGTGCCCCCCCCCCCCCTTTTAGAATGAAAACCTTTTTTGCTTGTCAAAGAATTATGCAGGGACCCCCATAACCACCACTCCTGAGCGAATTTTGGAGGTCTGACGAAAAGAAAAATTGTCGCCACCTCCCCCCCCCCCCCCCCTCCCCTCCCCCACCACTGAGCGACTTTCCAAGAACCTGGCAAGACAAAAAAAATACAGGTCTGCTTTTTCCAAAAGTTGACAAACCTGCACTTGTGTGCCCCGCCTTATACTAAATTCTGGATCCGCCCCTGAACATGTGAGTATGTCTTATTTATCCAAAGCTTGCATGAGTTTTTAAAAAATTACATTTTCATCTTGATGAAGATTAATGATATGGATATAATAATCTTCCAGTACAATATCCATACATAGACCTAGAGGGAGCGATCTGATCTTGCCATGTTTCTGTGGTTTAATATTCAGAGAAATCAAAACCATGAAAACATAACATCCATAATTAGCGGTACGTCCCCTGTAAAGGATGCAAAAATGAGAAAAAAAAATTAATTTGTCATTTTATTTTCAGGGGTATTATGGCCCCCTTATATGGGTCTTGGAAGGACCGACGGATTGAATTTTCCCTCCTACTCCCCCTCCACATTCAAATGTCATCCCATCACCCCAAGCGCGAGGGAAGAAGGGATTAATATCATTCTTATAATAATAATAATAATAACGTCTATTTATATAGCGCTTTTCAGAAGTAAACTAATATCAAAGCGCTTTACATAATACGATACTATTATTACCCCGGTCCTCGGATTCTGACATGCCCGCACACAATGTGTGCACTTTATCCGCTCCCTGGGGAGTATTCCAGCAAGAGCAGCACAGTGGCGCTCAAATTGCTAAACAAACGACATAACTTTCGCATCCTACCGGGTACCCATTTAACACCTGGGTGGAGAGTGGCAAATGTAGATTAACGTCTTGCCAAAGGACGCTAGTGGTGCGGTGGGATTCGAACCCTGGACCTCGTGGTTCACAGTCCAGGGACTTATCCACTGATCCACAACACCTCTACATATTATTTTGTTGTTCGTTTTTTGTTAATTTTTGTTTGTCTTTGTTTGTTTGTTGTTGTTGTTGTTATTGTTTATGGGGGGCTCCTTCTTTAAACCGTTGCAACCAATATTCCTAAGTGAAGTGATCTCCTACACATCCCCTCCCCCGAATGATGTCTACATATCAGTTTAGTCTGTCATATCTAAGGGAATGAATTGAGGCGATATACCATAACATCTTTCCAAAGGTATGAAGGCCATTCCCTATTCATGTCATTTCAGCTGTTGGTGGTTGTCGCATAAGGTATGTGCGGTTAGGTAAACCCTAAACACTATCCTAACCCTAATCCTACACTCCAAAGCCTACCCCCCCCCCCCCCTTCCGCGGATCTCTTTATCATCTCTGAATTTGATATCCTTTGTCTTGATTTCTGCTTTTTTTGGATACCATAAACGCGTCACCCGGGTTGCGTCTTTTTTTTTCGTAACCAAGCCTAGGCAGATTTCGCATTTTTTCATGAATATTCATGACGCAGGGTCGGGAAACGGTTCCGATTGGTCTTCATGAAAGCACGGTCGCCGGTGGGGCCGGGGGAAAAAAGTCCCTGGCCTGCACGCACGTACGCATATTATGATCGTATGTGTTCAACATGTAGGCGCCTAGCCTACGTTTTTGCACTGAATCTATTAATCGATCTAAGTTAGATCTTAATATAAGAGTTAGAATTGCCTCCACGGATCCCTCAAAATGCTGGCCTAATAATAGACGTGTGGTAGACCCAACTTCAAAATGGAATCGGAATGTGATGGTGTGATATCATCAAATTTGCAGGTAGGCCTAGGCCTATGTCTAGCCAAGACTCTAACTACTCTAGATCTACCTAGGCTACTCTAACTAGACCAATTTTGTTACAATTGTCAATTTCAGTTAAGTTTAGATTAAGTAAATGTTATTTTAAGGTCAATGAGCATGATGAGTTAGACCTAGATCTAATCAGTATGACTGACGATGGGGGTAGATCTAGGCCTACATCTAGATGATTTTAGATCTACCTACAATAACTAGTTAGGCCTACGCACTTTGTTTTCATCAGCTAAGTAAAAGGTCACCAAAATAATTTGTTTTCTTGGTACTAACGTTATAATTAGTACTAGGCCTACCATTGGAACGCTAGTAGTTGTCTGCTTCTTTCAGTCCTGAAGACTCTTGCAGTTCTTCTAACTCAGGGCAATGTGCGTTACAGGAGCAGGGTGCAAGTGCTAATTACAGTGTGCATGCAAGGAAATTTAATTTCTAACGTGAACAGTAAGACTCTAACGTTGTTAGACCTAGCCTAGAGTCTGTGTCTTGATTCTGCATATTGTTGTAAAGTTCATTTGTAATTGTGGAGAACATTACGATGGGCAATTGTCAATATACGCATAGCCTGGCTAGGTCTAGGCCTAGACCTATTTTCAGAGTAATGCCAGTGGCAGTGTCAATTTTGGTCGGAAGAGGAGGGTGTCCTCAAAAGAGCTAATTACTAAATTAGATCTACGCACAAGCAATAAATTAATGCAAAACTTGATTTTGAAATTGACTGCTCAATCCAATTTTTTCCGTGTCACATTGCATAGGTGGGGTGAATATGTTGAGAATTAAACAATAGGCCTACATACATGAACGTAGGCTAGGCGCCTACACGTTGAACACACACGATCGAAATATAGCGCTAGCTGCACGTAATATGCGTACGTACGTGCAGGCCAGGGACTTTTTTTCCCCCACCGACCGTGCTTCATGAAGACCAATCGGAACCGTTTCCCGACCCTGCGTCATGAATATTCATGAAAAAATGCAAAATCTGCCTAGGCTTGGTTACAAAAAAAAAAGACGCACCCGGGTTATGTGCTTCAGCGAGACATGCCCCCAGTGAACTCATAGTTACATACACACAAATCTGTGTATGTGAAGCCACAAAATAATGACTCTATATGCGTGAAACGTAGTACACGCAGTAGGCTACATGTAGAACACAGTGCGGTGTAGCGAACGAATTACACGCACGTGTATTGTAGCGCCGTACATTGAAGTCATACATGCGACTATGGACTTGGAGTATACACGCTGTTCTAATTTGGCATACCTCCCCTTCACAGGTAAAGGGTATGGGTTGGCTGGGCATGAAGCTACAAACCCGCTTCATGGGTTGGGAGAATGATTAGGCCTACTCCCTGCGGAAATTCAATGTTTAAAAATGAATTTATGAAATATGGACGGGACGTCAGCCCTTAAGAAGTGCCTCCCACCACTCTAAGAACCATTCCCCACCCATGGGTACCAAAAGGCGGGGACCGAAAGGGCCAGGGGAGGAGCCTATTTGAACCAAAAAAGGAGCCCCAAATCCTTAGTGTATTATATTAATAGATATTTCGTGTGTGTGTTTGTGTGTATTATATATATATATATATATATATATGTACACACACACACATGTATATATGAAGAGTTTAATTCCTAGAGGAGCTAAATCCACATTTTAGTGTGTTTGAGTAATTAAAGGTTTTTAATTTATCACTTTCCCTTATCCACTATTACTTGATTTTTATATATATGATAGGGACATTGTCTTTAATCAAGCATGTTTTAAAAATATTTTTAAAAACAATTGCAATTTTTAAGAAATGTTTATAATTTCAATTTCCGTGGATTTTTCTTCAAAAGTCAATTTCGGTCAAAATTGATTTAGCCCCTTTTGAAATTAAGCCCTTCACACACACACACACACACACACACACATATATATATATATATATATATATTGTACTGGATGGAGTATTAGGGAGACACCAGGACAAAGAAATAAGACAAAAACTGTTTCCCAAATACACCCTGCATGGGTGAATATATGCTAAAATGCTAAAATTTGGTAGGCCCGATTGTTGGTTAACTTAATTAAGTCATGGAATACCAGATTGAATGTTTGGCATCGGCTAAATTCCTTGTCTTTTCTTATTCTTTGCAATTGAAACCCAGATATAATTATGGCTGATCTCAATTCATCTTTTTGTGAATTATATGCATTAAATTGATCCATGCATTCTTCTTATGTTCAATTGATTTTGATGGCCTTCGCTTACTCGACATTATTATATACTCTGTGGTGATATGAAATATTCTAACACTTTTTACGATGTAGGAGTCATGGAATATGTTAAATAACTGAATCACTTTTGTTTTGTATATAGAGGTAATTTGGCAATTCCTTTTACCTAATATGCTACCCAGGTGATGCAATTCCGTTTAAACAGATCTTCAGTCTATTTCACACAGCATTACAATGACATTTTTTGCCTTTACAAGTTAGTGTATATCTGTAGCATGTGATGTTTGGTTTATCACGTTCCGTATTTTCACCTGCATTTGGGAGGCCCACCCTGATTTGGGATTGGTTGCTCTTTGGAAGCCTGTCTCTTGTCAGTGTGGACCTCCTGGCCTAACGTGTTTCATAATTATGCATGGGGCGCATCCATGTCCATGCATGCTTCACTAAAGTATGCTTGGTAGTTCATTATTTTATTCACACGAAATTGTGTGTGTGCCCAAATGTTTACCAGTTGTATCTATGTATCAATGTTTCTCTATGTATAGCCTCTTCCTTGTATTGTAACTGCTCTAATTTCTTCTCTCTTTCGACATCTATCTCTTCACAGGTCACTACCTTGCCCACACGCACACGATCATTGTCCGTACAAGGAACGACTTACTCCATTCCGTGTTTTACTTTGATCCTTTATGGCTGATAACATTCCCTTCAATATACTGAGCGATGATGAGCTTTACGGCTTGTTTAGACCTAATATTAGTACTCCAAATAATAATTGTAATTCTTCTCATTTTGATAATCTTGCATCTCAAAGAATTAATACTCTAGCTACTGACTGAAATGAAGACAAGGATAACTACTATATAAGCTCAAACTACTTTACTATGCATCAGTTTAAATCTGTTTAAATCTCTTGAAAAAACACCTGTTACATTGTCCATAATGCACTTGAATATTAGAAGTTTGAATTGTAAGTTTGATAACTTGCGCTTTCTAATGGATACTCCCTCTCACTCATTTTCTATAATTGCTTTGACCGAAACATGGCTAACTCAAGAATCTGCTAGTTCATACTCACTCCCCGGTTATGCCTTCGTAGAGAATAATAGAATTAATAGAAGGGGGGGGGGGTGGGGTAGCTCTCTATATTAATCAACATTTTGACTATTTTATTCATAGTGATCTCACCTGTATGACTGAAACAGCTGAATCAATTGTCGTTGAAATTAGAGTACCAAATTCCGAGAACATTTTGATTACCGTATGTTACAGACCTCCTAATTCAAATATTCCTGACTTCTTAGATATCTGCAAGATTTATTGCATAATCCTCTATTTACCAACAAAGACTGCTATATTATAGAAGACTTTAACATAGATATATCTAATTCTTCCATTAATACTTCACAAGAATTTTTGGATATCATGTTTTCTGCATCCTTCGTACCTTTAATTACTAAAGCAACCCTCATAGATAACATCTTTTGTAATGTTATTCCTTTACCTGAATCAGGAATTGTTTTATCTGACATATCAGATCACTACCCAATTTTTTCACGAAGTCCTTGTAGTTTTAATAAAAAAGATATCCCGTCGGAAAGATTTAGAAGAATAACACCTAAAAAAATAGCGCAATTGAAAGCAAGTCTTGAAGGTGCTGATTGGGCTGATGTTTATAGTTCACATGATACAAATACAGCTTATAATACTTTTATGACGAGTTTCATGTCCCATTTAGATAGGCATATTCCATTAGTGAAAAAATCCTCTAATTATAAAAAGAGCCCAAGACTTCTTTGGATAACTAAATCAATTTTAACATCAATAAATCGAAAAAACAACTTATATTACGCCAACAAAATTCAGCGTTCTGAAAAGTCTCACCGTAAATATACTACTTACAGAAATATTTTCAAAATCAGCTGATTCTCTTTAAACACGATATTAGTAAAACGTGGAAAATCATAAATAGTGTTATTAATAAGAATAACGATAAATCACATATAACAAATATTTAATATAACAATGTAGAAATCCACGATTCAGTACAAATAGCTAATCTATTCAACCAATATTTCTCTCAGGACATAATCTTGCAAAAAATATTCCTCCAACGCAAAAGAAATTTTCAGATTTCATACACCAACCAAATCCCAATTCGCTGTTTTTTGTCACTGTACATAGAAATGAGTTAATAGATATAGTTCACAATTTGAAAAATAAAAAGAGTACTGGACACGATGGTATTGATAACATTTTATTGAAAAAAGTCATGAATTACATAGTCGATCCGTTGGTGCGTATATTTAATTTGTCTTTGACTAGCGGTGTTGATACTGATTGTATGAAGATTTCCAAGGTGATTCCGGTTTACAAAAAAGGAGAAAAATGTAATATTTGTAATTTTAGACCAATTTCTCTTCTACCCTCTCTTTCAAAAATTCTGGAAAGAATAATATACAAAAGACTTCTAAATTTCCTTAATAAAAACAACATAATTTCTGATTTTCAGTTTGGCTTTCGCCAAGGGCATAGTACATCCCATGCTGTGCTTGCCTTTGTCGAAAAAATTACAAGGGCTATTGATAAATTAAATCATACTGTGGGCGTTTTCCTGGACCTCTCCAAGGCCTTTGATACCATAGATCATAAAATACTTCTCTACAAATTATGGAATTCGTGGCAGGGCCTTGGGGTGGTTCAGCAACTATCTAACAAACCGAAAGCAATTTGCATGTATAAATGACCAATGTTCTTCTATGCAGGATGTAAACTGTGGTGTTCCGCAGGGTGGTTTACTGGGCCCCCTTTTATTTATAATCTATATCAATGATATCTATAACTCATCTAATATCCTCTCTTTTATGTTATTTGCAGATGACTCTAATGTGCTCCTCTCACATCCAAATCCTGATATGTTGATCAATACCCTAAATATTGAATTAGACAAATTGTTACAATGGATAAGAGCCAATAGGTTGTCAGTAAATTTACAAAAAACAAAATGTATGCTCTTTAGCAATTCTATAGATATCTTACCACATAACATTAAATTAGATAGTACTGATATTGAAGTCGTTTTTTCAATGAAATGTTTAGGTTTGACAATAGACGATAGACTCTCATGGAAAGTACACATTGATACAATTTGTCGAACAATTTCCCGGAATATAAGAATTATAAATAAGGTTAAATTTGTTCTGCCAACTAATTCACTACTAATGCTCTACTCGACATTAATTGTACCCTATCTAAATTATGACATTATTGTTTGGGGAAATACACACAATTCTTATCTTCATAGAATATTACTTCTACAAAAGAAAGCCATGCGTGTTATTTGTAACACTTCATGGAGATCCCATACTAATGTCTTATTTGTGACCCGCCGCCTCAAAACCTACAATAAGTCGCACGGACCACAACGTAGCAAACAGCCCAAAATAGTAAATTTGTTTCGATCAGTCAATTTTCTGTTTTTGATAGAAATGGGTAGTTTCATTATCATTCTATCATGTCTCAAGTTTGTGAGTTGTAATTCGACTTAGAAATATGTTTTGGGGGCATTTTAAAATGACTCCTATTTTCACCTGTCGAGCTAATGAACGTTTGGAGAGTTTTTGTAATACTTTCATTCAATGCCAAAATACTACTTTACTTCCAAAGGTATTAAATTGATTTTTGGAGTGAGTAATGAATAGGTCCTCCTGCAGCAGTGTGCCAAAATTCAGCCTAATCTGATAATCTCTTCATACCAGTTGCTATGCCCATTTGAATACCGAGTTTCACTTGGGAGCACACAAACAGCGAAGGTTTAGCACTCTTTTGTTCCAAACTTAAATGGCCATTTTCTCTGAATAGGGGTTATTGATTGCTGGTTACATACTGATTCTAAATGTAATATTTAAAGGTGTTCTCGTTGAGTAAACTAGGTAAGTGATATACCATTGGAAAGCTGAGAATCTTTACTTTCAGAAAATGTATAAAACAAAAAAAAATAATTTTGGCGACTTATTGTAGGTTTTGAGGCGTCGGGTCACATTTATAGAAAATAAAGATAACCGAATTATATCGCTATAATCTCGGTCAGTTTATGTACCAATTGAATAATAATGCTCTACCCTCAATCTTCAATATAATATTCAATAAAAACAAAACTATACATCAATACCCCACACGGCAATCTGACGAATTTCATCTGCCATTAACTAGAACTATGCTCTCTAAATCCATCTTTACTCTCACAGGCCCGAAGCTCTGGACTGTTCTTGATAATAGCATCAAGAATGCCCCTAGTTTGAACTCTTTTAAATTTAAATTGAAAACAATTCTTCTGAGTAACTGTTCTGAAACCTCGGCTTTTTAAAACTCATCATCCCTCAACCTTCTTCAAATTATTTCAAACAACATAGTACACGATTACGTTCCTATTTAATTTGTGATGCCATCCGTATTCTGGTCGGTCTGTGTTATGTTGTGTGTGTCTATAGGTAAGAGTCCTACCCTCTCGCGTTCTTTTTCTCCCTTCCTTTTCTGTCCCTTTCACTCCTGTTATGTTTTGTTTATCCGGTTTATGTACAAATATGTTCCCTTTTCAACGATACACTATTTTTTTGCAATTATAAGTAATCGGGGGCTGCAATCTACAAGACTAGCTTTTTAGCAGTCCCCTCCGCTACCAACCTAGTTTGGTTTTGGTCTTTTCTATGTCTATTGTACGCTGTAACCAAAAATTGTAAGTTTCATTGATTTGCTATGTACGATGTAAACCTATGTATTTTATATTGTTGGAAGTGGAAATAAATGAAATGAAATGAAATGAAATATATACCCAAATATTTTAGCTCCATCACTTTCATATTTTTTTATGTTGACGAAAATCGCACAACTAATTATGGGAACCAGCTAACTACAACAATATTTTCATCTTTCCCCTAGCTGATGATGGGCAATGGACCGCCTGCAAACCCGGTGTCTAACAGGCACTGGCAGTGCTACCCTGCTTGAATCTCATCCAAAACGTCATCTTTCCGTGAGTTTAAATCTTGTGCAATTTTTATTTTAACGACGTTGTCAATAAAACTTTGTGGGTTCGGATTTAGTATTAAGGTTTAACTGAGTTTTGTAGGTTGTGGTTTCTTAAAATTGGCTATAATTGTGCTCGAGTCTTCAATTTCGTATTACTTGCAAACGAAGCTCTATTATGACCGAAACCATATGTGACCCTCCACCACAAAACGACCAATAAGTCGCAAGGGGAGTTTTAGAGTAAACAAGGTTGTTTGGGCTGGAAATTTCTATTTTAAGTTTTTGGTACTTTCTGAAATATAATTTATTAATCTACCATCTGACAAAATTTTGGGGTAAAATACCATGCTGAAATATGTTTTTACTCTCATTCAAAATGACCATTTTTTATATGTTTTTATTCTCATTCAAAATTACCATTTTTTTCTTGCATATTCAAACTTTGCGAGTCAGCTTGCTAGGATCGTACTTCACATCGCTTTTCTGGTATAGCTCAAAAACTATGCATTGTCTGATATTCAAAATCTACAGAAAGAAGGAAATATATCTATTCTAATGATATGGAAAGTTTCAACCGAATCCAATGAGTACTTCACAGTGCAGGCTTTAGAGTTTTGACGCAACCTTTTGTGCGACAAACAATAGGACACAGATTAGGCGCTCTTAAATGGTCACTCTTCTTTACAGCCCGTTTTCTCTATTGTTTAGGCCATTAGCCTGTCTGACACTCTGACATTCTCACTGTAATCTATCTAGGGTTTGCTTAGTCTATGCAAGACAAGTTATATATCATTTTAAAGCTAAGAATCTAATCTTGCAAACTATGCTGAAATTTAAAAACCCAAATTTCCGACTTATTGGTCGTTTTGTGGTGCAGAGTCACATATATACTTTGGCTTCTGACTATTCTACGATAAGCATTATTTTCTTTTTAGTGGCGTTGCGTGACTGAAGATATTCAGGGGCAAAAATGGGGGAGGGTGGGGGCATTCGAAGCGAATTTAAAAGGCCATTTATTAGGGGGAGGATGTTGGAAGGGGCCCTATCGAATTCTTCGATGGGGGGGGGGGGGGGGGGGGGGTAAATGGGCACGTGCCCCCACCTAGTTCCCACCTGTAGCTAAGTCGCTGGTGCCGTTAAAATAATACTTCCAGTGGTTGCAATTTCGAGAGGTAACTTTGTAAGAATTCCCTTAGCAGTATCCATTCAACAGGATGTATTCACGGAAAGCAGATATAATTTCTTTTTTCTACTGAAATTTCTTTTTTCTTTTCCTTATCATAATTAATCACGGACAATTCAAGTCACTGTATGGTTGTCACTTTTAATAATCCATTCTTCTATCACAATAAGATTTATTTGACTTGGTGTATGAAGCTATTTGATATTCAATATGTTATACATGTAATTTGTTTATATGAGATCAATATATTTTTTACAACTAGTATCAAAAAAATGCAACTACAACAACAAAAAGAGATTAAAGGATAAAAAAAGGGGGGGGGGTTAAAAATGACTTTCATTTATTGGTACATGAATGTATATCATTTCAACGTATGCTTCTTAGCAGTTGCTTTCCCGATACTTATAATTGATTTTTAATTATACTGGAATAAAGGGGATCGCACTCTCCGTTGACCACATATTATATCTAGGTCAATAAACTTCATAATGCTAATATCTTTAAAGGAGAATTAACCCCTGATTACAAATTTACTTATATTGGAAGGTGTAATATATTCCTACTTATTGGCCTAAATCATTTTCTAATAAGATATCAGAACAGGGTATAAATAAAGATATTCCAACACCCGGTATCGTCTCCTACTCATTTACATGGGGGCTGCCATTTTCTTGCTGATTTGGAGTTGTACATGAACCATTCAGAAATGTTCCAGTCAGGAAGATATTTTGAATCCAAGACCTAAATTGATTTTCTTCATTACCTAAAATCCCATATGTGACGAAAAATATAAAGTGGGTGTTGACATGCATTATAAAAATTAAATCTTTATAATGATACTTTTAAATTGTCTGGTTTTGCTTAACAAAAATCTATTTTCTTGGGTTTGCCAAACAGAGCAGAACATAATATATGCAGCATGCATTCTGACTTTTCAAGTCCCATTATCCGAAAGCAGGTGAATGCATAGTTTGCCGCTATAGATGCTCAGGGAAGAAGCATCCATAAAATTTGAATTAATTTGCTCCGTCCCATACGTCCCGTATCGAGAAAATAGATTTCTATTAAGCGAATATCGATTTTCAACAGAAATATATAAGGAAATCTTCAGTTTAAAAATAAATTGTCATATCTATTCTATATTTTTAATCTCAAATGGGTTTTTAATTTTGAAAAAGGCAATTGGGCATTTGGATTAAGAAAATCTTCTTGTACACATAAAAAAAATGGCAGCCCCCATGTATTGCTAGCAGACGATACATATTGCTAGCAGATGATACATTTTGCTCAGAAAATCTTGATTCGTATCGATCTCGTATATTTTGACGCGAAGCCGTATAGTCTAACAAGTAGGAATAAATAACACCTTTGAACACTATCGTCTTTATTGTTTGAGGTTAATTCTCCTTTAATATGTGTGTGGTGTAATCGAAACCAGACTGTGCCTCCTGTCGATTCCATTGACATCCCAGCTGGATCTGCAGTCGACTTGGCATGTTATGAACTCATAAAAGTCTTTCCGTTTTGCTTGTCTGTTTGTTTGTTTCTTTGTTTAATTAGATATATGATCCCATGTTGTCTCCGAAAAATTTCAGCTTTGTTGCCCCAAAAGCAACTTTGAGCATTTTGCATAACCCCCAAAAATATGTATAGGCAATGCTAAACAGCCTAATAGAATTTACGCACTGTGCGGGCTGTAACTAACGCTATGTTCTTATGCAATGAAACCTGTGATACAATACAATTTGTATCGGGTATGTCCTCCATTCGTTGCAGCACATGTTACATTGCATAAGGTGATCAACACATTGGATTTTGATACGAAAATTATAGTTTGATGGCTTGATGCTTTTGGTGGTTTATTTTACCTGACTGATAAGAAAACATGTGTATGCTTGTAAGTAAGCACCCAGGGAACCGACGGCTTTAAGTCGCCTCCGAGGGACTTGGCAACGATGATAAATGCCTTACCAAAGGGCACTAGCGCATCCACTTGGTTTCAAAACCCTGGTCCCACCAGTTACAATACCGCTGGTCTACCACTGAGCCATCGCGCCTCCTCTGATTATGAAATTGCTCGAGGTTGCCTCTTGGGCAACAAAGCTTAAAATTGTCCAGTGACCACCTACGATATCAAATCACCAAAAAAACAGAACTGCAACGGGGAAGAGAATATTCTTGCTTCGTTGTTGGTTGTAAAGCAGGCCAAATGGACTAGTCCATCACCATCAAAAACTTTAATACGAACGTTGGAAGTCTCTGCCAAACCATTGAAAATATTCATGGACAGTAAATGTCCATGGCAATATCAGTGTACATTATTAAAAAATCCCATGTAGATATTATTTGGGGAATCGTTGAGACCGTGTAAATCTAAGTATGATGGAGGGGAAGAAATAGTAAGAGAGAGAGAGGTAAAAAGAGGGAGATGGAGAAATATATTATTTCGAGATAGGAAGACAAAGAGATGCCAGTAAAGAAGAAAGGTGAAAGGGAATTCGAGAAAGAAAAGAATTGTTATAGAGGTGTGACTGATGGGGAGAGAGACAGAGAGAGAGATGAGAGGGTCAAGTGGAAGGGGGTATAAAGAGCGACTGAAGGAAGGGGGGGGGGGGGAGATGAGGGTTACGGAGATCAAAAGTGAATTATGAAATAATCCGGGAAACGATGAAGTAATGACTGAGAACAAATGGTCATTTCATATTTTTGTTCCATTTTGGTGGGTTTTGGTGTGCATACATTACAACTACACACAGTCATTGGATTTTACCCAGCCATGCACATTGTGCATGTTGTATTCATGAATACACACAATATGAAATACTTAAATACTCACTCATCGCACATCGCCCACATCCAAATTTAACATTGCTTTAATATACTGTATTTAATACACAGTTTAATACATGTATATCAACTACACCCACATTATTTTGTTTATAATTGTCACATGCATTTACACATTGTACTAACCCAAAAGTCACACACAGCCACTTGCAAACATATTTATGTATATCGTATCTAATTTGAGTCATTCCTAAATTATGGCATATCTATCAGCCACTCCTTGCATATTCCTCACACGCAAACTAACCCACAAACACTTAGTTCACAATTACTTAACGCTATCTCCCCTGTCTATTGTGTACTTTCCGCGTTATAATTTCCGCGTTATAATTTCCACATAGAAACAAACATTCACCATTGTCTGAAAGCCGTTTCTATTTCACCCCCTATCACGTTTATTATGCATAAAAATCCCTCCAGGATCCCATTAGAACGCATCAGGACACTCTTTTCACTGCAGCTCATTTCAAAGGTGATCTTGAAAAAGACTGTTCGTAGTTACATTCTGCGCATGAGCATATTAAAGGTAATTTTTGACCACCAAGACAAATACCTGACTGTGCTTAGGAATGTTATGTTATCATTATAAATTTATACAAACAAAAATAATGTATTACATAATAGACAAGTACATTTTTTTCTTTTCCAAATGGGGAAATAAAGTTATTCATGAAGCACCTCAATCACTATTAAAGTGATTATTCTAAGTTGCACAGTGGGACCTTTCCATTGTTAGCATTGTGGCACTAGGGTTGGCACATGGGGCAGATTAAAGGTAAAAAGATATGTGCATATAATAACTTTTTTTGCCATGCGCTAAGAACTGTTATATTCTTGGAATGACAGATAAAAACCCGGCTCACACGAGATAACATGAACTTTGTGGTGTCGTAAATTCACTATGTAACAATATGATCAGCTCTAAATCGTACGATGTGAGTTAGTCTAGCGGTAATGCCAGCAATTCTCGATCAGCGGACCCTGGTTCGAGGCTCGCCAAAATCACGATTTTTTTAAATGAATGTTTAGCAGTTTAAGGAGCCGGTCCAGCTCCCGTGAAAGTGCTGAAATAGCACGCTGTGTTCATTCAATAGCACTCTGAGTGCAGTCCCTATGCATGCCCTCAAAAAGTGCTATACACAGCACTTAAATTTTTACAGTGTATGTCATATAGTTACATGATGTAATTGCTGCCTTTCTTTTTTTATTTTAATTTTATAGACTGCAATAAGTTTTATATAATTGTTAGTAAATGTTGTGAATATGTTTGATTCAATAAAAATAAATAATCCCCCAAAACAACCACACAAACAACATATTACCCTATTGATGAAGGTGTTTCTTGAAAAAAAAAAATAGATCTAGGATGGAATTTCTTTTTAATCAATTAGGTAGGCCTATTTTTTTCTTCTTGGCTTTCAAATTGGGGGGGGGGGGGCCTTTATACGCCGTTTATACCCATAGCTACTTGCCCCAGCTTTGCCGAAGGATACGCCACTGTTTAAGTTCACATGTATCGCCGGGGCGACCGGGACGACCGGGTCGGATTACTACGCGCTGTATGTGTATCGCTCAAAGGTAGCGCTTAATACTAGTAATTATATTGCTTAAAGCGCGCATCTGCGCGCTGCGCGGTGCAATAAGCGCATTTTCGGTGCTTATTGAATTTGCATATTGACTGATGATCACAGACATGGCATCTAATTTTTACGTCTCTACGACTACGAGTTTCATTTCTTGATTGGCAAGATCTATACCGTTAACCGGTACCGTATCTGCAGAATTTATAACGGATAATGCCTAAAAACATTGGTATGTAGAACAGTAGGCCGTAGGCCCTTTTTATGCTAAGCCTGCTAAAGTTAGTGCTAACGTTAAGGTCAGGAGAAGTGGAATGTTTATATTCCCTTTGTTAAGAAAACCCGTCTTAAGTTAGGTCTATGTGTGATGTGACATCTCGGCAAGTTCTCGACTAAGTTAGTAGTAAAATTAGGCCTAATTTACTGTTTGCAGAAAACTTCGTCTTTTTTTATTTGGAGGACTTTCATAACATTCTTTGTTTTCTTTTAAATTCTACATAAGTCTGATATCTAAAGTCAGATTTAACAAGTTAGTTAGATCTAGGGGCCTACCCATAGTCTACAGAGTCAGAGTACAGTAACAATTAACATATAGGGCATAGAATCTAAAAGTTCCGGTACGGTGGGAGATGGATTAAAGTTAGACCTGCACTGGCCTAAACATAAGGCTAAGTCTATTCGTAGACTTAGCAGTAGTAAGTAAGTTTGAGATCCAATTCTAAAGTAACAAGTTAGATCCTAAAGACTAAATCTAAGACAAATAATGTTACATTTATTGGCCGGTACTCTGATAGCAGGTTTAATTTATTTAGACTAGGCCTAGAGTAGCCCCGTCCTGAGTGAAACCACTACTATTCCGTGTGCCTCACAATTTACATGGGCAAATGCCAATGTATAGTTGTATCGTAGGAACTATTTTTTAAATCAAAGTATCATATGTGTGATGCCACTTAACTAAACAGACCTTCCGCAGATCAGCTCTTCTTCAGAAATGTATAGAATCAATCAAATGTCACTTTTTTCACTCAATTGCAATCCTCCCTCTCGTCTTTCGCGAGCGAGAATTCGAACGTATGTAAAAAATATACTGACGCGCATGCGTATTGCAAACTATACATCGGCCTCCGAACATTTTTAGTACAGGAGCCGGGCAATTAATAGGCCTTTTTAACAAGGCCGTACGCAGAAATTTTTTCCTGGGGGGGCAAGATGATCGCTTTTTATTATTGGATCATTTAAAAGTCTAAAACCCTATTTAAAAAAAGTATGATTTTGAAATTTCTGGGGGGCAACTGCCCCCCCCCCCCCCCCCCCCCGCTGCGTACGGCCTTGCTTTTTAATATCATCCTCACCGAAAAGAAAGACGACAGTTATTCGGAAAGTATTGTAAGTACCTAAAGCATCCTCAAATGAAGTTATGTCATATTTCATCGTATAATTTTGACATACGAGCTTGTATTTAAGAGGCATCCAACCATTCAAAGGACTGCTGATCGCAGCCCGAACGCGTAGCGTTCGGGCTGCCGCAGTAACGTCTAACGAGTTAGAATCTAATTACGCCCGAGATCCAACTTTTTGTTTGAATATTAGTATTTAGTTGGCGATCAACGAGTACGACGAACTTGTAAAAACTTGTGTATTTAGTCTAGGCCTACTGTTAGTTCTAAATCTACATCTACCCAGGTAGCAAGCCCATGTGGGACCCATATGGTAAAAATGTGGGACGCTGGATGTGGGCTTTCCCATATGTGTCCCATATGGGGACCATATGAATTTTGACATATGGGATATATGCTGGCCTGCCCACATGGGACCCACATGGAATTAACATGGGCATGCCATTCCTGGTAGGATACGTTCAAGCAAATATGGGACCCATATGGGGTTAACATGGGCATGCCATTCTGGGTAGGGTATGTTCAAGTCCATGTGGGACCCATATGGGATTAACATGGGCATGTAATTCTGGGTAGGATATGATCAAGCGTATATGGGACCCATACGGGATTAACATGGGCATACCATTCTGGGTAGGATATGTCCTAGCATGATGGGACCCATATGGGATTAACATGGGCATGCCATTCTTGGTAGGATGTGTTCAAGCAAATATGGGACCCATATGGCGTTAACATGGGCATGCCATTCTGGGTAGCATATGTTCAAGCGTATATGGGACCCATATGGGATTGGCATGGGCTTGAATTCTGGGTAGGATATGTTCAAGCCCATGTGGGACCTATATGGTAAAAATGTCCGGGACGCTGGTTTCTATTGGTTTCTATAGGTCCTAATCAATCATGAATATTCATGAATAACAATAATCTAAAAAATGAAAACTAGTGGAAATAGATAAATACATTTAGATTTGGGATTAAGCTTTAAGCGATAGAAATTGTACTTACATTAACTAATGTAATGTTGTACACAATTTCAAAAGGCATTTTCATATTTCCTTAATAAAAAGTGTAAATTAGTTTTAATAATAAAAGTGTAATCTAGTTAGTAAACATTTTTTATAGCTCTACAACTATGTCCCTATATATAATGAATGTGATACAATTGCTTAGTAGCTAGGTTTAGGATATCGGATGTAGGTTCTAGGATTTAGAATTTATAGGAGTAGGACAGGATTAATAATTAGGATTAATAATGTCATGTGATTGTTCCTGTAGACAACCACTTAAATTGATTTTATAGTTAATTAATTTCTTATTGATCCTATAAGACACCTTTAGGATTTTCTATTGGTCCTATAGGAAACCTACAGGATTTCCTTATTGGTCCTATAGAAAATTACAGGATTATCAGTCCCATAGACACCCATAGGAATTCTATGGGTGCCCCATATACCATTTCCATATAGAAACCTATAGACACCTATAAAATAGAGACCTATGGGTCTCTATGGGACCTATAGAAATGGGATTATCTAGGATCTACCGGGGGTTTTCTTTCTCTCTGTAATTAACAGCAGTAACAAAAATAGAATTTAGGCGTTGGTCATTTCAGGAGCGACGTTTACGTGCCAGGTCTGCGAGAATTTCGTATCGCTAAAGTGCCTACCATACGGTATGTACGGTAGGCCTACAGGCTCTACAGGTTCACATAACAAACAGTTGATATGGAGTAGCTTTTTAAAGCAACTTGATGTACACGCCTGTTATTAACACATGTACAGACATATAAAACATGAGAGTTCTGTGACAGAGTCTAAATAAGTAATGAAGAAAATGAAATAATATTTTTTTCGAAGGCAAAACCTTCAAGCCCCCCTCCTGTTGGAATGGTAACCATGAAGACCATTCGCAAAATGCATTCAAAACTTTTAAACAAAATACTGACATTTCATTTGGTCTTTCTCAATACACTCCTGGACAGTGGCGGATCTAGCCGGATTGGACACAATACATTCTATCGGCCCGCTTTGTTTGTGCACAATGGCGGGCCCGTAGAATGTATTGTGTCTTACCAGGCTAGATCCGCCACTGCTCCTGGATGAGGGCATTGTATTCCTTGAAGAGACAGCTTGCGGAACCAAGGGTCGAATTCCTCCAAACGTGGATTATTTTCTCTGCTACTTTCTCAAGTGCAGTCCGGAAAAACTCCATCTCTTTCAGAATCTGCAAATTCAAAAAAATATATCATAGCATTATTCTTCTTTTGTTCTGTTAGAGAAAGTATTAGACATGAAATTTATCGAAAATAATCCAAGGAATGGACGATATTTTTAAAAGCTGATTACTAAAGCTGATATCCATAATGAATTTGTATGCATGCTTTGAACATCATAAAAACAAGGTAGATAGAGGGAATCAAATTAAAACATCCTTTTGCCTGAAAAATTGTGTACATGTATACAACTAGGCCTACATGTATTATCTGTTTCTGATAATTAAGTCCAGATTTTTTATAAACCTCTAATTACCCAATACTCCAAGTCTCCAACTTCAGGATGGGGAACTCCTGCACCTCAAAAGAAACTTGGTTGGTTCTATATTGAGCTCGGTGAGTCCTAGTGCGCCTCATGATATCTTCTATAACACCTTTATCTGGGTTGCGCCTCCTCGCAAGCACTTTAACTCTTTTCCTCTTCTCCTTGGAGATCATCCTTAAAAAGTGAAAACAGAATATGTGAAAATAATTGTAAGAGTTTGAAACTCAATTCTTCCTGTGGACAAAAACAAATCACCCGCCTTTTTTTTTTACTTACCTTACCAAATAACAATATTCAAGGTGTACAGTGCATAATGTCTTTATTAATTACATAATTAGATATCAGAATAGAGATTCAGCCCACCCCACACAATGTGATTAGATGCGTTCGGATCAGAATTAAACCATTGCCCACTTATGCATGTACAAGCTTATCTGAAGATAACCTTGTACCCCACTATAGCTTTTTAACGGGTGAATAGGCTTCAATAGATTTTGTGTGTATTAGCGGGAAGTGGTACATTCTAGATCATTCATACATGAAAAGAAAATATTTAAAATTTCATTTTCATTTTATCATACTGTAATTCAATATGGGGTAACACATATTCTTCCCATTTACAAAAATTAATTATTTTACAAAAGAAAGCAATACGTATATGTATGAAAACGGACTATAATGCACCAACATCCTTCTTATTTAAATCATTACGAACACTTAAACTTCCAGATATTACTAGGATTCAAATTGCTTCAATAATGCAACGCTACCACACAAATAATCTATCGCCATATTTAATGAACATGTTCTCAATTAACTCTAATATTCACAATTATTTTACCAGATCATGTAATCAATTTCACAGGTGGGCCTTCTCAAATGATAGATCTAAATATTCCATACGACATACAGGCCCCACTTTATGGAATAGTTTGGAATTTAGCAGAATTAATACACAGTTTAATAATACTTTTAAAAGACAATACAAAAAGAAATTACTTAGCAATTATTAATTTATGTTAGGATGACTATATGTATGTTGTGTGTTTATATATTTTGAACTGTTTTACTTTCTCGGTTTATTGTATTTTAGTTTTTGTTTAAATTATTATTACTTGGTACTGTACTTAATTACCGTATCCATGGTAGCAATATTATTTTAATCATCAATCCACGTTGGGCATGTGCGTTCATACAAGCCTTTTCTTGGCTTTTTAGTGCATGCCCCTTTTCCATTCATTTATGTTCAACCATGTAACAACTCTACTTTTCTATTACTTTTGATTGCTTTGTTCATGTTTTTATTGACATGTTTTAATTCTCCTTTTTATTTGTCTGTATATGACTTTGTTCATTTTTATGAATTGGAAATAAATACTGAAATGAATTGAAAACTCTGAAACGTCAATTTTTAGCATATGAAGAGTTTTCTTGCAAAAGGCCCTAAATCCACTTTACCTACTTCTTAGTAAATCAAGATTTTTTGTTTCACACAGTTCTATGATTTCATTTAAGAAGATCTTCATGTATGTTTAGGAGACATCACCACAAGTAACAATAATCACAATTTTAAAAATCCTGCGGCCGTCAAATATTTTATATGATTTTTTATATTTATTATTTTTTTGGATTTAGGGCCTTTTGCAAGAAAAGTCTTGAATGATAATAGTAATTTACACATTAAAAATCTTTCTAATGAACCAAAAATCCACCGCCCTTGTTCACCTAACCTCTTGTGCTGCTCCACCTGCCTATGTTCAATGGGTTATAATAAACCTTGCCTGATATAGCAACATTATAAAATCAATCAAAATTTAAACTTCGAAAGATAATTGGGGTGACTTATCGAAAATCATCATCTGACCTTAAAAATAAAGCAGACTTGCTATAGATAACTGCATAAAATATTTGCTTTGCTCGGATAAACCTTGCCTGATATAGCAACATTTTTAAGTCGATTCCAAAGATAATTTGTATTGTCTACTGACAGTAGCCAGTCATTATCTGCCCTTAATAAAGCAGATTTGCTCAAAATAAAAGCAATATCTACTGTATCCAGAGTAGAATGCATCATCATAATCAACATCACATCACGTAACCAATACCATCATTATCACCCGTATAATTGCCATCGTCATCACACCATTACCATCATCAGAACATTCAGCATCACACCGTCATACACATGAATGAAATCAGCATCAACATCATCATAACCAACATCATCATTGTTGTTATCATCATTATTGCCATTATCATCACCATCATAACCATCACCATCATCGTCATTATGGAGATCGTAAATACCTTTATCGCCATTATCATTGCCACCACCATTAATATTATCATTATCTCTATCACCATTTCTACCATCATCACATTTATCACTGTCATCATCAACATCTATCATTATCTCTATCACCATTTCTACCATCATCACATTTATCACTGTCATCATCAACATCACCATCACTAACAGTAGCATCATCACCATCATCTTTGTCATGGCTGTATTATTCATGTCATTAGAGTTAACAGCACCTGCTGAACCTTTTTCAATATCACACCATCCTCATATCACCTACTCATGTATATCCAATAAGATTTCATTTCATTTTTCTTTTTTTTTTTCTGGGATTGTTGGTTATATCTGCAAGGTCCATTGTTGTAGTAATTTTCAAGATCTTGATAAACTAAGGAATTTTGTGTATTTAATTCCCATAAAAAAATGTCAAAAAGCTGGAAAGATTCTCACACAGAGTCTCTGGATAGATGGTTGTGTGGAGGCGCGTGATTGGTCATTCATGCCAAAAACCTATTCTCTTAGCCAATCAGGATGCAGGATAGATGAATGGATATAGGGCTTTTTGCAAGAAAAGTGTTTTGGATTTAGGGCCTTTTGAAAGAAAACATAATTTTCATCTCATTTTTTAACAAACTTCCTGAAACTTTTAGAAGTTGAAATATAGCCACTTTGATGCACATGGTGAATGTCTATTAAGGCATATAAAAAAGTGCCATATGATAAAAAATGGATTTAGGGCCTTTTGCAAGTAAGCTCTTCATATATAGTTGACAAATTCCTGAATCAGGTAAAATAGCAAATTCAAGAATATCAAATCTTGCTTGGATGAAATTTGTTGTCTGTTACTACTGCAACAGCGCCTTGAGCATCCTATGGGATGGATACGTGCGCAATATACATGTAATAAATGTAGCTATTATTATTGTTATACTATACTCTCGGACGGTCGTACACCTCAACACTTTCAAACGCCACTGCACAAAAATTCACTCAAAATCAGCATTTAATTTACAAATATAAACACTAACCTATCCATGAAATACAATAAATTCAACTCACTGATGTTGGAAAAGATTTCTTTAAAAAATCTAATTTACGGGGTATCGAAGTCATTGTATTTCTTGGTCACCGCGAACGCCGACATCTCCCCCCAAAAATTAAGTTGGCAAAAATTTGGTCCCTGTCGCGCATACGTAAAAGTCCCGGTTTTCTGTGTGCGCAATTGTAGAGATCGGTATCGGCGCGATACCGAGTTTCTTTGTGAACCAAATTTTATTGGCTGAGTTTAGTCTAAAACATCGGCAGAATGAAAACAAAATCATGTGATGGCGAAGAAAAAAAATTAGGGATTTCTTCCGTTTGGGACATGATTTTGACTTTGGATTTTGCTGGAAATATCAGAAGTTCTTCCTAAGACCTAACGGCCATTCGAGGTAAGAATGATATTTTTAACAGCTGAATTTGAAAGGAAGTATATTATTTTAATCTACCCCCCCCCCCCCCCCCCCCCCCCCCCATACAGATTGCGATAGAAAATGCAGCAGTAGATTATTTTGGCATTGTTCGTTCTTACTGGGTCAACGACCACGATTACTTGGTGTGGGTGGGATGGACAAAAAACAACGTACCTCAAGTGGATTACCTCAAAGCCTTCTTTACAGGAGAGCCCATCTTCTTTAACATGTTTAGACTTTGCGCCAGGACTAGGTGCTTGCCTTTTCCAGCATGTCCAGCCAAAAGCAAAATGATAACCCTCTTTTTTCTTTAGACTAGACCTCTTTTGGGGGACTCCTTCCATGTGTCCTGTTGGCTAGATGTATACCAGAAACAATATTGTGCCCTATTACTGATAATAATTTCGGTACAATAACAATAAATGGGCAAGAAAACGTGAAATTTGGTAGACAGATCAGATCAGAACTGCCAATGACAAAAACGTTACACAAAATTGAACAGATGGGACTGGGTTTTTGACATGCGTAAATATTGTTGCTCCATCTTGTCTACACTGTTATTTTGTGTTTAAATTAGTGAAATATATAATAAAATGCACATGGTGTCAGGCCATGACTTGATCACACAGAGGTTATATTCTACAAGACATAAAAACATATTTTACGCTTACTGTTCACGCTAAAAGCTCACCAGAGAGAAAGGATATCGTGCGGCTGAATTTGATTTGAATTTCGTGCGGATCGGATCGCGAGCGCAGCGCATGCGTATGGAATGCATGCAGCTCAGAGATTGATCGGCCAATCACGGCGCACGTATTAAAGCGATACGAATAGGGGATTTTTTTTTTTTCAATAATTTATGAGACAAATAATTTACATTTGCAGAAAATAGAGCTTAAAATGTGGTTATAGTGAAATAAAATGCAATTCTAAGAGATATACTATGGCAGAAACTGTAACACTTACCCTGTTTAACTTCATGTTCAGCATTTTCGTGGGCATTTTCTGTCTATTGATTTCACTGGCCAATGATGTTTAGACGAAATTGACGTAGTCTTTCGGCCAAAACGTTCAAAATTGTCCTCGAAAGTACAGTTCATTTATGAGACTAAATAGTTTGCAAATGAACATGTTACTACCAAAGTATGTCATAATATAACCGATGAAATATTAAATTTTATGACAAAGTTGAATAATTACTAAAACAGGACACCAAACAAAAGACTAAACGTTATAGCGCAGCATACGTTTGAGACTAACACAAGGTACAAGTTTGCACCCTCTTCCGATTTATCATTGAAATTACTCAAAATGGTACAATATTGTACCTTTTACGAAGTTTGCTGCACATTGCACCTTTTTTGAATGTTTGCACCATTTGTGCACCTTTAATTCTGAGTGTGTATTAGGGGGTACAGTGTAACAAGGTTTCGGTTTATTTTACGCGGTATGCTATTATTGTAGCCCGTATTAAGGTTGGACGGCTTGGTAAGAAATGTCATGCCCAGGAAC
Source organism: Heliocidaris erythrogramma (assembly GCA_025617745.1). NCBI lineage: Eukaryota > Metazoa > Echinodermata > Echinoidea > Camarodonta > Echinometridae > Heliocidaris > Heliocidaris erythrogramma. The sequence continues at coordinate 33,793,794 of CM046863.1, read as the reverse complement.
CCGGTATTGCATTCAATTCCCATTGATAACTAAGTTGGGAAATTACATCACGGTTGGGAGGCTAGGCAGGAGCAGTGGAAGCCGACTGTTTATATTTTTATATGGCCGGGTTGCTGAGGCAATTGATCTATCATAAGAGGAGTATCCAGGAGTAGTGATTATGTATACATTATGGTTGGGAGGTTTTGTGATATTTAGATATGAATGTTTGGGGCTAAGAAACGAGCATAACACACAGGCGCGGATCCAGAGGGGAGGGGGGGGGCGCAAGGGGCGTGCTCCCCCCCCCCGTTTTGTCTGACAAAGTATGCCCCCGGACCCCCTAGATGGCCGTTTGGCTTCGTCAAACGGAGGGTTCCTCAGTGTGCGCCCCCCCCCCCCCCCTCTCTGAAAATCCTGTATCCGCCCCTGGCACATGGGATAATGTGCCTGCAGAATGGTTGGGAGGCTGGGCAGGATTATTTGGGCAGACAGCACAGACTCTGTGAAAACATGAGAGAAGTTATTTATGAAGCATACATGGTTTGGAGGTTGGGAAAGATTGAGTTTTGCATGTGCAGAATTGACTTTGCTAAGACAAGGACACAGCATGAGTTAGGATAGGGCTGCAAAATGTTTGGGAGGTTGGCCAGGAATGTTGAAGCAGGCTGTACAGAGTCAGAATGTGGTACATTGTTGAACGGCCAGTAGAAGAAATGGAGCTACATTTGTAGTCTCCTGGTTAGATTCTGAGATAAATTGATGGAAACCTGTGGGATCACCAATATCAATATCAAAGTATACGTTCGGGGTTGTTTGGGGTGGAAATATTTATTTTAAGTTTTTTGTATTTTCTGAAAGTATAGATATTAATCTACCATCTGACAAAATTTCGGAGTAAAATACTATATTAAAATATGTTTTTACTCTCATTCAAAATGACAGTTTTTTCATGGACATTCAAACTTTGTGAGCCAGCTTGCTGGGATCGTACTTCACCTCGCTCTTCTGGTATAACTCAAAAACTTTGCAGTGTCTGATATTCAAAATCTACAGAAGGAAAGAAATATATCTATTCTAAAGGTATGCCAAGTTTCAACTCAATCCAATCAATACTTCACAGTGTAGGCTTTGGAGTTTTGACTCGACCTCAACAGATTAGGCGCTCGTAAATGGTCACTCTTCTTTAGAGCCGGTTTTCTCTATTGTTTTGGTCATTAGCCTGTCTGACACTCAGACATTCAGTTTATAAGGGTTTGCTTAGTCTATACAAGACAAGTTGTATATCATTTTAAAGCTTAGAATATAAGCTTTCAAACTGTGCTGACATTAAAAAACAAAATTTCCGACTTATTGGTGGTTTTGTGGTGGAGGTTCACATTTTACTATTATAAAGCAGAATACCCAAATGGCAAATCAGGTATACCAAGAGCCTACGAAACCAAGGGCCCACGTTTTTTTTTCTTTGGTGCCATGCTTACCTTTTACACACCCTTGAAATAAAACCCTGGGAAATGTCAGTTGCCAATAAAAGTATCCCCAACGTGTGCCTCGATTGATTTTTGGCCAATCAGCACTCGCCGTTTGCCACGTGACAGCAGTAGGACTTCTGTACAAATGAGCCTACGCCTTGGTTATCCCGTCACTTTAACGTTGTGAGCGCTGGCGTTAATACCATATTCATTCTAGTCGAGACTCTCATCAACAGCTGTAAAAATGAACAAACGTTTGATGATCATCCTTATCGTCTCTATGGTGATGATGTCAGAGTTAACACCAATACCAGGTAATGAACATTTATTACTGTTTCCCAGTGTGACAACTATACCTATATCAAAGGGGAGGTATCTAGAATGAGACTATGTTTAATATGCATTTTCCATAAATGTCGAAGAAAAGTATGTTGTTAATATGACATTCCATGATAAAATTACTTCATAGTAGACCAGCCAAACATCCAAATAGGCTCTAGAAAAAGATTCGACGGCATTTGTGGGTAATGCTGGGCATCCATGCTTGCAAAAATACTGACGAATAACGTACGGGCGGATGCAAAGAATGTCAAAAATCACAATTTTATTTTTTTGGACCTAATATGTAATACCTGATTAAGACTTTTCAAGTGATATCAGATTTATTTTGAGTTTCAAGTTATAAACCTTATTAATATAACATTCAAAGCTGGATATTACACACACATGTATGGCGTAATGAAACATAAAACTGTGATTTACTCAAAATAATAGGTTGTGAAAACTACCAATATTTCAAAGTTTGTTTTTACCCAGTGTAAATTTGTCATTTTAAATTGTTTTTCTTGATTAAACATATCATGTATATTGTCATGTCACACACAGAAAAGAAATTATCCGATAAGATGATAGATAACCCATTTTATGTTATCCCTAATGGAACGATGTATTTTACTGGATGCACTATTTGAAGGTACAAATAGAGTGTACATGTACAAAGGCAATTATCCCATGTATTATCAGTATAGTCTATGGGCCAAAAACTGAAATGTCCCCACCTCCTTAGAAATAATCTGTTTCTGTTAGATGGGACCATGGAAACAGAATGTTTTTTTTTGTCTGCTGGTGTCTACTTTACCCCTCCCTCCCCCTTTGCCGCCCTGGTCTGTGACCAATATTGATTACTTGTCAACTCTACATCAACACTAAAATTTGTGATTATACCGTATTTAGTTGCTAGCTAACCTTGAATTAATATCATCGATATAATTATATACATGTATATATATGATCTTTGTGTGACTTTCAAAAATAAATGTATCAAAAATAAATAAATGTTTGTATCAAAAATAAATAAATGTTTTTACTTTGTTGAGTTAATTCTTTTTTATTATGTAACTATATTACTTGTATTTTCTTATAAAATTGTTAGCAATTTATGCTATATACCTTTTTGCTTATTCCTGTTGCATCAGGAACATGATGGAAAACAGTTTTATACTGATCATGCTTTTATCCTGTATGAATAAGTTCAAATAAATAAATAAATGAATACATAAATACATTACGTATCAAAAAATGTATACACAATTCTAATAGCTTCTTATTAAAACGTTGTAATCGATGTGACTTTGAAATTTATTTCATGGTGAAGAATAGCTTATTGTCTGTCTAGTGGTACCTCATTCATGACATTTCAGCCATGGATGACTGATGACAGGGTTTTTAAAAAGAGTAAAAAATCAAAATCTCCTTGTTCCAAGTGTGGGCTGACGCTCATGCAAAGAATGCGAGTCTATAAAATAATTTTAAAAAGTTACATTCTCCTTTGTGCTTCAATGTTTCATTGTTTAAAGTGATTTAAGCTTCCATATGACCTTGTTTCAATCTACATGACAATATTTAATTTATTTTAATAGCCTTCTAACTTCTTGTCCCGTGATAAATAAAAACTGTATGCTCATTCGTCAATATCGCCATTTCACCTGCATACGGTGCACACGGTGTTTTTTGCGAAATAACACATGGACTGAAAGGTTTACTGACCTTAAAGACTAAAAAGAAGAAAAGGAAGGATACGCGTTGAGAATTAACAATGTCCATTTTTAATGACCCAGTAAAAAGGCTTTCCTTAAAAAAGGGATGCAGATGAAGCCAACATTGTGTTATCAAATGGCAAAAAAAAATCTTAAATTTAGCTTGTAACGAGCCCTTTCTTGAGTTTGAGTTGACTTTAACACCTTTTCTATTCAAATTCACAAAATCAATTGAAAATAACTCAGCAATTGTTTCCAACTGAAGTAACTAATGCATAGTTGGTTTGACCCACACTCGCTACTTCAGCCCGAACTTGGTACAAGAGGAGTTTGACAATACTGTTTGAAAAGCCTGCTGCTGAGTCATCCGTGGCAGCAAAGTTATGAATAAGGTATCATTGCACAGAATATAAGTTGTTCTTTACTATGAAAGTTTATAGAGGTTATAGAGGTTATTTTTTAATTAGAAGCTACTTAAGCTACTTAAGTTGGGTATACTTTTATACTTTTTTTCTGATAGGCACTGTATAAAAATAAAATTTTCAATGAATCAAGTAGCAGGTCTTGTCATCATGTTCAATGTGAAAATGTTGGTATCACCCATTTTATAGGGGACACAAATCTTCTTGATATAGATTGGAATCAAGTAAACAGAACTTCTGGTAGAAAGACAACACCACTTGTATTGGCTACCAAATTTTGGTAACAGCTATTATGATAGTGGTCACATTCACGGCCAACGAGCAGATTCTAATTAATCGCTGAAGGTGTTTGTTAATCTAATTGCTATATATTTTATTTGTTAGTTACATTTCCTTATTTAGTTGAAAGATGTCATCTTCATTAATTCTGTTTCCATGGCAACATTTTTTTTTTGTAGAAATCAAATTTAGCTCTATTCCAAACTAAAGTTATTAAATTTATTTGTTACCATGGTAACGCCCTACACATTTAGTGGTCTCCTGCATCATCCAAAACAAGTTTTGATAAGTGAGTGTCCTGTAAAAGAGAAGATAATCACGTACAATACAAATGTATTAATATTTCCTTTTTTTCGGTAGTATCGTGGGGGGTTTTGGGGGGCTAAAATATTTTTTTATTATTACTGTTTCCATGGGAACAGCCATTTTCAAACATGATGGACACCTTTTATAACTCTTATTTGAGTTTTTATCAAGTGAGAAAATGTTGATACATTATTTTAAAATGTTACAATGTGTTTCTGTCCTTTCTTAATTACGAATACATGACATTTTCTTACATTCTACTCTTCTTGATCCGTTGCCATGGTAATAGCCCTTTTGGCCACCCCACCTCTTAATTTAGGGCAAAGAAGCATATTCTGATAGTTAATGGTCCCATGATCTAACAGAAGAAAAAAATAATTTAAGATTATTTCTAAGGGGGTTGAGACATTTCAGTTTTTGGCCCATAGACTATACTGATAAACATGGGATAATTGCCTTATGTACATAATATGTACTCAAATAGTGTTTTTCAGTCAAAATGCGCATCCATAAAATACATCGTTCCATTTGGGATAACATAAAATGAGTTATCTATCACCTTATTGGATAATTTATTTTCTGTGTGTGACGTGACAATATACATGATATGTTTAATCAAGAAAAAGAATTTAAAATGACAAATTTACACTGGGTAAAAAACTTTGAAATATTGGTAGTTTTCACAACCTATTATTTTGAGTAAATCACAGTTTTATGTTTCATTATGCCATACATGTGTGTGTAATATCCAACTTTCAATTGTATATTAATAGGGTTTATAACTTGAAACTCAAAATAAATCTGATATCACTTGAAAAGACTTAATCAGGTATTACATATTAGGTTAAAAAAATTGTGATTTTTGACACTCTTTCAAATTTTGAGCCAAAAATGGCATTTTTAGGAAAAAATGCGCATGGCATCCGCCCGTACGTTATTCGTCAGTATTTTTGCAAGAGTTTAAGCATGAACGCTGAGCATTACTCAAAAATGCCGTCCAAAGTAAAAAAAATCTTCTTGGCTGGTCTACTAATACATCAATATTATTACTCTATCGCATTCAAGACTTTTCCCCAGCCCACCTACAGTTGTACTTGTTCAATTCTAGTTCTTCTTGTTCTTCTTCTTGTTTTTCTAATTATCATTATCATTATCATGATCAATATTTTGTTTTGTTTTCTTTGCTTTCTATTTAAACTTGTACAGGTCTCCAGTGTAAGGGAGGAATGGTATACTCCTCTTGCGGAGGAAACTGTCAAGGACGCTGCTGGTACGAAATGCAGGAAGCATACAATGAAACCATGTGCACAGACACTTGTGTAGAAGGATGTTTCTGCCCCAAGGGTACTATTTTTGATGAAGAAGCCCAACAGTGCGTTGCGCCCACAGAGTGCCCGTGTATTGTTGATAAAATACATATACCTATTGGGGACTTCATAAGAGACTGCCAGAAGTGGTATGGAACGCTGTTTTACTTTAGTAATTTTTCATCTTTCTGTCAAAAACACGATGGAAAAAACTTTAAAAATTCAACCTTAGGCAATTTTGATAGCTTTGTGCATCACCTTTTAAAATATTATAAGAAAACATCACATAATCCGAAAATAATTTATAAGTATCTCTGAACTGTGTCCTCCCTAGTTTCGCGTCATCATTAAGTGGATATATTTCCTTCTTCTAAATTATGTTATTTCTAATGATGATGTGTCGAGTCATACTTTTAAAAATTATTTGCAACTTTCATTAATGAAAATCACTATTTGATGACTAACAAAAATGTAGTCTTCCTAGCTGAACATGGTCAATCATGTTTACAACAACTAAATATTTCAGTATTGTAATTTTTAATAATCCTTGTGTATCCCGTGCATTATTATAACTTCATAGCTCATGCGAATCTGGAGGGCGTTTCACCTGTTCAGGCCCGAGATGCGACGAATTAACAAGTCATGGTATTGATTCAGTTTCCTTATTTTATTTTCAGTGCATTACGTTCTTAAAAAAAGAAATACTTGGATTCGTGTTCTGTACTCTCTCTGTATGAAAAATAATCTTTCATATTTTGAAGAACATCACCCGACACACTTGTACTTGAATAAATTATATAGTGCATGCTCTGGAGTTGAATATACCGTATTATATTCCACATACTAAGAATCTTGCTGTTAGATTGGTCAAAAGGTAATCACGTGATGAAACGTAGTTTTCCCCATATCAATCGACAGAGAAGAAAAGTTCGTGACCTCGACGGAATAGTACTTATGTGTTTCGCTGATCTCTCCAGTCCTTTACAGAGTCACAATGCGTTATCAATATTTGGGTACGCGCGAAATAAAAGTGCATGACCTCTACGAATAGTCAATTGAAAAGTGCGTGACCTCTACGAATAGTCAAAATGGAAAGTGCGTGACCTTTACGAATAGCTCCATAGGCGTACTGAAATAAGAGCGCATTGCCCAATCGCGCGCTTAAAATGATAAAACAATTGTGCGCACCCAGGTAGGGGTACGGTTTATGGTGGTTAATGGTGGTTTTAACATCTTTTATGAATTTATTCGGACCTAAAGCATAAATGTCTTTTTCGAGAAGTAGAGAATAATTGTCTTTCTCGTACCAGTTAAATGTTTCAGATGCGGAATATAAAGCAAATAATCACCTTTTGATTTCAGGCGATGAGACGTACTATCACTTCCTCGGCGATCTGAATGTATACGCTATCCTTCCTCAGCTTCGCTTCTTAAAGATAGCTACATCCAAATCGCCTCGGAAGTGAAAGTTTGTCCCATCACCTTCACCAACGGTAATTATTTGCTTAATATGTGCATCCATACTGATTTAGAATTTCTCAAATGCATTATAATGCAAGAGAGAAATTATAAATCTATGGACGCACCTTTTACGGTATATTTTGACGACAACGAGCATGGGTTATGTGTTATATAAGATGGGAAACTGATTGTGGGAGCTCATCAAATTAGCAACCTCCATCACATAGAGTGCAAATTCGTAAATCCGTTGTTTCGTTATAAAGCCAGTCCAAAATAATACGCATTAAACGCGTCGCAATACATGCGCGCTCATGTAATTTACTTGTAATTTACTTGTTGCGCGCCTTGGCCTTATGGGATTCTGTACACAAATAAGCGTGCAAACATTGTTGCTATATATCACGTTCGTGCCCATATAACTAGTTACGCAATGCCAAGGAGAGTGAATCTGACCAATCAGAAATCTTTTAATATATCTCTAAAGGCTACATTAGGTGGACAATTTTTGTCTTATTTCTATGCTCAACTGTCCAACTAATGTAGGGGGAGCTATTATGACGAAATAAACCGCATTGCGCGGAACTCAACTCGAGTTGAGTTCCGCGCGAGCAGTTTTCTATGCGTGTGCGGGTTTTTTTATGCGTGCACATTCGGCGAACGCCAAGAAGCGATAGTGGAATTATTACGATCGCACTATCGCTTTATCGTCTGCTAGGTGCACTGCCGGGGCTGACAAGCACTCAAAAATTAATTTGGGGCGGGACTTACGAATAATATTCAACCCTAATGAAACAACAAATGAATGAAGGATACAACGCAAAATGTTTTTATTGAATTGGAAATTGGTTCGGCGCATAAATTACAAAGAATATACAGACCAAAATACAACAAATAAAGTAGAGCTAAGACGCAAAATACATTTGTCGAATCGAAAACTGATTTGGCGCTGAACTTAGGGATAATATACAACCCCCCGAAATATGAAATAATGAAGTATACAACGCAAAATGGGTTATTATCGATTGGAAATTGATTTGCCGCGTAACTAATGGATACAAATAAATTAGAAATAAGACGCAAAATACATTTATCGGATCGAAAATTGATTTGGCGCTTAGCTTAGGGATTATATACAACCCAAATAAAACATCAAATGGATGAAGTATACAACGTAAAATATTTATATCGAATAGAAAATTGGTTCGGCGCATAAATTACAAAAGAATCTACAGACCAAACGAAACAAATCAATTAGAGCAAAGACGCAAAATACATTTATCTAATCAAAAATTGATTTGACGCTTAACTTAGGGAGAATTATGCAACCCAAATAAATTATGAAATGAATGAAGTATACAACGCAATTGTTTTTTTAATCGATTAGAAATTGATTTGGCGTGTAACTAATGGATAATATACAATCCAAATAAAACATCAAATAAATTACAAATAGACGCAAAATACATTTATCGAATCGAAAACTGATTCGACGCTTAACTTGGGGAGAATTATGCAACCAAAATAAATTATGAAATGAATGAAGTATACAACGCAAAATGTTTTTTTATCGATTGGAAATTGATTTGGCGTGTAACTAATGGGTAATATTCAACCAAAATAAAACATGAAATGGATGAAGTATGCAACGCAAAATGTTTGTATCGAATAGAAAATTGATTCGGCCCATAAATTACAAATAATCTACAGACCAAATGAAACAACAAATAAATTAGAAATAAGACGCAAAATACATTTTAAATATCGAATCGACAATTGATTTGGCGCTTAGCTTAGGGATAATATAACTTTTTTTGTATCATTTTAGTTACTTCTTACATGAATTCAAATAACGGACAATTTTTAAGTAGAAGTGAGGCAAATTTTCGACATGGACCTAGGGGCCTAACCTGGACCTAACTCAACGCCTTAACCTGAACCCTAATCCTAATCCCTTAACCCTTAGGTTAAAGGCGGTCCGTCAGCGGTGCCCGTGTGTTTCTATGCTGTCCAGGCGAAGGCAAGTTCGGAGATTTCCGGAATCGCTCGGACAATTTGTAAATAGCCCGCGAGCGCAGGGGCGAGAGCTGAGCTTGCCATCTGATACGCTATGTTAGTTTCGGGATACTCCATGCTATGGTCTATGCCTATGCACGAATATAATAGCGGTTTTCGAACGAAATAGAGGCCGAGAGGAGAGACAGTCAGACGAGAATACGTATCCACAGCGCGTACAATTCGTGGATTGAACACAGAAACAAATTTGGACGTGGGATGCTCGTTTCCTCCAGGGAAAGTTTGCATGAAAAGTTCGAGTTGCATCTGCTTGAGCTGCACACCAGCTGCAAATCGTACAATGTACCTCCGCGGGCTACCGTCGCCAGCGCCGGGTGCGCCCCGGATGTGATCCCTGGCGATGGCCTTACACCCACTATTATTCCCTTCCACTCTATCTTTAATTCTCACTTACGTTCTGTTTTTCTATCTTATCTTTAACTCTCTCTTTCTCTCATGAACTTGATAATTTCTCTCCCTTGTTCTCTCTCTCTCTCTCTCTGTCTCTCTCTCTCTCCTCCTCTTTCTCTTCTCTCCTATCTCACTCCATATGCCTTCCTCCACATACCTGGTACAGTGGAACCTCCTTATAAAGAACAATGGTATAACAAACTCATTATAAGACAGTATTTTTGCCAGTCCAACTTTTTTCTATTCTATTGCTTTTAGCCCTGATATAAGAAGGATTCGATATAAAGAGGGAATTTCCTTGGTTCCAAGGAGTTCGTTAATAATGATGCTCCACTTTACAAAAATAAAATGAAAAAAAAAAGGAATGTACATTATATTACTTCAAAACTTCTGACACATACACACAATGAAGAGTACTTTTTCATGCCGTCTTCATTTACTTCCTCAGATGTTACATGCAGTGGAATGGCAAATGGCAAATCACAAGGCAAAAGAAAAGTAGAAAAGGTGTCCCTATATGTAATACTTGTAAGTTCCTTTAGGATAATACATGTACATGTATAACTTGTAATGAAACTACCCAAGTATGAGTAAAATCAACTGAACATTGTAAACTATATTGTCAACACTAAATAGGCATGTTTCAAAGCAAGTTTGTATATCTAGAATACATAAAACTGTAATAAATATATACGAAAATCAGCTCAGTAGTATAAAACTATACTTTCAACAGTATATAGGCATATATGGAAAAGCAAATGGCATATAAAAAAAAAGTAGAAAAAATGTCCCTGTATGCATTATACATACGTTTCTTAAAAATGATATAACTTCTGATAAATCTAATAAGTATGAGAAGAAATCAACTTCACATTGTAAAACTATTATTTCAACACTAAATGGGCATGTTTCAAGGTAGGTTTGTATATCAGGAATACATAAAACTGTAATAAATATATACGAAAATCAGCTCAGTAGTATAAAACTATACTTTCAACAGTATATAGGCATATATGGAAAAGCAAATGGCATATAAAAAAAAAGTAGAAAAAATGTCCCTGTATGCATTATACATACGTTTCTTAAAAATGATATAACTTCTGATAAATCTAAAAAGTATGAGAAGAAATCAACTTCATATTGTAAAACTATTATTTCAACACTAAATGGGCATGTTTCAAGGCAAGTTTGTGGATCTACAGTGTATGCATAAGCAAATTCTAAACAGATCACAATAAAAGTAAATCTTGGAAGGAAAACAGCTTCACTATTTGGTGTGATCACATTATCAATGGCTATACAACAAACTGAAAATGGCAACGTTCACTGGCAGATTTATTTTGAACATAGTTTTCATATTAATTGCATTATATTATGGAAATTCACACAGGAATATGCTGGCAAGGGTACATGTATTTTCATTGAATATTGCAACATTGACATATTGCAGTTTATAATACCATAATACCTAAATTCAATGACTACTGTCAGGAATACAGATATGTATAAAAGGGAAGTTATTAAATGTACATCACACACATTCACATATATGCTGGCAAGTGATATTGTTCGGTTGTAATTAAATGCATTGATACAATACATTACAATTGTTTTGATTAACTACTTATGATCACCAGATGGCAAATTCTTATTGATGTTTATGTAATTCATGTGTATCTCACTTCACACGATGTACAGCATGTAGCAAACCCAATGGACTGCTTATCACAATGTAGTTCAGCTAAAAACAGCATGACAAATCAGACTAAATAATCACCATGAACAGAAAAAAAATCACAGAAAGACATGTATACTCATGGTCATGGACTGTGTTGAAATACACAGGGAAGAATGGATTAAAATCAAGTAAATACAATGCCATAACGGAAACCCTTTATCAGATAAGATTTTTTGTTTGTTTCAAATGACATGAATATATTTCCTCTCTGATAAACGTTAACATAAACATTATGTTAAATGATCACACACAGAAAATGCTTTCTTTGGTACATACATACTACATTTACAATCACCAAGAAAAAGGTGAATATAAACAGGAACTGGCAAATGGCAAATCACAAGGAAAAAGAAAAGTAGAAAAGGTGTCCCTGTATGTAATACTTGTAAGTTTCTTTAAAATAATACATGTACATGTATAACTTGTAATAAATCTAATAAGTATTAGAAGAAATCAACTTCACATTGTAAAACTATTATTTCAACACTAAATGGGCATGTTTCAAGGTAGGTTTGTATATCAGGAATACATAAAACTGTAATAAATATATCCGAAAATCAGCTCAGTAGTATAAAACTATACTTTCAACAGTATATAGGCATATATGGAAAAGCAAATGGCATATAAAAAAAAAGTAGAAAAAATGTCCCTGTATGCATTATACATACGTTTCTTAAAAATGATATAACTTCTGATAAATCTAAAAAGTATGAGAAGAAATCAACTTCATATTGTAAAACTATTATTTCAACACTAAATGGGCATGTTTCAAGGCAAGTTTGTGGATCTACAGTGTATGCATAAGCCAATTCTAAACAGATCACAATAAAAGTAAATCTTGGAAGGAAAACAGCTTCACTATTTGGTGTGATCACATTATCAATGGCTATACAACAAACTGAAAATGGCAACGTTCACTGGCAGATTTATTTTGAACATAGTTTTCATATTAATTGCATTATATTATGGAAATTCACACAGGAATATGCTGGCAAGGGTACATGTATTTTCATTGAATATTGCAACATTGACATATTGCAGTTTATAATACCATAATACCTAAATTCAATGATTACTGTCAGGAATACAGATATGTATAAAAGGGAAGTTATTAAATGTACATCACACACATTCACATATATGCTGGCAAGTGATATTGTTCGGTTGTAATTAAATGCATTGATTCAATACATAACAGTTGTTTTGATTAACTACTTATGATCGCCAGATGGCAAATTCTTATTGATGTTTATGTAATTCATGTGTATCTCACTTCACACAATGTACAGCATGTAGCAAACCCAATGGACTGCTTATCACAATGTAGTTCAGTTAAAAACAGCATGACAAATCAGACTAAATAAACACCATCAACAGAAAAAACATCACAGAAAGACATGTATATTCATGGTCATGGACTGTGTTGAAATACACAGGGAAAAAATGGATTAAAATCAAGTAAATACAATGCCATAACGGAAACCCTTTATCAGATAATATTTTTTGTTTGTTTCAAATGACATGAATATATTTCCTCTCTGATAAACGTTAACATAAACATTATGTTAAATGATCACACACAGAAAATGCTTTCTTTGGTACATACATACTACATTTACAATCACCAAGAAAAAGGTGAATATAAACAGGAACTGGCAAATGGCAAATCACAAGGAAAAAGAAAAGTAGAAAAGGTGTCCCTGTATGTAATACTTGTAAGTTTCTTTAAAATAATACATGTACATGTATAACTTGTAATAAAACTACCCAAGTATGAGTAAAATCAACTGAACATTGTAAACCCTATTGTCAACACTAAATAGGCATGTTTCAAAGCAAGTTTGTATATCTAGAATACATAAAACTGTAATAAATATATCCCAAAATCAGCTCAGTAGTATAAAACTATACTTTCAACAGTATATAGGCATATATGGAAAAGCAAATGGCATATACAAAAAAAGTAGAAGAAATGTCCCTGTATGCATAATACATACGTTTTTTTTTAAATAATATAACTTCAGATGAATCTAATAATTATGAGAAGAAATCAACTTCATATTGTAAAACTATTATTTCAACACTAAATGGGCATGTTTCAAGGCAAGTTTGTGGATCTACAGTGTATGCATAAGCAAATTCTAAACAGATCACAATAAAAGTAAATCTTGGAAGGAAAACAGCTTCACTATTTGATGTGATCACATTATCAATGGCTATACAACAAACTGAAAATGGCAACGTTCACTGGCAGATTTATTTTGAACATAGTTTTCATATTAATTGTATTATATTATGGAAGTTCACACAGGAATATGCTGGCAAGGGTACATGTATTTTCATTGAATATTGCAACATTGACATATTGCAGTTTATAATACCATAATACCTAAATTCAATGATTACTGTCAGGAATACAGATAGGTACAAAAGAGAAGTTATTAAATGTACATCACCTACATTCACTTATATGCTGGCAAGTGATATTGTTTGGTTATAATTACATGCATTGATACAATACATTACAATTGTTTTGATTAACTACTTATAATCACCAGATGGCAAATTCTTCCTCCACATACCTCGTACAGTGGAACCTCCTTATAAAGAACAATGGTATAACAAACTCATTATAAGACAGCATTTTTGCCAGTCCCACTTTTTTGTCTATTCTATTGCTTTTTAGCCCTGACATAACAAGGATTCGATATAAAGAGGGAATTTCCTTGGTTCCAAGGAGTTCGTTAATAATGATGCTCCACTGTACAAAAATAAAATGAAATAAAAGGAATGTACATTATATTACTTCAAAACTTCTGACACATACACACAATGAAGAGTACTTTTTCATGCCATCTTCATTTACTTCCTCAGATGTTACATGCAGTGGAATGGCAAAAAGCAAATCACAAGGAAAAAGAAGAGTAGAAAAGGTGTCCCTATATGTAATACTTGTAAGTTTCTTTAGCATAATACATGTACATGTATAGCCTGTAATAAAACTACCCAAGTATGAGTAAAATCAACTGAACATTGTAAACTATATTACAGGTCTAGCTAATGATAACACTACAGCATTCAGAATTTAGTTGATTTTGTGAGACACTGATTTATTCGAGCTGAGCAGATCATAAGCATGCAGAACAATATATCAACAAACTATTGGTTTGACAATCTGTAAACATTACTTTAACATGAATATGCTTTTAGTCATGGTGCAAGAACTGCCCTGGCCTCAAAACTCTAGAAGGACCCGGGTGTTTTTATCCGTCTAATTCCCTTTCTTTCTCATACATGCATCTATCTGCACCGAGCATGGCCATCCATGCTAACCACCGGATGCTCTCTGCATAAGGGCCACCTACAGACAAGCACCCCCTCAAATCCCCCCTTGCCTGCTAGAGGTGTTTAGGATGACTCCACTGCTAATTAGCAGACGAGACCCCATCCACACCCCCAAGCTAAGGTCCAGGGATCCCAAAAAGCCACCTGCATCCCAAACAGTGCCTCGCACCGCGACAGGCTGGACAGCGTACGTGACCCTTCCCGCTAAGAATGAAATGGTGCAAGATGCAAAAGTGGCTATTACGCCATTCATTTTATTACATCAAGTTCCAAAAGTTCAAACCTTCTCCATGAGTTCGGCCAAAGCAGTTAATGATTAAATCACTTGCCAACACCGTAGTTTGCACAGTGGCTACAATTTCGAATTGGCGCCATACGGGCACCGCCCGCCGCCACTGGACAGACTCGGTTGGTGTAACCCTTGTCATCATGACCTGCCTTCGGGTAATTCGGCGTTATTGTGAACGCTTTGTGACTATAATACAACACGAAAACTTCTTAAAAACATACACAACGTACGTGTCACTGTAAAACTGCAATGCTCTCAAATAACTTGCATTGAATATGCATTTACCCAACACCAACATGCACCACTTGTGTGACCTGTAACACAGCAATGCCTTCAAATAACTTGCACCGAATATGAATTTACCCAAAACAACCTTGTCATAAGCAGACATAACGTATTTGCCACTGTAAGACTGCAATGCCTTCAATACCGTCAAATAACTTACACCTACTAGGGATTTACCGTAAACAAACATCTCATAAACATACACAATTTATGTGTCACTGTAAATGAATGAATGTACTAAAAACAAAAATCTCCTAAGCATGCACAACTGCACTGCCTTCAATTAACTTGCACCAAATATGAATTTACCCAAAACAAACTTCTTATAAGCATACGTAACTTATGTGCCACTGTAAGACGGCAATACCTTCAAATAACTCGCACCTACTAGGGATTTACCGTAAACAAACATCTCATAAACATACACAATTTATGTGTCACTGTAAATGAATGAATGTACTAAAAACAAACATCTCCTAAGCATGCACAACGTATGTGTCACTGGAAAACTGCAATGCCTTCAATTAACTTGCACCAAATATGAATTTACCCAAACAAACATCTTACAATCATTGACAATTTATGTGTCACTGTAAAACTGCAATACCTTACATAATTTGTACCGACTATGAATTTACACGCCAAACAGACATCAGACAACTAATAAAGTTTTAACACTGAGGTTTTCACTTCCCAGCTTCTTGCACTCGTGTGTGAATTACATAAAATCGCTTTAATAATTGCCTGGTTATTGCATTATTACGTAAAACGCATGTAAATTACATGCCGTCATGTGGTTCATTAGACCACCTATACTACGTGAGGCACCTAGGGACACAACGACCGCGTTAGCGGAAGTTACGGAGGCCACGAAAAACCCACCTTTTTAGGAAAGGGAAACGTGGTTGCGACCAAGGCCACTAGATGAGGGCGCACCCCCTGTCTCCTCACGCAGTGAAGCTGATAATGTAACTATTAATGTGGTAGCTGATAATCTGTAGTTTGGTAAGTGGTAACAGGTATATATAGTTTTCCGGAATGTCCTTAAACAAAATTTAGTTAGGGCTAAACCATGTGTACCCTAGACAACATGCATGTAGTGGAAAAACAAAAGCTCACAAACTCTACTAACAACTATTCATACACTCTGAGTTTGAGGCAAGGCACAATAAAAAGAAAAGAGGTAGCACAATTCGGGGGAAATTGAGAGCAGGAGTGGGGGGCCTTCCTGCAAGTCACAATAGCTGCATCAATGCGTGACGAATGTCCCCGAGCAATAAGCTACATCCTGCCACCGACAAGTGGACCCGTCGCCCCCGTACAAGCTCCCGTCATCATGCCGAATACTTGGATGTGCCCCTGACACACCCCCACACGGCGGCATGTCGCACGTGCCCGCTTGTTCATCGCCAGCCGTACTTCTCTATCCCAGGCTGGTCCTCCTCGCTGAAGCCCCTATAATCTCTGACCAGATATTCCGCGTGTGAGTCAGATATTCATGGATCCGCTGTATTGCTCCCGCCACTATAAGACGCATTTTACGACGTCCAATACCGTTCGTTCCAGCATGGATTACAATGTTTGACGGGCGAAAGCTGCTGTCTTCCTGAATGAGCGACCAGACTACATCGGGGAGTTGGCGCAGCTGGAGCCCCCTGCGACCTTCCCACTTTACCAATGCTGCCAGACCCAAGCTTGGCTCTCCTTCCCGCCGTGCCAGCTGGCCAGCCCAATATACGATCGAGTCACCAACAATGCACACGGACGCACGACCTGAAACAAGTAATAAAACAAATCCTCTGGCAGTACAGGAGTCCACATTTATTTTTCGTTACACACTTACTAAGACACTTCCATATTTTAGCTATTCTTATTCGCTTTATCGTGAACATCATCCTCAACATCTCCCCTGTAACTTGTTTATATAACCATGCAATGAGTCATCCTAACAGTATAAAATCCCTATGTTTCAAGGGCGTGTAAACCTCATCTGGGAGTGGGAAAAAGGAATATACCTGAAGGTACATCAACTCGTGTAATCTACCCAGAAAGGCACTTCTTAGGTGGTCCTCCTAATTCCGTCAGAATTTTCTTTCTTTATTCTTTCTTTATTAGTTTACCACCCCTTTCTTGTGACAGTGATTTCTCAAAATCCTCTCATTCAATTTTCATCAATTTTCTGTAAGTCATCAGGCCTATCATGGTCAAGTGCCACGAAATTTTTCAAGGTCATCAGGTCACCGTGACGTCATCCAGGCGACATTTTGTGAAATCACATTATCAATCATATCTTCACAACGAGTCATCAAAATTGAACCATATTTGATACACATTAACAGGTCAAGGGTCAACATAAAAAGTCATTAAAATCCATGCGCGCGTAATGACGCGCACGTCAAAATTTAGAAATGCTCCAAATCACTTTTTAATCAAATTAGAGTACGGTTCAGGACATTTTAAGCATTTCAAAGTATTCAAACTTTCCTATTCGTGCGCGTATGCGCTCGCCAAGCGCGTACAGAACGTTAAAACGCCGTTTTTTCGCATAGTCTGTCTTCCTGACACTATTCTTGACAATTTCCAACCATAAACAGCCATTCTCGACCTTCCATACTGCCCCACGCGCACGTCAAACTTTCAAAATTCGTGAGCGCGTCAATGGGCACTCTCATGTAAAAAGTGTAAAAACATGAAAAAATGACGTCGTCATTTTTGTATTCATTTGATAATTTCAGTAATAAGTGGTCGATTTGCTTCCAAATTTCGATATGTTATAGCTAAGACAGTTTTCTACAAGATCAATCCAACATTTTCCATTTTGATGACGTCATCATCGCGAAATTTTCAAAGATGCCATGTCAGAATTTGCCCTATTTGCGTGTTATGTCTATGGAAGATATTTTTTTTTTTTTTTTTTTCAGTTTGTTTACCTCCCAAGTATCCTGCATTTAGGGCTGCAAATAGTGCAATATCAAATAGTCTTGTTTGATATCACAATTTTTCAAAATTGGCTTAGTCAATTATCATAAAATTTTCGTTAGTCATCAGTCCTAATAAGGTCAAGTTGCCGCATCTTTTTTCAAGGTCATCAGATTATTGTGCCGCCATCTAGGCGCCATTTTCTACCAATCAACTTATGGTCGTATCTTGACTTCATAACGCAATGTCATTTCTGTTACCTATTTGGCATGGTTAAGGTCAATGTAATTTCAGTCATGGTCATCACCATTATCACCATCATCTTCCTCATCATCATCACTGTCATCACCATTATCATGATCATTCATTGCCTTTTGTTTTTTATTTCGTAATTATTTTCATGATTCTATCATCTCCTAATTTAACAGTATGCATTATTTCTCCCATCTTATCGAATATAACATGGTTTACCATGCATCTTATAATATAATACACTAAGGATTTCGGGCTCTTTTTTTTTTTTTGGTTCAAATAGGCTCCTCCCCTCGGCCTTTCGGTCCCCGCCTTTTGGTACCCACGGGTGGGGAAGGGTTCTTAGGGTGGTGGGAGGCACTTCTTGAGGGCTGACGTCCCGTCCATATTTCATAAATTCATTTTTAAACATTGAATTTCCGCAGGGAGTAGGCCTAATAATTCCACCAACCCATGAAGCGGGTTTGTAGCTTCAGGCCCAGCCAACCCATATACCTTTCCCTGTGAAGGGGAGCTATGCCGAAGAACAGCATGGCCATATATCCGCATGGCTTTGAACAGTGTACAGTACAGTATTATACACACGTGTTAGATCGTTCGCACGTAGGTGTACAGGTCATCATACAGGTATAGAGTTAGTCATTTGAAGCTTCATGGTCACACACACAGTTTAGTGTGTATGTTTCACGACGTTCGCTACCGGTAATTTGACACTTTATCAGAAAATCTGATAAGAAAATTCCTTCGAAAATATTCCCATAATGATTATCAATACGTATAATGATATTAATCCCTTCTCCCCTCGCCCTGGGGGTGATGGGATGACAATGGAATGGGGGGAGCTGGAGGGGGGGGGGGGGGGGGTTAGTAGGGGAAGGCAATCCGTCCGTCCTCCCAAGACCCATATAAGGGGGGGGGGGGCATAATACCCCTGAAAATAAAATGACAAATTCATTTTTTCTCATTATTGCATCCTTTACAGGGGACGTACCGCTAATTATGGATGTTACTCTGAGTATTAATAAACCACAGAAACATGGCAAGATCAAATCGCTCCTTCTAGGTCTATGCATGGATATTCTACTCGAACATTATTATATCCATATCATCAATTTTCATCAAGATTAAAAGGAATTTTCTTCAGAACTCATGCAAGCTTTGGATAAATAAGACATATTCACATGATCAGGGGCGGATCCAGAATTTAGTATAAGGCGGGGAAAACAGACCTCCAAAATTCGCTCAGGAGTGTGTGGTTATGATGGGGGTCCCTGCATAATTCTTTGACAAGCAAGAAAGGTTTGCATTCTAAAAGGGGGGTGAGGGCACAATCGACAAAAGGGCGGATCGTACATCGTCAATATGCATACTTTCCTTCAAAAGGGGGGGGGGGGGGGGGGGTAGGGAGGGCACGGGCCGGAAGTACCCCCACCCTTATCCGTCAATGCACATGTTGTAAATACTTTTTGATAAAAAATAACTTTACCCGACTTTTTTTTTTTTTACTTATTCACTTGATTATTGTGATAATTTTACGGTACGGTGATTAATCATAAACACAGCTAGCGCCCGTGGATGTCCACGGGCTGCTTCTGCTAGTATCTATATATTTCACCTGTCAACTTCCTAACAAAATAGAATTTAGATACGGACGACATTGCATGCACATCGTTCTGATACGATCGATTGCAGTTCTAAATGTTGTCATGATCATCATTATCGTCATTGTTATATGAGCATCTTATCATTGTCAACATTATCCTGATTGTTATCCTGCACAAACATCACATCTTACAATGACCGTTTCACACATTTTTGTACAGTCCTGTCCTCAAGAAGCATCTCCGTTCATGGCATTCTTAATTGACCGTCTTCAGTTTAGCATTTCCCCATTATTATGATCCTCCTGATTACAATCATGATCATACAAATTGAGGACAGCCCACCGAATTCGTCCTGGCATAGCTGGTCAACTTATGTGTCACGTTGGCAATACTGGGGGAGAACCAAACCCCCTGTTCACCCCATTTCGCCGCACCACTTCGTTACACTCTGCATTAGCACCCTGAATCACCCACTACAAACTACCGGCCATTGGGCCGGCCTGACACATCCCACTATCAAACTCACCGCTCCGCGAAGCAGCTGCTGTCGCTGTGCTAAGTCCCAGCTGATTCAGCAACCGTCTGACGAGGGTCGGCTTGCGACCGCATACGCATCCCTGATCCAGCCTCTGCGGTATCCGCTCCATGATCATCCGCCCCCGACGTCGACGGCGTAGCTCTAGTCGATGCCCTAGTTGCTCTGCCCGACGCGGCCTGCGACCCCGAGCCTGCTCGGAGGAGACGCCTGTCGTCTTGGGGCGATCTCGCTTCGCCTTGCTCTTCGGCATCTTAGTTCACTCGCACGCCTCGTCTTCCAAAAATGTTCACCTGCACGATTACTAATCACGTCCAATTCCGAGGATATCACTAGAAACGTTCCAAATGAAATCTTTGTCTGCCCGGTAGAAAATTCCAAGAAATTGTGAAGTATAGCCGTGTACTAAACGACGTAATCCAGTAATACAGTATAATTTATATCAAACCAAATAAATCGAGAAACAAGTATCCAACTTCAGAACTAGTCCAATTGAAAAGAGGTTAAATTATATCAGAAGTTAAATTCCGTTGAAAAGAAGACAAAATCTATCTGCACTCTCAACTCGTCGAAATCAGAAATCGTAATGCTGCCTTTTCATTCTCTGAGAAATCTCAGCAGCGAGACCGTGGGAACCGGCAAAATAAGATCGGCCTCGTTCTTTGAAATCTACTAGACGCCGACCCGCAGCTGCGCGTGTTATATGACACTTGCCAAACCTTTCATGATGCCGCCTGTAATACATTTTTAACAACAGCTTTGCACTGCTGTTAAATGAATTATTAACACCAAATAGGCATGTTTCAAAGCAAGTTTGTATATCAGGAATACATAAAACTGTAATAAATATATACGAAAATCAGCTCAGTAGTATAAAACTATACTTTCAACAGTATATAGGCATATATGGAAAAGCAAATGGCATATTAAAAAAAATAGAAGAAATGTCCCTGTATGCATAATACATTGGTTTCATAAAAATGATATAACTTCTGATAAATCTACACAAGTATGAGAAGAAATCAACTTTATATTGTAAAACTATTATTTCAACACTAAATGGACATGTTTCAAGGCAAGTTTGTGGATCTACAGTGTATGCATAAGCAAATTCTAAACAGATCACAATAAAAGTAAATCTTGGAAGGAAAACAGCTTCACTATTTGGTGTGATCACATTATCAATGGCTATACAACAAACTGAAAATGGCAACGTTCACTGGCAGATTTATTCTGAACATAGTTTTCATATTAATTGCATTATATTATGGAAATTCACACAGGAATATGCTGGCAAGGGTACATGTATTTTCATTGAATATTGCAACATTGACATATTGCAGTTTATAATACCATAATACCTAAATTCAATGACTACTGTCAGGAATACAGATATGTATAAAAGGGAAGTTATTAAATGTACATCACACACATTCACATATATGCTGGCAAGTGATATTGTTCGGTTGTAATTAAATGCATTGATTCAATACATTACAATTGTTTTGATTAACTACTTATGATCACCAGATGGCAAATTCTTATTGATGTTTATGTAATTCATGTGTATCTCACTTCACACGATGTACAGCATGTAGCAAACCCAATGGACTGCTTATCACAATGTAGTTCAGCTAAAAACAGCATGACAAATCAGACTAAATAATCACCATGAACAGAAAAAAAAATCACAGAAAGACATGTATACTCATGGTCATGGACTGTGTTGAAATACACAGGGAAGAATGGATTAAAATCAAGTAAATACAATGCCATAACGAAAACCCTTTATCAGATAAGATTTTTTGTTTGTTTCAAATGACATGAATATATTTCCTCTCTGATAAACGTTAACAAACATTATGTTAAATGATCACACACAGAGAATGCTTTCTTTGGTACATACATACTACATTTACAATCACCAAGAAAAAGGTGAATATAAACAGGAACTGGCAAATGGCAAATCACAAGGAAAAAGAAAAGTAGAAAAGGTGTCCCTGTATGTAATACTTGTAAGTTTCTTTAAAATAATACATGTACATGTATAACTTGTAATAAAACTACCCAAGTATGAGTAAAATCAACTGAACATTGTAAACTATATTGTGAACACTAAATAGGCATTTTTCAAAGCAAGTTTGTATATCAGGAATACATAAAACTGTAATAAATATATACGAAAATCAGCTCAGTAGTATAAAACTATACTTTCAACAGTGTATAGGCATATATGGAAAAGCAAATGGCATATAAAAAAATAATAGAAGAAATGTCCCTGTATGCATAATACATACGTTTCATAAAAATGATATAACTTCTGATAAATCTACACCGTTTGACAAAGCCAAACGGCCATCTAGGGGGTCCGGGGGCATACTTTGTCAGACAAAACGGGGGGGGGGGGGGGCGCACGCCCCTTGTGCCACCCAGCAGTTCTAAATGTCAACAATAAAAGCAGACATAAAAAAGATCAAGACCAGTGTTCATGTTAGATGGATTTCCATCCTGTACTCCATCGACGAAGCCCTTGTAAGCCTTCTTGGGGGATGGATAGGCATGCCTTATCCGCAGTATAGCACATGAAGAACAACTCTCCTGTTTCCTGCTCCCAAAAGTACCCATGGTAAATATACGTAAATTTACGGCATAATGCCGGTACGATTCATTCGACCTCGGAATGTCCCTTGGAAATGCATCGTTGCTTGCTGCCATGCATGCAGCCAAGACATTGCCATTTAGAACTGCATCAGTGAAGTATTGAGCAGTCGTGACGCAGGTGCGGACACGGCAACACACATTCTCTACCTCCTTTGGCATGGGCACACATCTTCCACCACGTCTACACCATGATGCAGGCTGGTTGCTCGGTCCAGGCCTTTTTTCAGCAGGTTGGGTAGGCTCTACTGTTGGGGAAAAAGAACAACAGTGGATAAAGTACGGAAAGAAATACATGCTTGTAATGTAAAGTGCACATTCCACTCTGTTCAAGTATGGAAATACCTTTTGGTGAAAAAATCATAAAATTATTAAACTTGTAGGGAAAAATATTAATTCTTCATAAAATGAGGTTCAATTGTATTATTGATATATTTTGGTGAACTGGTACCACTAAGTGTAACTGTATTTGATTTTTTGGAGTCACAATTAGACATACATACATACATGTGCAATGTATACATTCACCCATACTGTGACTCTGACTTGCAAAAGCCTGTACTAGACTTTTTTTCCCCCTTCACTTCAGTTTTTGGTGTGTTTTTTACGGGGGGGGGGAATTCTTCACAGCTCACAAAGTTTAAGCCAGATCCCCAATCACCAATTGACATGTCTGGTGTTGATTCTAATTACATCTTGGCATACATAAATAGATTCCTTCTTCTTCTCCTCCTCCTTCTTCCTTCAATTTGATTAATGAAGATTCTTGCAAACACACTATCTCAGACCTGGCTGTGAGTGTGACATAGATTGTAACTCACATTCACACTATCTGACTATATAGTTCTATTTCTCTTGAGTCTTAGTTATTAGTAAATTACACAATGACAAATCGCAAGAAAAATTATCGAAATGGTTGCATAGACCTTGGTTCGGATAAATATGATGCGATAATGATCTACTCACACTTGATTCATCGCCATCGCCATCGCCCTCGGGTTCCGGTTGGTGCACGGGCGACGTTTCCCGCAGGAACACCGCAGTCGCAGTGTGGATGGCCGGCACTCTTGCAAGGGCACATCCGTCTGGCCGTTTTGTACCAGCAGCTTCTGGGCATTTACAGGCAGTCGGCTCCAAATCTTCCTCCACATTTAGAATTGAGGTATCTGTCCCTAACTCCAAAATACTGAAAGTGTCATCCATAATAAAGATGAAATTGCTTTGTTCTATAAAATACGTCTATGGTACGGCGTCAGAAATACACACAGCAGATTGCAGGATACACATAGCGCAAAACATGTACGCGTTCGCTATTCAGTACAACCAAAATTACAACTTACACATATCACAGCGATCTATGCGGATATTTGCCGAGGAGAAGAACATTTCGCTGATCCTAAATATACTTTCGACTATACCTAGTTTCGTATGCGCAAGAACTATTTTGCAGCATCAGCAAACGCCTTTAATAAATCCCACCCAAACTTAAGGCTCATTCTAGCTGAGGCAAAATAAAGACCCGAGTGAAGTCTGAAGAGGTAGGTCTAATTTAAAAAAAATGGAAAAAAGAGAAAATGCCTCTGTCTTGTTTTTCGGTAAGCCTCTTTTTTTTTAAGATGACATTTTTTTAAAGGGTCCAGCCACTCCGAGTCTGAGTGAGCTGGGTTGATTGTTGAAATCTTGGCAAAGACTTAATTTCAGAAATTAGCCTAGACTAAATAGACTGTCAATCATGTCAACAGAATCTAGACCTCTAGCCTAGGTCTAAGTCTTAGACCAGGCCTAGTACTAAGAAATTAGTGTTGTTTTTTAATTCAGTATGGTTCTTTGAATCATTTTGTCTACAGATTACACATGACAGTAGACGTAGCCTCTACTTCCATATTCAGTTTTTAGGCAGAATCCCCCAAACCCCCCCCCCAAAAAAAAAAACAAAAAAAAAACAACAGCAACAACAAACAAACATGAAATTCCGTCTCAACATTACAGAAAAATGAATAGGTCTAGTTAGGTCTAGTTAGTTGTATGCCTAGAGTGCCAAAGTCTGCGCAGTGACCATGTCTGCGCACACGCGTAACTGCGCGATTCTAATAAAACAAAACAGGCAACGAACACAAACTTTTCATCTTTATCATAGCGATAGGTATTAATGCAAAAAACGAGTCAAAATAATGAAAAAACGGTCTTATTTCAGACATTTTATTCACAAGCCTCAAAATGTTGTCTTTCACGTCAAAACTCCCGAACTGCGTGTAAAATGAATGAGTGCGCAGACATGGGCACCACGATTGTTTTTTCAATGTTGAAATGACAGGGCCACCGTTTCTTCTGAAAATGGCATTGTTCTTGCTCTAATTTTGATGAGATTTTTTCAAACTTACCCTTTAGAATATCAGGAATAAAATAAAATAAAGCTTTAGAGGAATATTAAAGAAATTCTTGTTCATTTTCCTGTCAAAACCTTAGGTGCGCAGACATAGGGCTCCCCATCGTACGGTATGTGGGACTACAGTGCGTACGGTCGTGCACTGCAATCAATTTTCTAGTTGTGAATTAATTATGATTGACTTACTTTCGGCACCTTGCACTAACCTCTGATATGAAGGAACAGGGGAACAGGAACACCCAGTTGAGAGTTGGATGAAAATTCACGTTGAAAACTTTGAAACTTGAAAAACAGGGTCCTTCGTTACTGAGCTCGGTGCATGTGGCACACGTACACTGGAACACGCTGGAAATGCGTGGCATGGCGCGTGGCATGGCGCGTGGCGCGTATATGGCACCTTTTACCAAAACGCGGTCTTATATTGACCAATCAGAGCTCGTCTGACTAAAATAGGGTGTAAAATTACACCCCTCAAATGACTATTCTTGCATATTTCCGTGTTTTACTCCCTAAAAGGTGTAATAGGGGGCGCCATATATTTCAAATTTCGCTTTACTCCCCAAGAACACCCTTTATTTCTCTGTGTGTACATGTACCCCAATCATGCAATTCATGAGAATGCTGAGGTGCAATTGCACCACAGGCCTTCTCAGTGACTCTTTTGAATACCTTCTAGCAAATAAAAAAAACTCCAGGCAGGTATCAACACTTTAGTCCTGGACTTAGGCTATGATGAGGCACCCAAAAGTTCAATTCTTTGGCCCTGTTTCTGATGAAGTCCAAATCCTAGACCACCTTGGTCATGCTGTTAATCCTTAATGAACATGCAGACTTCTTATGGGTAGGATTAGGGGGAAAAATGCTAAATTCTATTCCAATCTCCTCAGATTTATTTCAAGTAGACAGGTTTAGCTACAGACCGACAAGTTTATCATCTTAGCAGTGGCGGATCCAGGGGGCACAGGGGGCACGTGCCCCCCGGCCAATTTTGTTAATTTTTTTTTGTTTGTTTTGTTTTGCTTGTTCAGGGAATTATGGAGGGAAACTTGCCCCCCCCCCCCCCCCAAAGGAGCGAATTTTCGAGAAGCTGG
Organism: Heliocidaris erythrogramma; assembly: GCA_025617745.1. NCBI lineage: Eukaryota > Metazoa > Echinodermata > Echinoidea > Camarodonta > Echinometridae > Heliocidaris > Heliocidaris erythrogramma. Next base: position 33,766,967 of record CM046863.1, on the reverse strand, counting down.
CGAGACCCAAAAAATACGGGTTTACCTTTTCCAAAAGTTGACAAACCTTCATTTGTGTGCCCCCCCCCCCCCCCCCCCCTGTTACTCAATCCTAGATCCGCCACTGATTAGGTTCTGTGACTGAGGTGAATTCATCTATTACGCCTCCATTGCCTCCCTTCCAACGCCAAGGCATATAGGTGGAAGCATAAGTACTCAAGTACAGCTAACCAGTTAGGATCAGCTGTTGTTACTGCAACGGTCCCCCATATGGACACCCACATCTTGCCCGGACCTATCCGAACACGGCGAACAGTTTAAAAATGTCTTTGGAACATAATTGCTGCTGTGTAATAACAAAAATCTGTCCTTTTTTTTAATTACTCAGTTTTCATAATACTACCATGACAACAACCCTGTTTTGACATTACTATGGCCTTAAGTGATACGGCTTATGACTGCAATAACTCAGGCAGTCTATGATATGTATATCAAGACCAATATTTTGTGTTTTCTATTGTTAAAACAGAATATATATGTCATTTTCAAACATTTTCCAATATCTTGATGGTGCGTTGCCATAGTAATGGGGCTGGTGCTCACACCCACCATATGGCGTCAGTTTGAGACCAAACGGATAATAAGAATTATAATCGTTTTACCCGACTGTGACCTTGAAAGCACACCAAAAAATTGCACTCAAAAGAGCTGCTTGAAATAGATATAATGCCTACTAAATATTTTCACGTTGTTGAATTACACATATATGTTATTTCCTATCTTATTACCATGATAACAGCCCGAGTGGTCGCCCGAAATCCACCTTGTGGCAGTCAGGGAGGATATGATATCCAGGGTCCTAGCTAACGTACAGGGGAAAAAAAACATCATTTCAGGTTGTGGAGACCCTTACTTTATAAAGTGCATTGGATAGTTACGGATTTTTTCACGAATATTTATTAATTCACCATAACGTTTCTATAGCAACAACCATGTTTTGACATGACGGTGACTTCCACTGACTCAGATTTAGCTGACAGATAAACACCATTTTTGGCTGTACATACACTTGTTCTTTGTTTTGTGTTGATTAGTTACAGAAATATTCTATTTTTATCATACTGTTTCTATAGGAACAGCCATGTTTTGACATGACGGTGACTTCCAATGCCTCTGATTCTACTTGCAATCAAACGGGCACCTCAAAATACATATAGTTAGATGGTTTCACTTTGTTTTTGTGATATTGAATTACAGATATATGTTATTTTCTAAAATGCCATTCCTTGGTGTGTTACCATGGTATCAACTCTAGTGGTCACGCCCACTACCAAAATTATGTAAAATAGGAAGAATATGAGAGCTGAATGTCATAGCTAACAGAAAAACATGATTTAAGATTGTGCAGACAGTTGTTTTCTATTTTGTATTGATAAATCATAGATATTTTCCACAAATATCAGCATTTTGTGGGACCGTTTCCATAGCAACGGCCCCTGTTTTACACGCCCATGACTTCAAATGACTCTGATTGTTGTTGAAATCAGCGGGGCAGGTTGAAATACATTTATTGGAGGCCTTAACATATATTTCATGCAGTTAAATGACAAATATACGGTATTTTCTAAATTCCAGTATTTTGTTATGTGTTACCATGGTAACGGCCCTAGCGGCCACGCCCAACATGAACTCTATGGAAAATAGGCAGATTATGATAGCTGAGGGTCCTAGCTAATAGTATATTATAATCTCAGATTGTGTAGACACCTCTCTGTCTATTTATACTGATATATTTAGATATTTTTTCCAAAATATAAACTTTTTTATGGTACCGTTTCCATAGTAACGGCCATTTTTTGACATGACCGTGACTTCACATGACCTAGATTTTGGTTTCAATCAATCAGGAAACTCAAAATACATATATTTATATGATTACCAGTAAGTTTTCAAATTTATGAATTAGAAATATTAGGTATTTTAGTAAATTCCTATATTTCCTTGATGCGTTGCCATGGTAACGGCCCTGATGGCCACACCCGCCACTAACTCTATGTCAAACAGGCAGATTCTGATAGCCGAGGGTCCTAGCTACAAGGAAAACATCACTAAAATTGTGCCTAAGGGGGGGGGGGGGGGGGGGGAGGGGGTCTAAGTTGGCCCATAGACTAGTATAAATCCTTACTGATGATTGTATCATTGTTTGTTTTTTTCTCTCTAAGAATTTCATCACTCGAATATTTACAAGTTTTTCAAACAATTTATCAACAACTGGTAAAATTGATATAGGCATATAGTTACCCGGCAAACGTTTGTCTTTTTTTTTAATACAGGCACAACTCTTGCTATTTTTAATTTATCCGGGAAGATGCCCGTTTTGAATGATAGGTTTAATCTATACGCGAGTGGTTGGCAAACATAATTCTGTGCACATATTAAAAGCCGAACTGATAAATCATCATATCCACTGGCCTTAGACTGATCAAGGTTACTTATCACTTCTTTTACTTCATAACTTGTTACCGGAAGAAAAAAGAATGATTCATTCTGGTAGGAACATAAATACATATTATAAGCAACGTCTGTATATGCTATATTACCTTATATATATGTATATATATACATATATATATATATACATATATATATACATACACATATATATATACACATACACACATACACATACATATATATCACTGGATGGTACGTTAGCGGGACAGTGAACAATGAGGTTTATTCCGTCACAATACATTGCTGTACATTAGCAGGACACTCGCGGACATTAGCAGGACATTCAGACAATGCTCCTAACAAAGCACTGTCCTGCTAAGGTACCATATAGAGTTATTGATACATATATATATGCATACAACGCTGGATGGTACGTTAGCGGGACAGTGAACAATGAGGTTTATTCCGTCACAATACATTGCTGTACATTAGCAGGACACTCGCGGACATTAGCAGGACATTCAGACAATGCTCCTAACAAAGCACTGTCCTGCTAAGGTACCATATAGAGTTATATATATATATATATATATATATATATATATGTGTGCATATATGTATGTATATGTGTATGTACACATATTTTATTCGCATTTTACTTTATATGCCATATATTTTGCACTTGTTGTCTAACAACTCGACTCCCTCTTTATTTTCTGCCCTACCACTCCACTGCACTGAACTTGTACAGCCCTTATTCCTTTCTCTTGTCTTTGCATTGTTCCTTATCCTGTTTGATGTTGCCTCCCCACTTATCCTTTGCTTTCACAGGTTACCCACCCTTGAGCTTGGGGCTCCTTACTCATTACTCTCCTTTGATCTCCACGCCTTTGTATTTGTTTTAATCCCCCTCCACACCCACTTGACTCATGGGTTTTGACTCCCCATACTCCCCTTTTGTTCCCATTGTTTTGTGTCCACAGCTCCTCCCTTACAGTTCCTGTTACGTGTAATCTGTTTTGTGCCTGTAGTCTATATATATGCTTGTCTTGGTCTTTATGTTTGTCTTTTTGCCTCTGACGAAGATTCTGCTAGGATCGAAAGCTCAGGCCCCTTTTGACTCCATTTTACTCCATTGGCTCGCTATTATTGGATAAGCAGTTTTCAGCAGCTTGTTTTCGATTTCTATATTACCTGCCAGATTTTTCCCAATATTTGCGAAAAAAATCGTTGAAAAAATTTGCAATATCTTCTGATGAAGAAACCTCAACAGTTGGTCCATCAGATTTGTTTTTAATGAGTTTATGAATTTTACCATCAGTTTTTGCTGAAGTTTTTTTATTCAGGAGTTCATTAATGTGCTCCCATGTTTTTGTCTATTTATGTCTTTTTATGTCGTTCAAATTGTTGATTATAATATGTTTGCTTTGCCATTCTGAGAACTGTAGTTATGACGTTTTTATACGATCCAAGAACCTCGTCATTATTTTAAGACTTATTTACTTGAGAAAAAAGTTTGTGTTTCCTTAATATTGAGCGCTTAATAGCACGTGTAATCCAAGGTTTATCTCTTTTCTTTAAATTTAATATTTTTGGTTTCGATAGGTGCATGTTTGTCACATACATATGAAAACTGCCGAAGAAAAATATTGTACGCTTCATTTGGGTCAGAGCATCTGCACATCCGGCCATTCGTTATTAGTTAAATCATTACAAAAAGAATCCAATGAAAAATTGCGAAAGTTTCTGCATGTCACTTTCTTCATGGCCGGTTTAATACCCTTAAAATTCTCAAAAACAACGTACACCGAAAAATGATCAGAAACATCAACCTCAATACATTCCGCCCGAATAGGATAGGAGGAAATTTTAGTGTAAAAATGGTCAATTAGAGATGAACTTGTGTTGGTAATCCTAAGACTATTTAAATTATCACCAAATTCTTCAAGGTTGCTTTCTGGTTTTATATATTTATTACACCAAAAATAATGGGTATTTTCTGAATAAAAATCTTCAGCCACATGGATTCAGCGTTATGCAACGATAAACTATAAATACGTGTATAGTTGAGCGATGAATGAATGTAAGCTCCAACTCCACCTCCCCTCTGATCTTTCCTACATTGCAGTTCTAAATAGTAGCACTTGGCGGACACCTCCTCCATTTGCTCAAACTGTCGACGAAAACACAAAATGACTGAAATATATACACATGTAGTTTTTCCAAATATGCTTTTCAGGAGGATATTTTTTTCTTTTATGAGTACCTATAAAAATAGGGTTATATATTTTGAGTGCTGCCCAAGGCGCTTCGGAAAAAACCACACATTAATGATATTTCAGTGTATGACAAACGGGAGAGTTGATCTCCAATATGTCGCAATCAAATCATCTAACTACCAATTTCAGATTCGCATAGTGATCTAAGTTTTCAAACATCCATAACTTTCTTATTCTTTGTCCGACTTGTCCCATTAATTAAATCCGTATAAAAGGGTTTTGACGTCATCAAAATAACATGTCTTATGTAAGAGTAATCAATAGAGAGAGAGAAAAAAACCCTCATATCCAGAAATAATGAAAAGCAAAAATCTCAGTGCATTAGAATACCAATTTTAAAAAAAGAAGAAAAGGTATAAATAATCTTAATATCAATAAATGTAAGCGGTTGATATCAAAAGACATTGAAAATAGTTCTCAGCAGAAAAAATAGAGTCGCGAACGTACGTGGGGGTGCAAACATTACGTGAGCTGGACTTTATTGAGGAAGGTATATAGGGCGCGGAGCGCCTGAGCGGGAGGGGTGTCGCCGGTCGCCCCTTCCAATGTAAGAGAAATGTTGGCACTTTTCTATCTGAAAATGAAGTTTGAGTTACATTTTATTTACAATTACAAGTCTATATTCCATAATCTACAGGACAACAGAACTATCTCAAAATGTGGGGATCGCAAGGAAAATAGGAACCTATAATTGTAATGGACCTGTCGTTTATGCTCTTCATGAATTCTGGAAACAAGTATTTTTTTTCTCTTTTGATTAGTCGTATATATTATTATAATCAGAGGCGGGTCCAGGATTTTGTAAAGGGGGGGGGGCACACAAATGTCAAAATAATTCTGACAAGCAAAAAAAAAAGAAGGTTATCAATTCTAAAAGGGGGCCACAATTTATACTTTTCTTCAAGGAGGGCGGGCCGGAATCCCCCCCCCCCCCTAAAGCCCCCACTGATTATAAAACATGCAATTTGATAGCGTCCTGACAAAAAAATATCGCCCCCGGCTACAGCTAGAGTTGAAAATAAACAATTTTCAATATGCTCTTCATTCTTTGATTCAAGCTGTGATATCTTTAAGTCTTTTGGAGCCACTCACATCTGTGAGTTGGCTGCCTGGTATCAACTGCACAGTATTTCATGTTGTTGTTGTTGTTGTAGTTGAATATGATGGCGCACTTCAATCTCTCCAGATTATACGCGCCAGCCACTTTCGTCAGTGGGACTTCGGCTAAGGAAGGCCCACGTATAACGTCGATCCATTTGGTGATTATTAGTTGCATGAAATCATTAGTGAAAAACAAATTATATATATATATTCCATCACCTAAATTAGTACACGAAAGCCGAAGCGAAATAGCAAAATACAATAATCCAGTTTAAGAATTGTGAGATAAATGCAATGCGCGCGATACTAACTGTTCATGGAAAAAGCAGACTAACCAAAACGGTTAGTGGCATGTACATAACATAATAATTCCCGAATATAATCAGGGTTAGTCAAAAGTTGCTTAGGGTTGGGTTATTGAGTTTTAACTTTCTGATCATTATGTGTCTCTCTTTTTCGTATTTTGAACAATATAAAATGAAATGTTCGATAGTTTCAAATACTTTACACACTTCGCAAAGACCGGAAGAATGCCGATTGATTTGTAACATATAAAAATTTAATGTACACTTACCTACTCTCAGTTGTTGGATCAGGCATTCATCTCTCCGAGACAAGCCTTTTCTGTATGCCTGCTCGGTAACCTTGTCCTGCAGAGCATATATAAATCTTCCCTTTTCTGAACTATTCCATTCATTTTGCCAAATATTTTTATAATAAACCAACCGAGAGCATGCAAGTTCGCTTGTAGTGTTAGATAAAACAATGTCTAAATGATTTTTCAGAGCGCCTTTCTTGGCAGCCCTATCAACTATTTCATTACCGTTAATATCACAGTGAGATGGAATCCATTCAAAAAAGACAAGAATATCCTTTGACAAAAAATTATGAATTTTGTGTAAGATTTCATTGACAATAGCGCATCTAATAAAGTATGAGTCGATCATTTGAAGGGCTGACAATGAGTCGCTAAAAATGACCACTGAACAGGACTTTACGAAACTGTCTAACCACTCCAGAGCCATTAGAATGGCGACGAGTTCCGCTCTCATGATACATACATGTGACAATCTAAAAGATTTAATCACCTGATATTGGGGAACATAAAACGCAGCTCCTGTTCTGAGATCTTCAAGTTTAGACCCATCTGTATATACATGCAAATATCCTTTCCATATTATTCCTATTCTGTCCTGAACAATGGATTTCATCTCGGCTGCAGGCATATCCCTTTTTGGTATTTTACCTCGAGTATCAAATGACACAAGAGGACGGGATAATCGCCATTCGGGAATTTTCGGTATTAAATTGTCTTGATTTTCTACATTTACTTCGTCTCGACTGGCTCCAAGGCTAAATGGTGCTTTCCCACCCTTCCATTCACTTCTATTCATGGTATAATGATCACCAAGAATTTCTTTAGAAGGATGACTGGATGAGCTAAACAACAAATAATATCTAAATTTATCATTAAATAATTTTCTCCTAAGTTCCAGCGGCAATTCTCCGGTTAACACCTCTAGAGCCTCCAAGGATACATTATGTATAGTCCCTGTAATAATTTTTAGTGCTCTGTATTGTATAGCGTCTAGCTTTTTCTTCAGAGATATACACGCAGAATCATACATTTCACTGCCATAGTCTAAAACAGATAAAATAAGTCCTTTATATATCATCATCAAAATTTCATACTTATTTCCCCATGTAGTTCCTGAAACGCAACGTAATAAATTTAATCTTTTCTTACACTTCTCAATAAGTGCGTTAATATGGACCGACCAAGTTAGTTTATAATCCAGCCACATACCAAGAAACTTAAACTGCTCGCAATGAGGCAAAACATGCCCATTTATTTTCAAAGCAATGTCTTTCTTTTGTTTATTGGTAAATACCAAAACTACCGACTTGGTGTGTGAAATCTTTAATTTCCACCTCCAGCACCAAATTTCAATTTCATGGAGGGCTTCCTGTAGTTTCTGGCGAACCAGATCTAAGTTGGAACCAGAAAACCAAATTGCAATATCATCGGCATAACATGATAATTTAACTCCACTTTCGTTAATCTTTAAGTCATTCAACATAAAAGTAAAAAGTACAGGACTTAAAGAGCTCCCTTGTGGGATACCGTTTTCTAACACATAATTTTCCGACAAACAATTGTTAACCTTAACATTACAATATGTATTATTTAAGAAAGCTTTAATAAAACACAATAATTTTCCATGAATTTTTAACCTTGACAATTTTTTTAAGAGACCTCCTTTCCATAACGAGTCATATGCCTTTTCCAAGTCTAGAAAAACAGCTACAGTATATTTTTTCTCACTCAATGCTGAGTGTATGTCGGTCTCGAGTCTGATTAAATGATCTTTGACATTTCGATATTTACGGAATCCTGATTGAATTGGGTTTAAAAGTTTATTTTTATCTAAATACCAAGTCAGCCGATTTTTAATCATTTTTTCCATGACTTTAAAGAGGGAAGATAATAACGAAATTGGTCTGTAAGATGACACATCCGTCGCTTCTTTTCCAGGTTTCAAAATAGGTATCTGGACAACTTCATACCACTGGCTTGGAAAACATGAATTTTCCCAGATTTCATTATATAACTCTAATATGTAAACAAGTGCTATTGGGGGCAAGTTTTTTAACATAATCACATAAATGTCATCCTTACCTGGGGCGGAGTTTCTCATTTCTTTTAAAACGTTCCTCAACTCATTCATATTAAAATCATCATTAATACAGTCATCATCCATAATGTGGGTAAATAGATCATCATCAATTTCATTATCGTTTACGGAAAATGATCTATCAATAGATTTGAAAAAGGATGCCACGGCGTTTGCTTTATCTTTAGACTCACTTACCATATTACCATCAACGATTAGATTGTGAAAAATGTGAGTGTTCTGTGTGCTGTCTCGCATTCCTTTCACCTGTTTCCACACTTTCCCTATGTCTGTAAATCCATTCATTCTAGCGCAGTATTGAGACCAATAGTCGAAACGAGCAATTCTCTGTACCTTCTGTGCAAAGGCTTTCTTTTGTAAGTATTGTTTAACATCATTTATGTCATAATACCTTTTTAATCTGTTTTTAATATGATTCCTCTCCGCAACTGCTTTTTGACACTCCTCGTTCCACCAGGGAGTTATTTTACTTCTTCCCCCCCCCCCCCCCTAGTCGAACTCGACGAATGTACCTGTTTGACGCATTCAGAATAACATTAACAATGGCGTTGTATCGACTTTGAATATCTAATTTAAAGTCACTATTACACTCTTGATTTAATAATTCCTCTTTTATTGCATTTCTATACCCTTCCCAATTTACATTTCTAAAACTCCATCTAAATCCGATATCTGTGAATTCATGTATAATCGTATTGCCCGACTGTTTCAATTTAATAACAATCGCATTGTGATCACTGCCAAAGTTGTTAGACCGTACTTCCCACTCCATTTTATACGATAGTTCCTTGGAAACTATGGATAAATCTAACATTGAATGTGTTCCAAAATGAGGGTCTAACCTCGTTGGAGAACCGTCATTTAGCAATGCTAGATCATGATCTTCCATAAAGGTCTCTACGGTTCTGCCGTTTGCATCTAATTTACTGCTCCCCCATAGTGGGTTGTGGCTATTAAAGTCGCCCAGAATTATGATCCTCCCTGGCACCTTTCTAACCATCTCATTTAATTCTTCCACTTCAATCTTTTTACATGGATTATAATAATTAAATGTTGAAATGATCCCTTTCTTTGAAAAAATATCAACTCTTTGGTATTCGATATTCCCTTTAACGTTCATAACCTGGAAAGTAATATCCTTTTTTAAATATATAACTAGACCACCTCTTCTACCATCCGGTCTATTTTTACAGACACAAATGTAACTCGGAATAAAAGACACATTATAATCATTAAACCATGTTTCCTGAATGCACATAATATCTGGGTTAGAACCCAATAAATTATTATCAAATATTGACGTTAAAAAGTCCGCACCATGTGAAATCATACCTTGTGCATTCCATTGTATTATAGTTATATCTGAAACGGGCTGTGTCATTTAAGGCGGCTTTTTACCATTTCCATGGTAATGTCTGCCTTTAAAAAATCTTTACCCGCTTTGACAGCAGCTTCCACAAATTGATCATCGTTCTCAGAAAGAAGTAACTTACGTATCGCAACCAGAATGAACATAATCAAATCTAATGATGTCACATTATTGGGAAAGCCAGTTTGATTATTATTTGAAGAACCCTGCTCAGACTCCCCCGTCTCTTTCCCGCCTTTTCTCTTTTCTCTTGTGTACTTGAGCCGCGGGTGGGATATGGGAGTGAGGGCTTGTTTCATGTCCAGGACTCTGTAATTTTAAGTTGGAATCTAATTTGTTCTGTTTACTTTGAGGGTTCTCTTTGGAGTTACTCGTGTTGACTGTGTTATTAGTCGTCTCTACAACATTTACATTTTTCTGAGTGCGATACACTTTTGTCGCTTGCGCGTATGTGAGCTTTTCATTCAATTTAATTGTTTGTATTTGCTTAGCTTCTATATAAGATTTGCATCCTTGATACGCCGCCGAGTGATTATCTCCACATCTAAAGCACTTCCTGTTTTCCTTTTGTGCGCAAGCGTCAAATTCATGTTCGCCTCCGCATCTCACACAACGTATTTTACCCCTACAATTATCTTTCATATGACCAAATAGTTGGCACTTATGACACCTTGTCACGGGTGGGACAAAGTTATCCACACGCCTAATCTCATAGAGAAAATTTACAGAATCCGGTTTACTTTTACCTTTGAAAGTAATAAGTACCGATGGAGTGGGTACCATTTCTCCATTGATCTTCTTCCTAAATCGCTTAGCATTTATTACATTCTGTTCTCTTAATACATCTGCTATTTCTTCATTGCTGATTTGAGTATCGATTCTATGGATGACCCCTTTCGTTGTAACCACCTGATCTTCTTCATAACGTGTAGCTTTTACGTCTAAACCAGCCAACTGTGTTAACTGTAACAGGGTTATAATTTGTTTCTCATTCTCACATGTCAAAATCAACATATTTTTTACTTTAACCATACCTACAAGTTTTCCAACGAGATCATGAATTTCTCTGTAAACCCGCACTTGATTAGCACTGCATACATTTTTTTCCAGACCAACAATGACCACTTTCCTACTTGAATGCGTTGGAGTTGAGAATTTAGGAATCTTGTTGTTCTTCGTATTTAACATACCATCGCTATTGCTTCTAACCCTTGCCCTTTTCTTGGATCTGACAGAATTTCTGTTCATTGCCGTTTTCCATGAACAATTTGAATCGTCATCACTCTCCTCACGGAGAGTGTGACCATCGGAAGATAATACCTCCGGTGTATCCGAAATTTTGGATTATCTGCTGCATTATTGTAATCCTCTTCTCCTGAGGACAAAGAACTAGAGTACGCCATATCTCATGCGCATGTTAATGAATTAATCAACCTCTTACCTGTTATTGTAATGTTATTAATACGTGGAGAAAAGTATGAAAATGAGTGACAATATCACCATGGGAACGCCTGTGGGTAACCCCAGCCTCAGCCTCCACTAACTAGGCGACTGGAACGAAGTCGGATTTCGCCAGAAGCTATAAGAAGTAGACTGGACAGAAGCCAAAGATGGGTGTAGGTCGAAGGGCTGGTGGCGACTACTTGTTGGCACCGTTGCCGCTGGGTGTAGTGGAGGAGCAGATTTAATTTTCCCGCCAAAATGTCTATGGATAAATAACGCAGCTACGGAGCTCTTGAAAAAGTCGCCCGCTCAAGATTCTGCTGCTTAAGATCATGTGGTTTATTCAAAATCCGACAAGAAGTGGCGCTATCACAATTCCTCCTTCCTTAAAAAAAAAGTCACCAGTAATTTGAACAACAATGCCGATACATGCATTCACGACATACCTAAACAATGCATTTACACATGCACATAATATGTGGCTTCAAATAACACTTGTAATCATAGTTTTATCAAGAAACATCAAGTTATAAGCCTATTTGGACTAATTGCATTGCATAAACTTTAAAAATGCACCATTGATGTCTTCCTTGCACATCATAGTTTTAACCCTACAACAGGGGCGGATCCAGGATTGAGTAAAAGAGGGGGCCGCAAAAATTAAAGTTTTTGCAAAAGGTAGACCCGTATTTTTTTGGTCTCGCCAGATTCTCGAAAAGTCGCTCAGTTGGGGGGGGGGGGGGGGGGGGGGGGGGGGGGGGGGGGGGGGGGGTAGGGACCAAAACATTTTTTTTCGCCAAACCTTGAAAAAACTTCAAAAATCGCTCAGTAAAGGGTTATGGGTCCTGTTTCCCTCCATAATTCCCTGACAAGTAAAAAAAAGAAAAAAAAAATCGGCGCCTCTTTTACCATAATTACAGTGAATTGCAAGCTTCTTTAGAGCTACGATGAAATCCCTGATATCCTCATTTGGTGATTGGCACCTAGTACCAAAACAATAGCTCTCAGCTATTTCAAGCGGCTTTGGGTCAAAGTGATTGCTAAGCCTTTTAAGAATCTCTGACAAAGGTGTATCCTCCTGCTTGGCTGGGGCTAACTGGTTTGTAAGAACTGCATACACATCAGGCCTAGCTATACGAGCTCCTTGGCTTATCAGAACAATCGCAAAACTCCTTTTGATTGGTCTCCATTTGCTGAATAATCCAGCTTGTGCACAAAGCTATGTCGACGATCAATTCTCAATTATGTCCCGGGCGCGTGTTTTTTTACCGTAACACTAATGCGTCAGATTTCTCATAATACGGTTTATTCCGTCAAGACTAGTCGGCATGAATATTCATGAAAACGGACTGTAGGGATATGATAAAACGAGCAAGGCCATTTAGCAGCTGTTCTGTGTGGCGCAATCAGATAATCCGGTGCGCTATCGATGAAAGGACCGCCATTTCGAATCTCGGTAGAGGAATATAAACCCCTCAAAAAAAGTTCTGCAATTCAACTTTGAGCCTTGATATCTTTTTGGCGGCTTTTTAATCATTCTTGATTTTTAGATCATTGAAAGTTCATTTATCCCCCTTCACATCCATGCCCCATTTGTAATGGTTATGTCATCCTTGAATGCACAGCACCCCTGAATAGAGGGCAAAGTCAAAAGCGAAAAGTTGCAAATTGAATGGCTATCTTGGCTATTGTCTATCGCTTTTGTTCCAATGTCGGGTGTGTGTGAATGATGTTGAATGGGTCATGAATGATTCAACAAGTTTATTTCCTGTTTGGTAATTTGTAAACAAATCTTTCGGCATATTACTCCCAGTGTTAAAGATCGTATGCTCGATCTGTAATGAAAAACACAAGTCAGAAAAAATTGGAACCAGCGGGATTCGAACCTGTCATCTACTGCTTGCCGGGCAGCGACTTAACCACCAGGCTATTCTGGTTCACGGCCAAGTCACGACGAACTAGAATCAAATACCAAGATCCTCTTCTTTCTGACTCATTAATATTCAAACGGTCCGCCGTGGAACAATGGTTAGTAAGCGAAGAAGCTTGACTGGGGAGGAATTTTTAATTTGTAAACAAATCTTTCGGCATATTACTCCAGTGTTAAAGATCGTATGCTCGATCTGTAATGAAAAACACAAGTCAGAAAAAATTGGAACCAGCGGGATTCGAACCTGTCATCTACTGCTTGCCGGGCAGCGACTTAACCACCAGGCTATTCTGGTTCACGGCCAAGTCACGACGAACTAGAATCAAATACCCAAGATCCTCTTCTTTCTGACTCATTAATATTCAAACGGTCCGCCGTGGAACAATGGTTAGTAAGCGAAGAAGCTTGACTGGGGAGGAATTTTTAATTTGTAAACAAATCTTTCGGCATATTACTCCCAGTGTTAAAGATCGTATGCTCGATCTGTAATGAAAAACACAAGTCAGAAAAAATTGGAACCAGCGGGATTCGAACCTGTCATCTACTGCTTGCCGGGCAGCGACTTAACCACCAGGCTATTCTGGTTCACGGCCAAGTCACGACGAACTAGAATCAAATACCCAAGATCCTCTTCTTTCTGACTCATTAATATTCAAACGGTCCGCCGTGGAACAATGGTTAGTAAGCGAAGAAGCTTGACTGGGGAGGAATTTTTAATTTGTAAACAAATCTTTCGGCATATTACTCCCAGTGTTAAAGATCGTATGCTCGATCTGTAATGAAAAACACAAGTCAGAAAAAATTGGAACCAGCGGGATTCGAACCTGTCATCTACTGCTTGCCGGGCAGCGACTTAACCACCAGGCTATTCTGGTTCACGGCCAAGTCACGACGAACTAGAATCAAATACCCAAGATCCTCTTCTTTCTGACTCATTAATATTCAAACGGTCCGCCCAGTCAAGCTTCTTCGCTTACTAACCATTGTTCCACGGCGGACCGTTTGAATATTAATGAGTCAGAAAGAAGAGGATCTTGGGTATTTGATTCTAGTTCGTCGTGACTTGGCCGTGAACCAGAATAGCCTGGTGGTTAAGTCGCTGCCCGGCAAGCAGTAGATGACAGGTTCGAATCCCGCTGGTTCCAATTTTTTCTGACTTGTGTTTTTCATTACAGATCGAGCATACGATCTTTAACACTGGGAGTAATATGCCGAAAGATTTGTTTACAAATTAAAAATTCCTCCCCAGTCAAGCTTCTTCGCTTACTAACCATTGTTCCACGGCGGACCGTTTGAATATTAATGAGTCAGAAAGAAGAGGATCTTGGGTATTTGATTCTAGTTCGTCGTGACTTGGCCGTGAACCAGAATAGCCTGGTGGTTTAAGTCGCTGCCCGGCAAGCAGTAGATGACAGGTTCGAATCCCGCTGGTTCCAATTTTTTCTGACTTGTGTTTTTCATTACAGATCGAGCATACGATCTTTAACACTGGGAGTAATATGCCGAAAGATTTGTTTACAAATTAAAAATTCCTCCCCAGTCAAGCTTCTTCGCTTACTAACCATTGTTCCACGGCGGACCGTTTGAATATTAATGAGTCAGAAAGAAGAGGATCTTGGGTATTTGATTCTAGTTCGTCGTGACTTGGCCGTGAACCAGAATAGCCTGGTGGTTAAGTCGCTGCCGGCAAGCAGTAGATGACAGGTTCGAATCCCGCTGGTTCCAATTTTTTCTGACTTGTGTTTTTCATTACAGATCGAGCATACGATCTTTAACACTGGGAGTAATATGCCGAAAGATTTGTTTACAAATTAAAAATTCCTCCCCAGTCAAGCTTCTTCGCTTACTAACCATTGTTCCACGGCGGACCGTTTGAATATTAATGAGTCAGAAAGAAGAGGATCTTGGGTATTTGATTCTAGTTCGTCGTGACTTGGCCGTGAACCAGAATAGCTGGTGGTTAAGTCGCTGCCCGGCAAGCAGTAGATGACAGGTTCGAATCCCGCTGGTTCCAATTTTTTCTGACTTGTGTTTTTCATTACAGATCGAGCATACGATCTTTAACACTGGGAGTAATATGCCGAAAGATTTGTTTACAAATTAAAAATTCCTCCCCAGTCAAGCTTCTTCGCTTACTAAGTTTATTTCCTGTTTGGTAGATGAAATGTGCCTTGCACAAGCTTTATGCTTGCCAGTGCTTGCTTTTAAAGAGTAACTGTTGGCGTATGTTAACATGCCACGTCTATCAAATGTTGAGAAGGCTCGAGCAATCGGCCAAATCGAAGCCGGTATTCCCCAAAGAGAAGTTGCTGCTCAATTTGGAGTGAGTCCCAGTACCATCTCCACATTATTGGCAAAGTAACTGGGGATGTCAAGGACAGACCAAGGAGTGGTCGTCCAAAGAAGACAACCCAACAAGAAGACCGCTTCCTGACCCTTTCTGCCCTGCGGAATCGAAGGTTATCTTCCAGGAACCTGCAAGGACGATTTTCTCGAAGATTTGCCAAGCGACTCTCCGACCAGACCATCAGGAACAGACTTCACGCAGCCAATTTAAGAGCTCACAAGGCAGCAAGAAGACCTGCACTTTCGGCCTTGCATCGTCATTCCCGTCAACGCTGGTGTTTGCAACATCATCGATGGAAGCGGGAAATGTGGCAGAATGTCGGTTTTACAGATGAATCCAGATTCTGCTTGAGGAAACTGGACGGAAGGGTAAAAGTGTGGCGTCGCCGTGGGGAACGCTTCGCTGACTGCTGCATCGACCGGGTAACAGCGTTTGGAGGAGGCAGTGTTATGGTGTGGGGTGGCATATCTGATGAGGGAAAGACACAGCTTATCATCGTTGATGGAAACCTGACAGCAGAGAGATACCGAGACAACATTCTTCGGCCATAGGTCATCCCATACATGCGCAATCTTGGACCAAACGCCATCTTCCAAGATGACATCACCGAATGATGGATTGGCCTGCGAACAGCCCTGACTTGAACCCAATCGAGCACCTGTGGGACCAGCTTGGCCGTGCTGTACGCGCCAGAGTGACAGATCACACTACACTGGCTGAGTTGCGACAGATCCTTATCGAAGAGTGGAACCTCATCCCACAGCAACGCATCAGCAGGCTGGTGACAAGCATGAGGAGGAGATGCCAGGCTGTCGTAGCTGTATTCGGATCTTCTACTCGCTACTGAACTTCTGATCCTTTGCTATTCCACATTTGATGTGCATGTTACCAAAGAGTTTAAATACGAAGAGTGCTCAGTGCCGAAATAAAGCACGCGTATATATTGTGGTACATGTCGATCGGCCGAGAGGGGAAGGTTATAGTCTTAATCAAGATGTTTGTATTTTTGTATTTTCTTTATTTTTTCTTCTTTTTCTGGACAGCGCTTTTGCCTTTTGGTAAAGCCGTAACTAAAGGGCATAATCTTGATATTGTCCCTTCAAATACAAACTTATGTCCCCAAACGGATAGGAATCAACTCTAACTGCACCAGGGAGGAGAGGGTGAGAGTTGGGGGGGGGGGGGGGGGGGGGGGGGGGGGGGGGCTTCGGACTAGATGTTTGTATTTTTGTTAAAGTTATTTGCTATGAAATTTCTATTAATATTTATGTGATGATGGGGGGGGGGGGGGGGGTCCAAACATGTTCCCTGATATTAAGCTCTATATGAGCAAACACTGCGATATCTGACGGGAATGTCGGGAAAGTTATTTAAAAATAATAATGTGTTTAATCTATTAAATCAGAATATTTCATTTGATATGATTTATGGAAATTATAGGGATTATAGACCTGCAATGTAATTTTATTAGCCTTATTCTTTTAAAATTCAAGACAGAAAAGGCTTTAATAAAATGAGATTGCGTGCGAGCAATTCCTATAAAGATTACATTAAGAGTGGCGTATCAAGATTATCCAGGAATGTACATGCCCTATGTGCCAGCCAAAACAAAATCTGACATAATATGAAAGGAAATGTGTCCCCCCCCCCCCCCCCCCCCGCACAGAAAGAATCTGAAAACTGTGATAATTTTTTCCTTGCTTGTCCTAAAAATTCAAAATAGAATGCATCTGATGATTTTTTTGTTCGTCAGGCGTGAGCCTCCCCCCTCTCCTGCATTCCTGGATACGCCACCAATATAACCAACTTGCGGTAAATTATTTGTAATATTCTGCTGTAGAAATGTGGGACGACAGGCGAAGAAAACAGTATAGGGGCTTGCTCCGAAGCCATCACCAACGCGATAGGGCCTTTACCGATTGTACGAAAAGGGGGATGGCCTCCGTGTTTTGAATTGAATTAACTAGTAACCAACAATATAGCAGCTGATGATATAATTTAATTATTACCAATCCTATTCTGTCTTTGTAGGAATATCCCATTACTTTTGCCCCCATCTCTCTTTGTCTCTCCCCCCCTCATTTTTCTCATACTCTCTTTTCTCTCTTACAACAGATCTGTAAAAAATGACTCCAATAGAATTGAGGAAAAAATAATGATCTCTTATTTTTTTAATTTGTGTTTTTATTAGGAAATCAACAGAAATCACAACAATTACAAGTGATTTACATGATTAAAAAAAAAATCACTGAGCAAAAAAAAACAAACAAACAAAAAACCCCAACAAAAACAAACCGTCGGCCTTATGCCAAAAGGGCCTTACCACTGTATAAAGTCTATGGCCTTAAGGCCCTTTTGGCATAAGGCTGACGAAACAGTAAAAATAAAGCAATTGGAACAAAATTTAAAAAGAAATAAAAAAATAAAAATGATCTCTTACTGCTTCCCCCTATCTTTCAATTTAATGAGATCGACCGCCAACACTATGCAATTATATTATTCACATCCATGACAAAATAGCAGGGGCGGATCAAGAGGGGGCGAATCGGCCGCGGCCCCCTTCTTGAAACCCACTGCATATACGGGATCTTGCCTAAATTGTGAAAAAACCGGATCGAGCACCAAATTTAGTTTGGAAGCCCAAGAGCCTAACAATGTCGTTCTATTAACCTCCCAGAAAAAGTTCTAAAAAGGCACACCTCACAAGACTGACCTCACAGTCCGGGCATGGATCAGTGGCGGATTTAGGAGGCTTTTAAATCAAACTGTATCCCCTTTTATAACTGATAACTTTTTTGGCTTGTCAGAGAATTACGGAGGAAAACTGGACTAATAATATATGATACCCTACACCCCTCCACTGAGCGACTTTCGGAGGGCTGGCGAGAAGAAAAAAAATGCAACCCCCCCCCCCCCCCCACACACACACACACACTACATTGTCGGTCTCTCGGTACCAAAGACAAGCAAACAACGAACAGCAAGCAAAAAAACCTTGATGAGCCAAGTTTTGGCAAACTGACATATCATCGGCAACGCAACCGGCAACGCCACCACCTCGATCGGGATCGCAGAGGGGTAGACCAAGCCTAGATAGTGCTAGACACCTATTCCGCTCAGCTATTCCATGCTGCTTGCATGAACATCAGCCAATAAGCTAGACGTAATGCGGTGATAGAACATTGATGATACGAATTTATGAATTTAACACATTGAATTTTGCCTCTGCTACATTAGAAATATAGTAGTGAACTGGAATTTAGTTAGATTTTCTTCTAACCGGCTAGGTTGGGTTTGCTTTCGGGCGGACATACGTCTGCTACATGGTCGTCTGCTAGTGCACGATCTCATTGGATGTCGTCACTCACGTGATCGGTACACGCCCATTTACATTAGGTCATCGATAACAAATTTGAATGCACGTGTAGTATGGCAAATTATTTTTTTTGGTCGAAAGCATGCATATTCCCGGGGATTTGTGCGGGGTTTATTGGACTCACCGAGCCTCAATTATACCCTTCCATAGCTTTAAATTTCATGTAAATAACATTTTTCCTAATTTCAAATAAATACTACGGGAATTAAAATCATTTCAAAACCCCTGTTTTCATGTGTTAACCTATGGGAGCTGGAAGGCCAAAAGCATGCATATTCCCGGGGATTTATTGGGGGTTTATTGGACTCATCGATCCTCAATTATACCCTTTCAGAGCTTTAAATTTCAAGTAAATCACATTTTTCCTAATTTCAAATAAATACTAGGGGAATTAAAATCATTTCAAAACCCCTGTTTTCATGTGTTAACCTATGGGAGCTGGGAGGCCAAAAGCATGCATATTCCCGGGGATTTATGGGGGGTTTACTGGACTCACCAAGCCTTCATTATACCTTATCAGAGCTTTAAATTTCATGTAAATCACATTTTTTACATTTTCAAAGAAAAATTATGGGAATTATAATCACCCTAAAATTCCATGTTTTTGCCTGTTAACCTATGGCAGGCGAGACGTTTTTGGTCAAAAGCATGCATATTCCCGGGGATTTATGGGGGGTTTACTGGACTCATCAAGCCTTCATTATACCTGTTCAGAGTTTTAAATTTTATGTAAATCACGTTTTTTATATTTTCAAATAGAAATTATGGGAATTATAATCATCCTAAAATTCCTTGTTTTCGCGTGTAAACCTATAGCAGGAGAGACTTTTTTTGGGTAAAAAGCATGCATATTCCCGGGGATTTATGCGGGGTCTATTCAACTAGTTGAGTCTTAATTATACATTTTCAGAGCTTTAAATTTCATTCAAGGCACATTTTTCTAAATTTTGATTTAATTCTGCGGGAATTATAATCATTCAAAAATTCCCGTTTTTGCGTGTTAACCTATGGGAGATGGAAGGCCAAAAGCATGCATATTCCGGGGATTTATGCGGGGTCCCTTGCACCTTTTGAGCCTTCATTAAGCCTTTTCAGAGTCTCAAATTACATGTAAGCCACATTTGCACTAAATTCAAGGTAATACTAGAGGAACTATAATCATTTTTAAAATCCATGTTTTCACGTGCTAACCCTATGGCAGATGACTCTGTCAAAAAGCAGGCATGATCCAAGGGATTCATATCGGCATTTATTGACAAAAAGGTTCAAGAAATGTTTTTTTTAACTATCCATCCTTTTTCTCGTGCAAAAATCAGACTTGAAAAAGATAGAGTAAGATATGAAATATCAAGAAAAAGTGAGACATCTTTTCACGTGTTATACCTATGGAGAACGTATTTTTCCGAGTCTGTTTTTAACACAGCAAAGTATGCCTCCAAAATGTACTACGGAAGTAGGTCAGAGTAATCTGTCTTGATACTATTTAAAGTCTTTGATGTTACTCAATAAAAAGTGCCAAACATTTTGTCATTTGCAAATTTGTGTATTTGTGTTTGTTTTTGTTTCGTTAGACAGGGGAGAGAGAGTTAAAGAACATGAGTTCACATCAAGAAAGGGGAATGTGTTTGCTGAAGTGAAAAGCAATCCAAGAGAAGAGGAGAGTTTGTGTTGCTTATGTTTCTGTGATAGGGTTACATGGCTGAAAATTAGAAGATTTGCTGAGGGGAGACTTTTTTCCCCATCGCAGTTGTGTACTGCTAAGGTGGAAACTTGCAATATTCTGCATGAAACCAAAACACAATATTAATGTTATCACAATCAGTTGCTGATTAAAACAAATTCCATCTTAAAACAAAAGAATAATTCCACTTCAAAATCACTGAAAACAATATTTGTCCACCAAACAAGGGATTGCAGCAGAAACATGCCCACCTAATACAAAATTAAACAAACCAAAAGGAACAAAAACAAAGAAAAAAAAAATTCATTCCAGTTAAGAACTCTGTTAACAAACAGAACAATAACAATGCATTCTGCCACTTTTCACTTTTCACTTTGCCCTATATTTAGGTGCACTGCACATTCCGTGATTACATAATCAATACAAATGTGGTATCATTGTGAAGGTGAATAAACAAGCTTTACAATGATATCAAACTTGATGATGATCATACAGCTACTAGAGAGATATAAATGCTTAAACTTGAATTGCAGAACTTTTTTTGAGGGTTTATTACGAAATTTTCTTTTGCTGATTTAAAAATAAGGTGAAACTGAGTAAGAAAATACAAGTCCGATACTTGTAGTCTCTTTCAAAGTCTTCAAAAAGGGGTTTCTGACGCGTTAGGGATACGAAAAAAAAGACGCGTCCTGGGCCAGAAGTGCAGCGCATTTACGCTTTCTGGAAGCCGCCTACATTCAATCGCACGAACCCCTTCTGTGGAGACAAAAGGAGTTCGTCCAAGCTTTGCGATTGTTCTGAAATTACGGCGCCTGGGTTGCGTCCGGGTTCATCGAGTATAATATAGCTGATTTCGAGTAATTTGTTATATACCTGCGTGATAACCTGATGAGTGCAGGTCGAAAAGCTTCGTTATCATGTCTCTTTTTCGTGCCATATTGAAATTGTTTTATACTGTGTAGTTTTGAAATCATCAAAACAGATAAGAAATTGAACCAAATTCGCTAAAAAGCACATGTACTGCACACAGAAATGGGCATATGGGACTACACACAAGTTCTGCCCGAAAATTTCAGCTATTTCTAGTCATATTTCGAATACAATAAGAGCATATGAGCAATCCTTTTCAGGGGATGTTTCTACTATGATGTTCTTCCAAACTGTCATAAAAGGAATGAGAATGCTCACAAATTATTTTTCACCTTTCCCAGAACTCAAGATTCCCTTTAAATAATCACAAAATAAGAATCACGCTATTCGTGAACATCTTAACTACGGAATTAACACTTACAACATTGGGCTTCTACAGGATTGACGTAAATAGTCAGTGGAATCACTGGGTAATAATACTTCCCACTCAAGGAAGAATTTTGCTGTCCGTCGTGGCAAACGCCCCCACCGGCCAAACTAATTTATCTACACATCCTGACGTCATCACTACAAAGGGAAATCAAGAATTAACATCAACTAAATTCTATCCGCAACAATCATCGTCATAAATACAACAATCATCATCATCATTATCATTAAGTCTGTGTAATCGTAATTATCTGCTTATGGCGACAATCTGGGCAGTTATGTTTTCATTTCCCTGCAAGTATTGTCGCCCACGGGAGATAAAAGACAGTCTGTGTGAGCGGTGACAATCTGTGTAGCACAGATTGTCGCCGCTTACACAGATGATCTCTGAAACTGTCGTTTAGTAGATACACGAGCGATTATAGTGTCTATCTTTAAATCCTTATTTTAAAAAAAATGTAGTTCCAAAGTTGAATTCAAAGGAGGTTTTAACATGATCTATGAAACTGTCGTTGAATAGATACGCGAGAGATACAATATACTGTCGATTCTTAAATTCTGTATTTCCAAAGGTGAATGCAAAGGAGAATTAAGGAGAGCTATAGATATGTAGGTTTTCCCGCTCAATTTCATATTTTTGTATATCAATTAAGGTGTAATCATATACAAGCATTATCGTCTAATGATCGATATCGTTCTATCAAATTTAAAATCCGGGCAATCGAATTCATTTGGAGACAGGGGAATTAATTGATTAGCATCCAAACTATTTCATCGGCGAAATTATTTCACTTAGGGCATTCCAGTTCTCTTTATCCGCATTTGATTGGTATGTTGTTTTGTTTGGGAACTCGATTTTTGGTCATTTCATTCAGTTACATGGATTCGTATGTTTGTATGTGCTATGTGTGCGTGTTTGTGTTTTTTTTTTGTCTCTATATCTGTCATGTCTGTGTCGTTGCGTTGCGTTGCGTTTTCATATGGGAATTACTAAAATTTGGCTGTAATCCTGTACCTAATATTACCACAGAAGATATAATGGTATAGAGCAATATAAATGATACCCCTATCAGAGTCATGATGAGTTTCGAAATTTCGACCTTTTATTCCAGATCATCTTCAGGAACTAAAACATAAGTGAACATGAACTTTTTATATAGGTTTCCCGCCCAATTTCATCAGGGTTGCAATCGAATTCATGAATAGGCGTTCAAGTTCGAACAATTTTCGTCAACTCTCTGCTCTCATGGTTCATTTTCATTCTTTGAGCATTCAATTTCGTTTCATATCATTCCTTTTAAATTTTATTTCATTCAATTTAGAGAGAATCCATTCAATTTAACGACGCGAAGTTGTCATTCAATTTCGTGCCAGCTGGGTAGACGTTCAATTTTGTCCCACATACCAATTTCAATTTCATTTCCAGGCACACACCTTCGCACTTTGAACGTTCGAATTCAATTAACATAAACAAGTTTTGTAATTCTATGTAATTATTACCTCATTTTTTGTACGTCATATGCACCCGTTTTTTTCGCTGTTTTTGATTATATAATTTCCTTCTTATTTTCAAACTTTCATTTTCAAAGTTTATTTTAATCATATTTCATGTTTATTCCTAGAGTGTCGGCCAGATCTAGGGGTTCTTGCTGGTTGTCAAATGCTTCAGCCAACCTAACTCTGTCCGTATTCGAGATATTCATGTACTCTCCTCGAGCCGACGCCATAGTCGTGTATAAATGAATTGTATGCAGCACCCCCAAAATTTTTTGAGAGGCTGGGGGGGGGGGGGGGGTGCTGTACGTGATATGCAAAAATTATTCGAATAAAAAAACAACAGTACGCAATACTTTTAAAAACTGATAAAGACTGGGTAAAAATGAAAAGTAATGTATTGTCAAATACTGATGTCAATACTGATGACTTTTTTGTGTTTTGCTTGTCAGACAATTTTGGAGTTAAAAAGGGCTTTTGCTAAACAGTCGGGTAACGTCGCGTCGCGTTGGTAGAAATTTTCGAACATTTTTCAGGAAGGTGTCTTCAAGGGGACAAATTGAAAAAGAGTCCATCTCAGTATGATTTTTCCCGTTTTCAGGCTAAAAACGACAAACAAGGGAATAAAGAAAACAATAGAAGGATAATGCAAAGAAAAACATGAACTATAAAGAGAGAATTAGAAGGGTAGGAAGGATGGAAGAATGCTTAGCAAAATCCGATCAAACGTGTTGCTCGAAAACTTATTTAAAAAAAATAATAATTCCCAAAACGAACGCATCTACATACACTATATACAAATTGTTCTCATATTTTTGGTTAATGTTTGTCGACATCTTTGACTCGTGTCTTGAAGATGTCGATCAATGGTAGTCAGTAGACGTAAGTAAAGGTAATAAAACTAGATTAAATTAATTGAAGCTACTAACAGACTAATATAATGCTTACCTGTCACCATCTTCCCCTGACCCTGAGGCTGAGCTTGAACTTGAAGCCATCGTACGATGATACACCATCCCGGCGGCCTGTACTTTCACGGATGATGTCTGATGATGACGATGACGATGATCGTGACACAGTGCAAAGCACTTTACGCATGAAAAGATATGCAGCGTAGACCAGAGCATGACTAGCCTACACGTACCGTACGTGTATAGGCAGGCTAGGCCTAGTCTGCAAGCACAGACCCTAAGTTGACACTTTATCAGAAAATCATTGTGTCTTGACAGAAGCCTAATTCAGCTACCTTCTGGTCGGAAGGAGCAGCTATAGTACATGGCCTATAGTAGTCTTACAGTGCAGGCACTCTTTTACGACTGACCAGGGTTTGTGCCTGCAAACTAGGTTGGGCTAGGCTAGGCTAGGCCATGCACAGCTCAGGCCATTCCACGGATCCGAAAACGTAAACACAGCTAAAATTATTAAACATCTCTGTGTTTTCAATCCAAAGTTCAATAAAAAAGTGATTACTTGAATAATTGTCCCATTGTCCCATTTCAAGGTGCATAAAGTTTGCATAATTTATTGACAAACAGATGCAGATTACAAAGAACATAAGCAGTAACGAAAAACACAGCCCAAATACTGAAAATGCTTGCCTATTCGTGAATTTGAATTCCTTAACGTTCATCGGGTCAGTGCTGGTGCGAATTTGAATGCATTTTACGTGCATTTTTAATTTGAACGCGCTTTTTACACGTTTATGTGAGAAAATTATGAAATCACATGCTAATAAAATTAAATTGAATGAACTAGTTAGCTTTTTGAATGTTGATCTCGGTGATCATTCAAATTCGCTCGAAATTGAATGATCGCATCGTTAAATCGGATGCAATTTTGACGAAATTGTGCGGGAAAACCTATATTATAGTGCATATAAAAAAGTTACACTTTTGAAAAATCTGTCAAAATTATATATCAAAATATTTGGAAGATTTTTTCATGTCAATAGATGCTTGATAGTCTCATCTATCAAGTGCTACTAAGAAAAGAAATTTTCGTTCACACTTGGGCGAACACTGACTGTTTTTGTCCAGAGTGTAAAAAATGGCTTGCGCCAAATTTTAAGAAAAGGGGAAATTAAACCAGCAGTCCGAAGAAGTGCAGCCGTTCAAATAAGTTGTTCTCTTGCATAAATTTATGATCATGTTATGATAGTCGAGGTATTTTGTCTCAAAGGACAAGAACCCATCCAACAAACAACCAGGCGTAAATATGATACCATGCGATTGCGGCAAAGTGTACATAAGAGAAACAGGCAGCAACTTCGACACCAGACTCAAGGAAGACATGAACTGCCAACGACCCAGCGACTGGGACAAATCAGCCATCATGAAACACGCCCAGCTACATGACCACCAACTCATCACAACCATTCGACATTGGAACACCATAATAATTAGGGAAGCCATCGAGATTCATCGACAAAACACCGTACCTCAGACACAGGACTTCACATCAACAACATCTGGTTTCCGATTGTTCACAACGAGACTGCTCCACCCCGCCCAACTCTCCCCACCACTGACGCCACTCCACCACAACCCACACCTCCGCCCGTCACCATCAACCCAACCAGGCACGCTCCCGCTACGCCCCCCCCCCCCCCCCCCCCCCCCCCCCCCTCCCCCCTCCCCCCCCCCCCCCCCCCCCCCCCCCCCCCCCCTCCCCCCCCCCGCCCATTCAACATACGACCAGCCTACCAACCCAAATACTCACACCAGGACTTCCCGCCATAACCTCCGCCCACGCAAGAGCAACACGTCCGCATTAAACCGCCACCCATAGTTTAGGTTTTCCACCAATTCGCCTCACGCCGCCCATCGCACCGGCCCACCTGCTACTACTACGTCCGCATTACCACTACTTATACCCCGTTCCTCTCGGCATATGAGACTCACTCGGCACGAGAGGATGTGACCTGCGCGTCCCGTCCATATATACGGAGCATAAAGAGTGGATTACTTTTGGATTTTGGATTTTGGATATATTTTGGACTTCCACTTCGGATCATTTTGGATTTGCTTTCAGTTTGGGGGATATTCGGATTGCAGAAGGGTAAGCTGACATTTTTGGGCCGTTCATGCACCTGCACCATATAGCTTTGGTTTAAATTTCCCGCCAAAACCACAAATGGCGGGCGCCACTCCAGTGGCAGAGAATCTAACTCATCCGAAGCCCTCAGTAGATAATGGAGGTTTTCAAGTAATAATAAAACTAAAATTAGCCCCCCCAAAAAAGGATGAGGGTAGTTTAAGTGATGTGGAGGAATTGGCGGTGGATACCGACTTCGGCACCCCGCCGTCAACTCCACTCAAAACAGGTGAAAACGCCAAAAAAGTAGACCTTAAGGTGTAGTACCCATAGAGAGAAATAAAAACCTGAGCGCAGTAAATCAGCTAACTATCAAGAAAGATATAGAAAAGGCTTGTAGGTCTCCCCCAGACTACATTAAGTTTGTTCGAGGTGGGAAGGAGCTCTTAGTAAAATGCAGAAATGACAGGCAATGTAAAGCCTTGACCCAGATACCGGAGATCGGCAAAATTGCAGTAAAAGCAGAGGAAAAAACCTACGCCTCGAAAGGGGTCATATTTAGGATTTCTCTTGAGACATCTGAGGAAGATATTCTGAAAGAGCTAGAACGAAGTAGAGTAGTGAAAGTTGAGGGAATGAAAAAAAGAATTGAAGGTGATTTGAAGCCCCTAAAAACTATCATACTGTTTTTCTCTACCCCTCAAGTTCCTGAATATGTTGAATTTTGCTTCCAGCAGATAAGAGTCAAGGAATACATTCCACCAGTACCCAGGTGCTACAAATGCCAAAGATACGGGCATTTAGCAATTGGATGTAAAGCCAAGGAGAGGTGCCCCAGGTGTGGCCTAGGGCATTCGGTAGGAAGTTGCGAGCTGGAGAGACAACATTTAAAATGTGTAAAATTACAATGGTAACCATTCTGCCGCTTATAAAGGATGCGAGGCATCGAAAGAAGCACCAGTGCAGCAAATTAAAATACAAAATCGAATTTCATATGCACAGGCAGTGAAACTACACTCAGAACAAAATGAGGAACATAAGCAGGAAAAGCACAAGTGCAGCAAATTAAAATACAAAATCGAATTTCATATGCACAGGCAGTGAAACTACACTCAGAACAAAATGAGGAACATAAGCAGGAAAAGCAGGTTACAAACAAGTCAGAACTTAAGAATGTAATAAAAGAAAATGACAAAATAAATACTCGGAAAGAGAATTTAACAATTGCAGATTCCGATCAAACCGAAATGGAAATCATCTCCGATTCGCAATGTTCTACCAAAACGGATACGACAAGCAATAAGTCTGAAAATACAGACCAAACCAATAGAAATTTCTTGAAAGGTGTTCCCGACATCAGGCTTATCTCTTTCTTTATCAGATTAATCAGAATAGTAACAAAGCCAGATTGTAACCCATTTGATGAAATTACACATATCTTGAAAGACACACTGGGCTTACATCCCACAGTAGATGAATTACAGACCATTCATGGCCTATTCCACTAGCCTTGTTACACTCGTGGCTTTTAGCATTCTCCAGTGGAATGCACAGGGTCTTGGATGGCACGGGGATGAGTTAGTTTTTTAAATCAGCAAACAAGACCCTTTGAAATTATTTGTATTCAAGAAACGTGGTTTGACGATGGATGTATTATGCAAATTCAAGATTATATATGTGAATATAGAAATAGACAAGGAGGAACTCGGGGAGGGTGTGCAATATGCGTGCATTCAAAACTAAATTACAACAGAGTTTTCAAACACGATGATTTAGAAATCATATCATTACAAGTTTTATTGCATGATAACGTTTCTGTGAATATAGTTAATTTCTATAACCAATGTAACAAACTCAGCATTGGTTCGTTAAATGAATTATTTAACAATGTTGTGAAGGAAAAGCACACAATAATAATAGGAGATTTTAATGCACACAACACTTTATGGGGTAGTCAGAAAACAGATACAAATGGTAAAGTAGTGGAAGAGTTTGCAAACGAGAGAAACCTTGTTATTTTGAATGATGGGAGTGCTACTAGAGTAGACTACCACACTGGTAATTTTTCTTGTTTGGATCTAACATTAGCCCCTCCTTGTACAGCTAACAAAACAACATGGCAAGTCCTGAACAATAGTTTGGGAAGTGACCATTACCCACTGTTTATATGCCAATTGAACATATTGAATGAGAATAGTACACATACAAAGATTGATCAGTCCCAACAAATTAGTTCAATGCTATCCACAAAGAATGTAAATTGGGACGAATTTAGGCATCTAACTGAGGAACAATGGGATACCTTACAGAATGGAGGTAAGGTTATAGAGTACGAAACTTTCATGGAAACAATTAGGCTTTCCGGGAAAAAGTGAAAGCACAACGAAAATAAAGAAAAACCCTGTGCCATGGTGGAATAAAGAATGCTCCTCTAGAATAAAGGAGAGAAATAGGGCAAGGAGCAAACTGAAAAGTTATGTAATACCCTCTGCTGATTTAGTGCAGGATTTCAAGAAGAAAAGCTATCGCTCAAAGAACTTTAAGGCAAGCTAAAAGATTATACTGGGAAAAATACTGTCAGAATATTGATCGTTTTACCCCTCTATCGAATATCTGGAGTATGATCAAAAGGATCAATAATGACGTGGAGAAGGTTTACGGTTCACCATGTGTGTTGGTAGGAGGAAAGGGAAATAGGAAATTAGAAATGGATAGACGAGAAAGGATGACAAGAGAGAAAAGAAGAAATATTCTTTCGTGACAATGGGTGAAGTCCTGAAAAGGACTGTAAACCTATAGGAAGGTTTACTGGTTCACCAGGTGTATGGATAGGTGATGGGTGATGGATGATCTGTAAACCAGATGAGATGAGATGAGAAGACTTGGTTGATGATCGATGGATGAGTAGCGATGGATTGAGTAGCGAAGGTTTGAGTAGATGAGGTTTGAGTACGTAGGAGGTTACTCGACGTTTCGGACAGGTTGACTGTCCGTCATCAGGATCAATAATGAGGGTATTTCACCTCGCCCTACAAACTTGCCCTGCAAACTCATCAGGATCAATAATGATGGTATTTCACCCAGGAAAATCTCATGAGAGAGGATTGTTCCGCTATCACTGACAGTGACGTCGCGGATACTTTCGCCAGCCATTTTAAAACCATTAACGAAAGTTTGCAGGGCAAGGTTAATACCTTTGAACAAAAAGAAATTGCTAGCAAATGTGACGATATCATTTCATCCTTTTGTGATGCACAGAGTAGTAGTGTCCTTGATGAACCCTTTACCATGTATGAATTAAGTATAACATTAAAAACCTGTAAAGAGTCTTCTCCAGGTAAAGATGGAATTGGGTATGAAGTATATAAAAATCTCTCATACAAAGGGAGAGAAGTAATGTTAAATATAATGAATAACATATGGGTAACAGGAATTGTTCCCACCCAATGCAAGCATTATGTTATTGTCCCAATATTGAAACCACACAAGGTAGCTACAGATGTTTCTTCCTATAGGCCTATTTCTCTTACTACCTGTTTCATCAAAATAGTTGAGAAAATTATCAAGGAACGAATGATATGGTTTACGGAAAAACATTGTCTGTTACCAAATTGTCACAGTGCTTTTAGAAGAGCAAGAAGCACAAAAGACAATATAACCCAAATAGAAAATGACATTCAAAAGAGTATTGGTATTAAAGAACATACCCTGGCCGTTTTCTTTGATATGGAGAAGGCTTATGATAGACTGTGGAAGAAAGGATTGATTTATAAACAGAATAAACTTGGTTTCCAAGGCAACACTGTTAGGTTCTTATGAAACTACTTAAGTGGGCGCTCTTTCCAGGTCCGGGCAAATCAGAGCTACTCAGTGACACATAACACAGAGGAAGGGCTACCCCAGGGTAGCTCCCTAAGTCCTGTCCTTTTTAATTTGATGTTATCGGACATACCGATGGACGCATCTGTCAATATTTCTGCATACGCTGATGACTGTGTAATATGGAAGAGTGGGAAAAACATAGATTTTCTGAAAAGAAAAGTACAAATCTACGTAAATAACCTAAATGAGTGGTTCAACAAATGGGGTTTTACCCTTTCTAAAGAAAAGTCTGTTACTTTATTTTTCAGCAATACTAACAAAATTGTACAGATTGACTTAGATGGGGTCCCTTTACCACCAAAGGAGGAACATCTATTTTTAGGTGTAATGCTGGACAGGAAGCTTACATGGAGACCGCATATAAATATCATGAAAAGACTAGCGGGAAGTAGCTATAAAAGCCTTCTGAACTTCTATAAGGTGGTCATTAGGCCACTCTTGGATTATGCATCTGAGGCATATGATTCGGCTCATGATCATGTGAAGAACTTCTTGCTGACTATTCAATACCAAGCTCTGAAGTTGTGTACAGGGGCGTTGCCGGGAACTTCCTTATAATCTTTACAGGTGGACACGGGTGAATTACCACTCGACCTAAGAAGATCCATGCTTAGTAAGGTATACAAAGCAAAAATAAGGCAAAACCCCACACACCCACTCCAATCCTCCTTGAAGAACTGCTGGCAATTTGAATATGAAAAGAATAAGAAAGTGCGTAAACCCTTTGGTTTGAGAGTTATGGAAGATGAAATATATCATGCAAACGAATCACTCATGTCTTATACCCCCATGCAGCCTTGTCATCTCTCTCCACCAGAAGTGTCATTGGTGCTACATGAGCTTTTGTCAAAAAGTGATAACATGTTTTATCAATACAATACCACTCTGGAGTATATTAATAAAAAGTGGGAAAATAATCTCCATATTTATACTGGTGGTTCTAGAGACCCTGCAAAGCCAAGGAGAGGTGCCCCAGGTGTGGCCTAGGGCATTCGGTAGGAAGTTGCGAGCTGGAGAGACAACATTTAAAATGTGTAAAATTACAATGGTAACCATTCTGCCGCTTATAAAGGATGCGAGGCATCGAAAGAAGCACCAGTGCAGCAAATTAAAATACAAAATCGAATTTCATATGCACAGGCAGTGAAACTACACTCAGAACAAAATGAGGAACATAAGCAGGAAAAGCACAAGTGCAGCAAATTAAAATACAAAATCGAATTTCATATGCACAGGCAGTGAAACTACACTCAGAACAAAATGAGGAACATAAGCAGGAAAAGCAGGTTACAAACAAGTCAGAACTTAAGAATGTAATAAAAGAAAATGACAAAATAAATACTCGGAAAGAGAATTTAACAATTGCAGATTCCGATCAAACCGAAATGGAAATCATCTCCGATTCGCAATGTTCTACCAAAACGGATACGACAAGCAATAAGTCTGAAAATACAGACCAAACCAATAGAAATTTGGACACGGGTGAATTACCACTCGACCTAAGAAGATCCAAGTTTAGTAAGGTATACAAAGCAAAAATAAGGCAAAACCCCACACACCCACTCCAATCCTCCTTGAAGAACTGCTGGCAATTTGAATATGAAAAGAATAAGAAAGTGCGTAAACCCTTTGGTTTGAGAGTTATGGAAGATGAAATATATCATGCAAACGAATCACTCATGTCTTATACCCCCATGCAGCCTTGTCATCTCTCTCCACCAGAAGTGTCATTGGTGCTACATGAGCTTTTGTCAAAAAGTGATAACATGTTTTATCAATACAATACCACTCTGGAGTATATTAATAAAAAGTGGGAAAATAATCTCCATATTTATACTGGTGGTTCTAGAGACCCTGCAAACGGCAGCGCCTCTGCTTGCTATTATGTGCCTGCAATGCGGGTACTCGAATGTAAAAGAATGCAAAACTTCACATCATCTTACAGATCAGAATTGGCCGCAATTGTCCTGGCACTACGGTGGCTTAAAAATTTGAATGTTTATAGTAAAGTGGTAATTTTGACAGATTCTCTGAGTGCTATTCAATCAATCAAGGAAAACAATAACGACAATTTCGTAAAAGAAATTATAATCACCGCTACATGTCTAAAATACAAAGGCACAACAATCTGCTTAGAATGGATCCCATCTCACTGCGGGGTCGAAGGGAACGAAACGGCTGATTTCTATGCGAAAACAGCCCTAAAACAAGGAATAGAGATTAATAATGGATTGAATATCCAAGAAACCAAACAGATTTTAAGAATTCTCATACAAAATGAATGGCAGAAGAGATGGGACATGTCAAACTCAGAATTAAGAAAATACCAAAAAGTGGTCTCAGAAAAACCATCATTTCACTATCTCTGCACCGACAAAAGTGGTGAAAAAATGATTCACAGATTACGCTTGGCAGGTTTGGGTTTGAATGACTTCCTGTTTAAGACAGGAAGACACACAACCGGAAAGTGTGATTTTTGTAACGAGAGAGAAACGGTATTACCATTTTTTATATGTTTGCCCTAGGTTTATCATCCAACGCGCCCTGTTACTTGCGGAATTAAATGTTAGCAATGTCTCTGAGGCGAAACGCAAAGTGGAGAATCTCAGTGTCAAGACACAAGGTGCACTCGTCAGATATTTCAAAAGGACTCGTCGATTTGTAATTGGTTGTCAAGAGGGCAACCGTGATAATAAGGTGTAACCAAATAAAGAGAAAGTAAATCGGATATGATTTATGTTGTGACCATTGAATGTTAATGTGTACAGTCATACTGTATAATTTGTTTTGTATACGCTGCTCAAAGATGAAGCACTTAATAGTTACATACTAACTATAGGTATAGGTGTACTTTTCTTGTCATTTCACGTATTTCACGTATTTATTTTGCTTTTATAATGCATATATTCGGATTTTCTAATGAGGTTCTATGAGGAATGAGAAAGAGCGCCACTTGCTCACGTTTGAGAGACATAGGGAATACTTGTATTCATAAGACGCCCTCGAAATGCACCTCGAGCGGGCTTGTCAGGGTAACGTTGTAAAATCAGGGCAGGTCCTGCATTGTATCCTGGAATCTGTACCTTTCTAACAAAAAGTTAGACCCACGGATCAACAAATAAAGTATAAGTGAAAAGAGCAATTTAGCAAGGCAACAATAGTCAAAATTGACTAGTTTGCCTATTTTAAAACAACAACAACAACAGCATCTACTCACTCCTGATGACGGACAGTCAACCTGTCCGAAACGTCGCGCCTTTTCCACTCTCAGCCTTCTCATCTGGTTTACAGTCCTTTTCAGGACTTCACACTTTCAGAAAGATTACAGAAAGATTACTTCCTCTTTCTCTGAATTTCTATCTCGCCTTTCCATTTCTTCTCCTCTTAACTTTTCTCCACTTTCTTCTTCTTACTCAACAGTCCTTTTCAGGGCTAACCACATGGTGAACCGTAAGCCTTCTCAATGTTATCAGTACCACCATGCAAACCTCTACCTTCAAAATTCACTGACTTAACTTAAAGTTCAATGTTTTGTAGTTCATATCCTTGAAGTGGATGCAGAAAAAGACAATTGCAAAAGCATTATTGCCAGAAATAAATAAGGGAAATTATGCAAACTTTCTGTACCTTGAAATAGGACATTTGCCTGAACTTTCTCATTCCTCTGACAAACCGTCATCGAAGCAACAGCTCATATAACTCCACTTTCCTATAAAAGCAGGCCCTGGGAACGATTTTGTTCCCAAGACATTGGGGGGGGGGGGGGGGGTATGTAGTTGCTTATCTATGAATGACACCCGGGGCAAACGATGAAGTTGCTTCAAGCGCAATGGGAAGTGTCCCCTATAGAAAACTGGGGTGCTACACCCATCGGCGGATCCAGGATTTTGTGACATTCACAAAATTTTCTGACAAGCAATAAAAAAAAGTCCTCAGCGTTTTGGGGTAACTTTTTAACTCCAAAAATCTCTGACAAGCAAAACCCAAAAAAGGTCATCAGTATTTTGCTGGCTACAATTCAAAAAAATTGGGGGTGCTGCACCACCCACAGCACCTCCGGCTCCTAGGGGCCCACTGCATACAATTCATTTATACACGAAGATGGCGGCGGCTCGAGGAGAGTACATGAATATCTCGAATACGGACAGAATTGGGCTGGCTGAATCATTTGACAACCAGCAAGGATCCCCAGAACCGGCCGACACTCTAGGAATAAACGTGAAATACGATAAAAATAACTTTGAAAATGAAAGTTTCAAAATGAGAAGGATATCATATAATCAAAAACAGTGAAAAGGGGTGCATATGACCTGAAAAAATGAGGTAAGAATTACATAGAACTATAGACCTCGTTTATGTTACTTGATTTCGAACGTTCAAAGTGCGAAGGTGTGTGCCTATAAATAAAATTAAAGTTGGGACGAAATTGAACGTCTATCCAGATGGCGCGAAATTGAATGACAACTTCGCGTCGTGAAATTGAATGGATTTCTCTCTAAATCGAATGAAATAAAATTTAAAAAGAATGATATAAAACGAAATTGAATGCTCAAAGAATTAAAATGAACCATGAGAGCAGAGAGTTGACAAAAATCGTTCCAACTTGAACGCCTATTCATGAATTCGAATGCAATTCTGATGAAATTGGGTAGGAAAACCTATAATATTTAGGAACAATTATGTAATGTCGGGTTCTTGCAATGTCGTAGATCAGGAATAAATGATAATGATGAAAAATGATATATATCCTACAATAAGGTAAAAATCATAGAACAGAACAAAGTTGATAAACAAATGCAAGCGCCGCGGCCGATTTCTCACAACGAAGTGAGCCTTCTCGAGCCCCATGATCACCCATCCTATTTGTGGGGGGGGGGGGGGGGGGGGGGGGGGGTTGGCTGAAATTATGTTTTTAAAAAAGAAAATAACAAAGCGATTGGTCAATTTAAACAATAAGATTAGACTAAATAAAAAAAGACAGACAAGATGATGTGAAAGCCTATTTTGAATACGCTGTACACATTTGAAACGATTCAGTATGAAAAGTTATAGTAGTCCAATAATAGTTTTTACACCCAATGTAATTAGATGACTACATCATTTTGCAACAACAAATTACATTTTAAAACATTAGAATGATTAATGATATCATAATTTTCTTAGGCTTAGTAATATTAGTAAAAGACGTTCATAGGTTTCATATCGTACAGAAGTAACAACAGCTTAAATAATAATAAGAAGCTGCCTTTGGTTCAGAGTTTTATAGCAGACAATGTCATTTCTTTCTCACATCTTCAAGCTCCTTGTGGTACGGACGCAGATCCACCGATCGTAACATGTTCGAATGTTACTCTCCGGCTTTTTCTACCAAATTGCTTCCTGGGACTGGATGAGGGGTTGACTTATACATACGTTGATGATAACCCTGAACCGAGTGGGATAAGTTACAACGTTACAGAAGGTCCAGTCGGAGATCTATTCCCACCAGGATACACCCCTATAACAATGTTTGCAAGGGATATGTGTAACAATGTAGCTACCTGCCTATTCTTCGTAGAAAATACACGTAAGTATGAATATATGGGGGTACTCGTTTTTGCAAAGTTTTGTTTTTCTGAAATTCAACCCCCCCCCCCCAAAAAAAAAAACACACAAAAACACAAAAACAACAACAACAAACAAACAAACATAAAGGTTTAACTTTCTGTTAAATTTTAGGAGTTATGCACATTCAGAATTGGAGTGAACGAACCTTCCATCTTCACGTACCTTCGCGCCCACCGAATTCGCGAATGGGCAATCATTTTCTGATTATTTATTGACGCATGTTCGCCCACTAAATATTACTGATTTTTAATTGATTTTTCTTCCTGAATTCCTAAAGTCATACATTGCAGGCTGATTGAACATTTTCATGATGGATTGTATTCTATTCATCATTCATTTAGTCATCACTTCTATACCTACAAACTTTAGTCGACCAGTCAGAACCTGATGCTGCCTATGCGGAGCACCAGGTCTGCCATACGTAAGTACTTTGCTGTAGGCAAAGATATGGACTTGGAGACATCTAGAACAAAATGCACGAATTTGTGGCATTCGAATATAAAAGGAGTTATCAAAGAACAACGGCGGTATTGTGTGACCCTGTGACCATGTAATGCCAAAGTGAATTAACGTTAGAAGAATTTCTTCCTAGCTGACTGACAACTTTACTAGCTGAAAACCATGGAATTCTTTTTCAATATTGTTTGATTTTCTTACTTCTAAAGACGTTATTTTGTTATGTGATACAGAATATGATTTTCATTCGCGCCCAGGAAACCAAAAATTCCTAGTTCTGGTTTGAAACTCAACATGAACAATATTAAAAGTCGCTATTCCTATGGAGCGTTAAAGACCACATTTATTAATTTTTTGTTAACTGTCATTTGTAACTTTTATAGAAGGAGCCTGTTTTAACGTCTAAACTATGTCTATCGAACAGATTATATTCAGCACGTATTCTGCTGGAAAACAAAGGGGTTATTTTAAAGCACATGAATTAGTTTGAAAAATGTATGTCCGTCAAACCCGACTTCATAATTTTTAGTTTGACAGGTTTATATATATGTATATATATTTTTTTTAATTATTATTTTGACAGTAACCGAGTTACCGGTCAACTGTCCAGACTTGAATCGCAACGTTAGCACAGATCCAAACAAAGCGACCTACACATTTACCCCGGATTTCGGAGAAGATAGCGTCACAAAGTCTACAAATGGTTACATGTATCACGGAGGGCGTGTATCGGTAAATCTTACACTAGGAGGTTCTCAAGTTGGAAGTAGCGTGCCCATAGGAACCCATGATGTGGTTGCAATCATCTATGACGACGTATTGAATAAGACATGCACAGGAATCTATCGTGTTAAAGGTAATATGGTTCATACTATACGCGTCAAGGTTATTCAAGCCAACGTGGTTTTTCGTGGGTTTTTGTTTTTGTTTTGTTTTGTTTTGTTTTGTTGGTTTTGGGGGTTTTTTTGTTTTGTTTTGTTTTGTTGGTTTTTGTTTTTGTTTTTGTTTTGTTTTTGTTTTTTTTATTTTTTGGGGGTGGGTGCATGTGTTGGTGGGATGTACGTGTTGGTGTGTGATTTTATATTCAGGTGTTGCTATAAGGCGTATTCGGGTGTGACTTTATCGAGTGAACCTAAAGATTAAAGGAGAATTAACCTCAAACAATAAAGACGATAGTGTTCAAAGGTGTTATTTATTCCTACTTGTTAGACTATATGGCTTCGCGTCAAAATATACGAGATCGATACGAATCAAGATTTTCTGAGCAAAATTTATCATCTGCTAGCAATATGTATCGTCTGCTAGCAATACATGGGGGCTGCCATTTTTTTTATGTGTACAAGAAGATTTTCTTAATCCAAATGCCCAATTGCCTTTTTCAAAATTAAAAACCCATTTGAGATTAAAAATATAGAATAGATATGTCAATTTATTTTTAAACTGAAGATTTCCTTATATATTTCTGTTGAAAATCGATATTCGCTTAATATAAATCTATTTTCTAGATACTGTGACGCAATGGACGGAGCAAATTAATTCAAATTTTATGGATGCTTCTTCCCTGAGCATCTATAGCGGCAAACTATGCATTCACCTGCTTTCGGATAATGGGACTTGAAAAGTCAGAATGCATGCTGCATATATTATGCTCTGCTCTGTTTGGCAAACCCAAGAAAATAGATTTTTGTTAAGCAAAACCAGACAATTTAAAAGTATCATTATAAAGATTTAATTTTTATAAATCATGTAAACACCCACTTTATATTTTTCGTCACATATGGGATTTTAGGTAATGAAGAAAATCAATTTAGGTCTTGGATTCAAAATATCTTCCTGACCGGAACATTTCTCAATGGTTCATGTACAAATCCAAATCAGCAAGAAAATGGCAGCCCCCATGTAAATGAGTAGTAGACGATACCGGGTGTTGGAATATCTTTATTATACCCTTTTCTGATATCTTATTGGAAAATGATTTAGGCCAATAAGTAGGAATATACTACACCTTTCAATATAAGTAAATTTGTACTCAGGGGTTAATTCTCCTTTAAGTCAGCAAATCCCCAAATGACTGATTAAGGCCTTATAGGCAAATTATTAAATTGATGAATTCCTTTTTGTGGGCTTTGATAAATCCACTTTCATATACATACAATTAGGTCCCTGGGAACGATTATGCTACTGGGGATGCTGTGGCCAGATTTTAAAAAATGGGAGGGGGGAGGCGTTGGTTATCTATGAATGGCGCCCGGGGCAAACGATGAAGTTGCTTCAAGTGCAAGGGGAAGTTTCCCCTATAGAAAACTGGGGGTGCTACAGCCAGCGGCGGATCCAGGATTTTGTGATATTCACAAAATTTTCTGATAAGCAAAAACAAAAAAGTCCTCAGCGTTTTGGGGTCTCCTTTTAACTCCAAAAATCTCTGACAAGCAAAACAAAAAAAAGTCATCAGTATTTTGCTGGCTACAATACAAACAAATTCTGGGGGTGCTGCACCACTCCCAACACCCCCGACTCCTAGGGGCCTGCATACAATTCATTTATACACGACTATGGCGGTGGCTCGAGGAGAGTACATGAATATCTCGAATACGGACAGAATTCAGTTGGCTGAAGCATTTGACAACCAGCATGACTCCCTAGAACTGGCCGACACTCTAGGAATAAACATGAAATATGATTAAAATAAACTTTGAAAATGAAAGTTTGAAAATGAGAAGGAAATTATATAATCAAAAAAAGTGAATAGGTGTGCATATGACGTGAAAATATGAGGTAAGAATTACATAGAACTACAGAACTTGTTTATGTTAATTGAATTCGAACGTTCAAAGTGCGAAGGTGTGTGCCTATAAATTAAATTGAAATTGGTATTTGGGACGAAAATGAACGTCTATCCAGATGGCGTGAAATTGAGTGACAACTTCGCGTCGTTAAATTGAATGAATTAAAATTTAAAAGGAATGTTATAAAAAGAAATTGAATGCCCAAAGATTGAAAATGAACCATGAGAGCTGATGAAAATCGTGCGAACTTGAACCTCTATTCATGAATTCGAATGCAATTCTGGTGAAATTGGGTGGCAAAACCTATAGTATTATCAATAGATAAGGTAATGTTTTGTGAAAAACCATTTATTAATGTTAATTAATGATAACAAACGAACGTGAGTACATAAATTATTATCATCTTCCATAAAGAGTGTACTGGGCACTGTGTGTGCAGTATACATAACAATTAACGAGTATAATATTTTATCGCAATAATACTCAATTGGGCCTCTTGCATACAAATTTGCATTTATTTGCAACTCGAAAAATTAAACGCAAATCCCAAATACGCGATCCTGATCAAAATCGAGTTGCGTTTAAATTTTTGACTTGCGTTTAATCGCAGCTTTTTATGCAAGAGGGCCTTGGAGTTCTTTGAAAGCTTTGATTCCAGTGTTAAGTGATGGGCGGTTTTTCTGTTAGTAAAATCTTCTTCATAAAGAAGGATATAGCAATTTTGTGCTTAGTCTATTACATTCGTATTAGTAACAATAATCCAAGTACAGAGCAATGACTGTCTTGATTTACGAAACAATTTGGTAACGCGAATAATGACTTGTATAATAAAGAGCAGAGTGGTATTGAAAAACGTCAAATGTAGTTATGTGATTGAAAATTTCACTGCTAGAATTTGTTGCATGTTCTTGCAACCTATGGTCGTTCTATTTGCCTATTAGTCCATGGGCCAGGAACCGGAAAGGCCCCACCCCTTAGGCACAATTTTAAATAGTGGTTTTCTGTTAGCTAGAACCCTCAGCTATCAGAATCTGCTTGTTTGCCATAAAGTTGGTGATGGGTATGGCCAACAGAGCTGTTACCATGGTAACGGATCAAGGAAAAATGAATTTTAGGAAAAGTCATAAAATTCGAATTCACCAATAAAAAAATACTTGATAAGCATCCTAATATATGTATTTCAAGGTGCCCGATCGATTGTTACCATAATTAGACTCATTTAAAGTCAAGATCATGTCAAAAAATGGCCGTTACTATGGAAACAGTACCATAAAAAGTTGGCATTTTTGACAAATTTCTAAACTTATCAATAAGAAATAGCAATAAAAAAAGTGTCTGCACGAGCCTAAAGTAAGTTTTTCTATTAGCTATGACCCTCAGCTGTCATAATCTGCCTGTTTGATGTACAGTTGGGGGTGGGTGTGGCCTCTAGGGCCGTTACTATGGTAACACATCAAAATATACTGGAATTTTAGAAAATACTGGATATTTGTAATTCAATAGCTATAGAATATATGGTAAGCATCCTATTATATGCATACTCTGATAATGAAAACTGGTCAACATCTCTGATGTGCCAGGTTTCTGCTAATGCTATGACATTGAATAGTGAATTAAAGTCGTTAATTATATATATATATATATATATTCCTCTTTTCTACCAGGGTTTCGTAATTTGCACCCTTACAGAGAATGTACTCACTACATTTCATTATTTTATTTTTATCGAAAAGAAACTACCCCCAAATATAATAAAAGTATTTCCATCAACTGACGAGGTACAAACGAATGTTTTCTTCTTTCGGGAAACATGTATCATAATTATTGAGGATGGCTTATCTCAAAAGTGTGCGGCGCGGCGCGGTGTGGAGCGTTCAACACACCCTTTCGAGACAAGCGGGGGGGGGGGGGGGGGGGGGGGGGGGGGGGGGGGGGGGGGGCTTTTCTCTTTAAAAAACCCATTTTTTGTTAATTGAAAGAATTAAGTAACCGGCCACTGACAAAATAAACTCTCCAACAGCAGCCTAGCTGCTAGCTGGTCAGGGGTGCACAATTTCAAAAGAACAATTATATAATAATATTGGAATACGTTCTACCAAATACGACCATCCAACAATTCCAAAGCCATGTAATGTAATGTGATGTCTGATGTAGGCGAAAGTTCACGTTTGGTGCGCGCGTCAGATAGACTTCTGTCTTGAGATATCACGTGACGAACCAAGTCGTCTAACTTCTTAAATATCACGTGACGCACCAAGTCGTCTAACTTCTTAAATATCACGTGAGGAACCAAGTCGTCTAATTCCTTTAGTGATCTCTGGGGAAAAAATGCTATAAAAAAAAATGCTAACAAAAAAAATGCTAATTATGAAGAATTTAAAAAAGAAGAATTAAAAAAAAACACAAAAATTGAATTCCACGTTCAGTAAGGTGATATTTTGTTATTTTGATTTTATTATAAACGACTGATGTGGACATTAAATAACGCACCCCTTCGAGAAGAGGCCCCCCGCTTTTTCTCGAAACTGTGCGTTTAACGCGCAACTCCGTTTTCAATTACGCACCCTTTCGAGACAAGCAGAGGGGGGGGGGGGTTCTCGTCAGGGTGCGTTGAACGCTCCTCGCCGCGCCGCGCCATTTCGAGATAAGCCATTTAGGATGCCCTTGTTTTTAAATTATTGAATGCATGTGAATTTACGCGTTAGATGACTGTCGTCACCCCTATCCCATTCCCACCCTCTCATCGCAGTTTCGTCCTTCAGGATTATTGCTTAGAGCCAAAAATAATTGTATCTGCATCATTATTGATGAGTCTCCTTTTCTGTTCTTCTCTTTATTTTGCAGAAAACCCGTAATACCGTCATTCATCTCCAGCTGAACAATGACTGCAAGAAGATGAAAGCTGAAAACTGTTTTTCGGTTTGATTATTCTCTCAAAGAATTTGCCACTCTTTATCACTTAGAAAAGAAAATTCAGTAAATTTTCATGATTTTGTAGGCCAGATCTTTTTACATGGTATCAACAAAATAATATAAAGACACTTATTCACAAAACTCCGTACATATATGTATATAACAACTCAACATTCATTGGGATACTATAAGCCCAAATATATAATGAGAAAGTAGATTGAAACAAAGTTCTTTCTGTTATCTCTCTTTGGGTTTTGGTAAAGGTAAAGGTACTTTTTTTTTTTGGTTTAGCTTTCTCATTCTGTTGATGTCAATGTAGAAGAATGTCATAGAAGAAATGTTCCTATGTAAAAGGATTGTTCTTAAAAATGGCATCATATTCGAATTATGGAGAGAAAAAGCTAAAGTGTTTGGACGGAACAATCATGAGACATAATTATGTGTTGGTCCCATATACCCATTTTTGTGTGTAGTGCACGACTTTCAGCAAGATTCAGTCAATTTCTTTTCATTTTGATGGGCTTACTTCGAACCATCGTATGATCACGTTAACGTCATGTCGTCACGTAACAAGAACTTTGTGAATACTAAGCCTAAATTCGCGAAGGTTAGGGTGCAACATTCGTGAAATAACACTTTATAAAATAGTATTGCAAATCAACCAATAATCACGTCTTGTCGTTTTAATGATTCCAAAATCTAACATCGCACCAAAAGTCGTATATACTATATAACCTCTAAGTTTCTCTCACAATGTAATCGCATGACCATTACTAAACTTTAATAACATCCTAAATTAAATCTTAATATTATACATCAGTGTCTTCGATGCATGGGAAGTATTATCAATGCCTCTTTGTTCTT
This sequence comes from Heliocidaris erythrogramma, assembly GCA_025617745.1. Taxonomy (NCBI): domain Eukaryota; kingdom Metazoa; phylum Echinodermata; class Echinoidea; order Camarodonta; family Echinometridae; genus Heliocidaris; species Heliocidaris erythrogramma. Next base: position 33,723,978 of record CM046863.1, on the reverse strand, counting down.
ATTGAATTCGATTATGCTGTAAATGTAAGTGTTGATATTTGCAACTTTTTTTCTTGTCCTTTCTGGTGTTCCTGAATAATATTTGCATTTTAATGTTAATAAGTTAACAATAGGTTGTGTTTAATCATTTCTTCTGGGCTGACGTAATGTATTTGTAAGAAGATTCCCATAACGATTTGGCTCTTTATCTGTAATGTATATTTTTGGGGTCTCTATTATTATTCATGATGGATTTGGTAACAAATAGAAATGATTTGTTAATTGTTACTTACTTATTTCAAAAGTAGTTAATAAATGTCAAAAATAATAAGATATATACTAGACATTGAATTCGTCACTGAAGACGAATTGAGTGGTCTGTCTTGAACTGGTAAATTGTTCTGTAAGATATGATGATGATAATGGTGATGACATTGATGATGATGATGATGATGGTGATGATGATGGTGATGACATTGATGATAATGATGGTGATGATGATGGTGATGATTGTGATGATGGTAATGGTGGTTGTGACGATGATGGTAATGGTGATGATAATGGTGATGGTGTGGATGATAGTGGTGATGATTATGATGATATAATGATAGTGATGATATAATGATGATGATGGTGATGATGATAATGGTGATGATCATGATGGTGGTGATAATAATGATATAATGATGATGATGATGATATAATGATTATGATGATGTTGATGATAATCATGATGATGGTGCTGATGATGATGATGATGATAATCATGGTGATGGTGATGATGATAATGATAATGATATAATGATGATGATGATGATGATGATAATCATGATGATGAAGGTGATGATGTTAAGAAATGCTTGGTATAACATGATATAAAATAAGATGGGAGAAAATAATGCATACTGTGAAATTAGGAGATGACAGAATCATGAGAACAAGAAATAAAGAACAAAACACAAAGAATGATGATGATAATGGTGATGACAATGATGATGATGGTGGTGGTGATGGTGATGGTGATGATGGTGGTGATGCTGATGGTAATGGTGGTTGTGATGATGATGGTAATGGTGATTATAATGTTGATGGTGATGATGATGAGAGTGGTGATGATTATGATGATGATATAATGATGATGACGGTGATGATATAATTATGATGATTATGATGATGATGATATATATATATATATATATATATATATATAAGGAAATAACATATACAACAGCAAAGGGGAGTTAATTGATAAGGTTGAGGATTTGTCAATCTGTCGGTCAATTGAATCTGGTGTCGCCGAAACCACTAACCCGTCTCCGTGGTCTAGTGGTTAAGGCATTGCCGTTCTAAGCCAACGACCCGGGTTCGATTCCCGTCGGAGACATTTTTCAGCCTTTGCAAAATTTTCAAAAAGGGAGGACAGCTCTGGGGAACTTTGATTGAGCTACGCAACGTTATTCTCGCAATTTCTTTCACAATATATATATTTAGATATATATATATATATATATAATGATGATAATGATGGTGATGATTATGGCGATGATGATAATGGTGATGACGATGATGAAGGTACTAATGATGATGATTGATGGTGGTGATGATAATGGTGGTGATGATTATGGTGATGATGATTATGTTGATGATGATAATGGTGATGATTATGATGATGGTTATGATGATGATTAGGAAGAAGATGATGATGATATAATAGTGATGATGATGATGATGACGATGGTGATAATGGTGATGAACATGACTGGAATGACATTGACCTTCGCCATGCCAAATATGAAAGAAAAATGACATTTCGTTATGAAGATACGACCATAAGTTGATTTGTACAAAATGGCGCCTAGATGACGTCACAATAACCTGATGACCTTGAACAAGATGTGGGAACTTGATTTTATTAGGACCGATGATTGACGAAAATTTGAAGATAATTGAGTAAGCCAATTTTGAAAAAATATGATATCAATTAGGACTAATGATATTGCAGAATAGCTTTAATACACGTCAGGGAATCAGATTTTCCATAGGGTTGTACATAAACTACTGCACACTACTTTCCACTAGACATAACACGCAAAATAAGGCAGTTTATTACATGGTTTGTGATTGTTTATGTTATAATAGTCGAAGAAGATGGTAAAATGCAAGGCAAAAAGAAGCACAAAAAAAAAAATAATAATAATAATGGACACACCGGGGATCGAACCTGGGTCACCGGAATGAGAGGCAAGGCTAGTGCTTTGACCAATATACCAAAATATTTCCCATAGAGACAACACGTAAGCGAAAAACGGGATTCTCATATGTTGTAGTTAAAAATTGGGCATGATCCCGACATCTGATCAAAAATTGGAGACCACAATTGTAAAAGCTTATAGCCTCAGCTACAACATATTAAAATCTGGAAGGGAATAGACGAAAAATAACTGAGATACTGCTCAGAGAACAATGTCATGTAGATTCATGATTCGAAAAACAAATCATCTTCCATAGACATAATACGCAAATAGAGAAAATTCTGACATGACATCTTTGATTGAAAATTTCACTATGATGACCTCATCAAAATGAAAAATGGAGAGACTAATCTTGTAGAGAATTGTATCAGCTATAACATATCAAAATTTTGAAGAAAATCGATTACCTATTACTGAAATATTATCAAATATATAAAGAAAATGATGACGTCATTTTTTCAAAATCATTTTTTTTTAGTTCATATGCAAATATGATGACGTCAGAACATTTTATCGGCAAAAATTCTGCATGAATTCATATTTACAACTTACAGGCTTTCAGAATATGTAAAAAAATTAGGGGTTTCCAGGCATTCTGACGAGCTATGGCGGATTTTAGATGTTTTTTACCATGTTTTTACCACTTTTTACATTACAGTGCCCATTGACGCGTGCACGAATTTGAAAGTTTGACTCGCGCGTATGGCATTATGGAAGGTCGAAAATGACTGTAAATAGTTCAAAATTGTATAGTGTCAGGAAGACAAATCATGCGCAAAAACGGCGTTTCTACGTTGTGTACGCGCTGCGCGCGCAGACGCGCACGGACGGAAAATTTTGAAATGCTTAAAACGTCCTGAACATTACTCTAATTTGATTAAAAAGCGATTTTGAGCATTTCTAAATTTTGACGCGCGCGCCGATTTTGACATTTTATGTTGACCCTTGACCTGAAGTCAAATATGGTTCATTTTTGATGACTCGTTATGAAGTTATGATTGATAATGTGATTTCACAAAATGGCGCCTGGATGACGTCACGATGATATGATGACCTTGAAAAAGATTGGGGCACCATATGACCATGATAAGCCTGATGACCGACAGAAATTTGATGAAAATTGATTGAGTTGATTTTTAGAAATCACGGTCACAAGAAACTGGTGGAAAAATAAAAATAAATAATAATAAAGAAAATTCTGACAAAATTAAGAGGTGATCTGTCTACGACAGACCACCTAATAAAAAAGTAAGTGCATGCTACATTCGAATCTCCAGGATCATTTCCCCCCTCTGGAGGGGGGGGGGGGCAGAGAATGAAGGGTACGGAACTATCTTGGATGTGTTTCGACTTTATTCTCCAAGTCTTGACTTTGTGGGAAGGTCTGGGGAAAGTACAGTCTCTTTAAGACTGAAATCTATGTCTAAAAAAATAATTCCTGATTAAATGGCCGATTTTATGTTGCTGATATTCATATTAATTAATGTGACCGACCGTTCTTTGTTCATGAGATAGCAAGCATATAAAGCGGTTCAGAAAACAAGTTCAAAAAAACTTCTTAAGAAACACCCTGTGTTAAATTTTTAAATTCAGCGCAATAAACCAGTATTAAATTTGTATAATGGGAAGTTGTAGCATAATGTTAATATATCATTTATGAGGGCAGTATAATCATATACTTTGGGATATCATCCTTTGGTCAGCGCTAAATTTTAATATCTACAAATTACCAAGCAGTGACAGTGCGAGTTCAATGTATGACTATTTCAATAAAGAATGATTAAACAAAATGTTGGTCTTATACGCCAAATCATTTAAAACAAATATTTGTTTGACCCATGCATTCCACCTCCGACTTTTCCTTTTATTAACTCGTAATTGGTATTCAGTATTTATAAAATATATTCATCATAAAAAGAATCTGCGCAATTGATTGGTCCGATGCGCATCATGTGACAAAATACAATTCTCACTAGCATCATGCAAATGAGCGAATTTCCATGGAGGGTAACATCTGACGATACTATTTACGGCGTATGACATCACACACGAAAAGCGCGTACTACATTGATTTTGACGACATTCATTTGCGCGTATCTATTATTTTAGGCACTGACGCGTCATGATGTAATCATTTCGCGTTTTATATCAGCGCAAATTCATCCCTTCTTAAAACTGTTGATGTTAAAACGTGTGCAATCTACAATAGGCCTGCGGTGCAAATGATCGTAAATAGATAAGTAGATTTAGGCTTTTGTTCACGAAGACAGATATAAACCAAATATATACTGGATACATTTGAGTCTCTGGATAAACTATCGGTGACGTGAAGACGACCATCTTCATTCCCTCTAGAAAATAGTCTTGGTTCACGTCACCTCGGGTACCATAGCTCAAACCAGACCTTCTCATGATAGTATATATTAATATAATATTTTGGGGGCGGGAGGTGAGTGATTCAACCAGATTCATGGTTATATTTGATACTCTGCGACGTGCGTAGAGGCACACAACATTCAGTGCAAAAAATGTGCGCGCACTACGGATATTTATGAAAAAAGTGGCAACAGAGAATATTTAAATCGTGTACTTTATGACATAGAATGATGGAATATGACATTAAAAAGAAATTCCAGCTGTCTACCATTATTTCCAGACACTGGACCATTTCTAATCAATGTAGAATTTAACATTTATCACTCGAGTCTTTGACTGGATCTTGTTCCACTCTGCAATAATTTCTCGGAGCTGCTTTGAAGTTGCACATCTTTCTTTCCTCCAATATTTAGAAAGGTTTCAGCCAGAAGACTACAAAAAATAAAAATCTCTCTCTCTTTGTCTTTATGTGTCCTACCCCGCCACCTAAAAGTTGGTATAATCATGCAATATGTAGGCCTTCTATTAGTAAAGTGCAAATTAAATTAAGGTTTCCTCCATGTTAATGTAGAAGAATATCATACAAGAAAATGTCCCCTGAAAAGAATTGCTCTTAAAATGCCCTCATATTCGAAATATGAAAAGAAAGAGCTTAAGTGTTCCGGCCAAATATCCATGCCAGTCCCATATAACCCTTTCTGTGTACAGCTTCAAGGGGTTGCTGAAATGAATTATTAATTCAGGTATCAAGAGCATTTGCTTTTCAGCAGGCTGTGTCAATTTCTCTTCATTTCAAAGAGTTCCAAATCCTCACAGTATATTTTTCTACATGATCAACATTTCCAATTGCTTTCGCCAGTTCCTTCTTAATTCACTGAAATTGCTTGACTAGAACTCAACTTTATCTTAAAGAGAAGCATATTGGCACATCGCCAGGGCCCGTTTGTTTGTCTATTTCTGCATGCGTGTATGATGGATACATGATCATCCATTGAAATAAAGGCCCGTTTAAAACCAATGATATATTTCGTACCAGTATATCTATTTTCTGATTTTAAATCAACGTGGCTACATCGTGAGGTAAGTAGGATTTTTCTATTGTCGAAACTTTTATTTCTGATATAATTTATCAGACTCTCTCAGCTGTCATTTGAAGCATTTTGTGCGTGCGATTTTTCTTTAGACTTATTAATTGAATGTTGATATAATAAGTTATATATATATATATAAGTTTTTATTGGCTGTGTATTGTCAACAAATGTAAGGACAGGTTGATACATACACTCGACATACAGTTCCTGTGATCTTCCAATGCATATTCTCTTCTATTATATTATAATATGATCATACTTGATAAAATTTTAAGGACGTTCCACAGTTAAAGTCAAATCCATGTCAGTTTCACCAAATTTTGCACAGTTACTTTGGTCCATGGGACACTGAAGTGTGCCATGATTGGGTGTCAGGTAGAATGACGTCAACGCAGGTTTTTGGCCATTGATGGGCCTCAGAATTCGCAATGTCATATACAAATCCCCATTATTCTGTCAAAATACATGTCAAATTCGTATTTTTTTCCAAATTTGTACAGAATTGTATACTGCAGGAGGGGAAAGTTAAAAAAAAAGAGGGGGGGGGGGGCATGCACTTGTTTTTATGATAGCAGCGCCCTCAGGTGGCGGAAAAAGTAAAAAAAACTAGCAAAACTCGTATAGTCCAGTAGACGGTACCATATACCATGTACATGACCTGGGAAAGTTGTTAAGTACAAGGTTTTTTTGTTGATTTGTGTTCTAGATTGGTATTGAAGTAAATTCAGCTTGGTTGCCACCTTGGAAACCTTGAGCAATTGTTTTAGAGTTAATTAGATCAGTATTAGCTCATTATGCTTATTATGCTAATTACGTCAATTGCGTTACTTGAAATTAAAAACTGGTGTCATAAATGAATTCCTCGTCATAGAAAACCCTAGAAAAGTTGTATTATTTTTGTTTTCAGGCTTCCTGGATGAACAATGACAAAGAAGTCTATATATTGCACATATGCTAATTAGCTCATTATGATAATTATGATATTCACGATAATAAAAGCCGATGACATAAATTAATTCCCCGTCATAGAAACCCCTAGAAAAGTTGTATTATTTATATTTTCAGGCTTTCTGGGTTAAGATTAGCAACATATTATATATTGCATATAATTAGATGATTATGCTAATTAGGCTAATAAAAAAAAGTTGCTCAAGGTTGCCAAGGTGGCAACCAAGCTGAATTTACCTCAATACCCATCTAGAATACGAATCAACAAAAAAACCTTGTACTTAACAACTTTTCCAGATCTGAAAAACTTCTACTGGACTAGTAAGAACTTGCTGAGAACCTGTCTAGGAAGGGGATGGGTTCGAAATAACTCTACTGTACATTTAAAGGAGTACTCCGGCCTGAAAATAATATTAATTGAATGAATAGTGTAAAATTAAACAAGCAAAACACTGAAAATTTCATTGAAATCCGATAAAAAATAACGAAGTTATTGAATTTTTAAGTTTTGCATTATTTTGGGAAACAGTTCTATGCATGTCATCATGAATATGTAATGAGTGAGCTGATGATGTCACGTCCCCACTTTCCTTTTTTAACTATATTATATGAAATCTTCATTATTTCATTTTTTCATACATGTCTGTAAATAATATCTCCCTTGTAAACAAAATAAGTTACAGCAATGATGAACTTAAACATTAAATAAGGAGTCGGTCCTTTTAGTTATAGGCTTGGAGCAGAAAATTCGAATAATTGCAATTTCATATAATAAAATACAAAAGAAAAAGTGGGGATATGACATCATCAGCTCACTCACTGCATATTCATGATGACGTGCATATCACTGTTTTACCAAAATAATGCAAAACTTAAAAATTCCATAACTTTATTATTTTTCATCCGATTTCGATGAAATTTTCAGTGATTTGTTCGTTTAATTTTACTTTATTTATTCAATTCATATTAATTTCAGGCCGGAGTACCCCTTTAAAATCCATGCCAGATTCGTAAATTTTTCCAGATTTGTAGAGAATTACATACTCTATTAGGAGAAAGTTTTAAAAAGGGGGGTCCATTTTTTTTTGGAATGATATTTTATTGCTCCCTCTCAAGATCAATATTACATTTCAAAAAACAATCATAAGTCACATAAAATAATTTGCATATACAAGGAAACTTAATGAAATACATTAATATCAGTAGAATTCTCTGACCTTATCCATGATTAAACAGGATTATTTTTTCGATGAAAGGAAAAAAATACAATACATCAACCGTTAGACATAGATATATAACTATTTTCTTTCATGTAATACTTTATAGTAATAATAAAAAGAACTTTTGTTTCAAATAATCGTCTTAAGAAAGATACATTAATATCACATTAAATCATAATATCAAATATCAAATTATACATTATTTCTTGAAACGATTCTTTATAAGATAAAAAAAAACTTAGAGGAAAATATACATGGCCCACCCGAACCCACCCTTAGACACTCAACATTCTCCTACCAATCACAACTCACTCATTCTCACTCGGCTTGTCTCGAATGGGTGGGTTGCGGGAGCGGGATGGGAGCGGGATGGGAACGGGAACTGGCACACCCTTTCGAGACAAGCCCCCCCCCCCCCCGGTTATCTCGAATGGACGCGTTCCCAGCGAGAAGTTCAATGAATGCGCCACTTCGAGACAACCGGGGGGCTTTCCTCGAATGGGTGTGTTGAGTAGACTTTTGTAACAGACGTTTTAGAATTTTTTTGAAAAATGTACTCTTGCTGGTTTTTTCGTTTTTCTTTTGTCTAAGATGTAGAAAAAAAGCTTTTGACAAGGAAATCATTATTTCTACTCAACACACCCATTCGAGGAAAGCCCCCGGTTGTCTCGAAGTGGCGCGTTCATTGAACTTCTCGCTGGGAACGCGTCCATTCGAGATAACCGGGGGGGGGGGCTTGTCTCGAAATGGTGTGCCCGTTCCCGCTCCCATCCCGCTCTAGTCCAGATACTGGCCGATTTTAATTCTTAATCGTCCGCTTCCGATCCCCCACACACTCCAACGCCATTGATTCACATACTCCTGACACTCACCGCGCAAAGCCGCTGATCGCGCGACTCCACTAATCTGTACTCCCCGAAAAAATCGTCCAGAATACCCTGCCAGAACGAGCGAGATAATTTAGTATGACATCATCTAATTGATATTCATACGTAACCGCTCCGTAATGAATATGCATTGCGAGAAACAGCTGATCACATGCGCCCTAGCCTTTTGACAAGGCCCTCGTGACTTGGCTATTTTTCTCGGCAAGTAAGCTAGTAGTGGCTGCATAACAAGACTAGCCGCCCAGCCCGGTGAATGCGCGATCGAGCGACGTGAGTCCGAGGGCCTTTTGGAACCTGGCCTGTATTTCTTATGTTATCCTTTGTTCCTAGCGAGGATCTGCTACCTTATAGGTAGGAGCCAATCAGCAAACGTATCTTCGCATGACGTCAGCATACATTTGGTATGCAAATTCGCCTTCATCTCGAGCTAGCGCGGCCCGTGCAAGCTACTAGTACATCAATCATGGAAAGCAAGCCCCGCAGATACCGTTGTGATTGGTCGATAATCCTCGGTAGGCGTGTTAGCATACGAATGTCAACTCGTGAATAATTCATATCGGACGATGGAAACCCAGGTTCCAAAAGGCCTCGCGACTAAAGTCGCTCGATCGCGCGTTCACCCGGCCGTGTTGATTCTTTTCGTCGCCGGCTAGTCTCATCTCAGGCACAGCATGACGAGGAAAATAGCCAAGTCACGAGGCCTTGTCAAAAGGCTACATGCGCCCGGGATCGCGATGTTAGCGAAAGAAAACAATGCACGTGTGTGCATGTGGGTGTGTGTGTGTGTGTGTGTGTGTAATTGGGTTTTTTCAGACGTGTATCAATCAGATATGATTATTTAAAGACGTGACTCAGTCTCGAAGCTGGGTCCGCTGAATCAGTTTATAACTTCCACTGGTAGCTGGCAGTCAAACCGCAGTGCTCTATTTTATTTCCAGTTTTGCTTGACTGGGTCAGTCTCTGAATACATAATGAGCAGGAATCCCTATGAACATCCAATTTGCAAATGGTTGAATGGATCGACTCGTTAACATTTACCGATTGTCATGATTTACACATCAAATAAAAGAGGAGGAATTAGAGATTCATGACATACTCTATTTGTCTTTGAAAAAATATGAAAAAATTTGTGAAAATGATGTTATTTTATGACCAAAAATTGGAAACGAAACGAAAAGTAAACCTGTAAAATACTCACATAGTTTTATTATGAGCCAGGCTGAATTTGACACGAGTGTGAAGGGCAATATCTATACTTTACAAATGTTTAAATAATATGAATGTACACTTTATGACAGTGTCAGGATCCAGCAAAATGTAACCAAAGTACAAATTGTGTCCTTCAAACAGTTGATTCCAGCACTCTGATTGGTTACTTCACAAGCCCTTTCCCCAAAATAGATCAACATGTTTGCACAAGAGGTCAAGAGTTCACCCAACCGGTGGAATGTGGTTTCAAATATCGCGCCATAATCTTGCAGGGTGGCCTTGTCAGCCAATCACAGTGCTAGGATTCTATGGTCTTGACAATTTCAAGGATATATTATGTACTTGGGTTGAATATTGCTGGATCCTGACCCTGTCATAAATGTATGGGTGTTTTGAATATGACAATGTAAAAGATGAAACTTCAACGCTTCCATACATATGCGTTTTAATAGTGGCTCATATACTTTTTATATGTATTTTATGGACTTGAAATCCTATAAAGAAAAGTGTTTTGTTTCACTATTTCATCACTTACATTATATTCAACTACTTATCCTTTGAAATATAACTTAAACAAGGTATATCTGTGTTGATAAAGTATCCATTCAACTTTCCAGAAAGTTTGATGACCATAGCATTAATATTTTTTGAGTTAATGAACTTTGAATATGACCATGCAAAACAGCCCACTGGTTGCAAGGAGAGTGTGCCATTTCAGGCACTGGAAATAAAATCAGCCGTTTTTGCTCATTTGCATACGACCTGCGGTCTGACTGCTGGATTACAGGCGCACGTACGCCACAACTCCCAGTTTGCAGTGGCCGTTTATAGTCTTACGTACATGCGAGATTTTATTTGTTTCGTATTCAAAATGTCTACAATGGAGCTACAAAATTAAATTCAACATGGATTTGATTCATTGAAATATATATTCAATATTCACTGAGGTTTTTAAACCAAATTAAGAAATAATGTCAAAATCTATTTTGGATTAAACTTATAATAAATTGTAAAGCCTTGAATTTAGACTATAACTTAATCGGCCACGATTTGCATTCAGCTTGATTGACATTTGCAATAAGCTAATCAGCGGAGCTTTGACAATTGTATAGGCGGAGCCCGACGGTGAGAGTTCCCCCTGAAATTCGGGGAGATGGCAGGTTTGACTGGACTGTATTGAGGATCGACAAATTTGTGTAAGTCACTCGCCCTCAACGTCCGCTTGGTCTGCTTGCATTATTCAATATAGTCCAGTAGGTGGACTAATCCCGCTCCCGCAACCCACCCATTCGAGACAAGCCTTCTCACTCCCACTTCTCGCACCCCCCCCCCCCCTCCCTACCCCAACATATCAACACCCATGCATGCATCCAGTTCCGGTTTGCCTGTCCGTAATGAGAACATAAAAAAGCAAAACAAAACAAAACAAAAACAAACAAAAACAAACGAAAACAAAATCAAAGAAACGCATCAATATGTTCCCATTTCCTTAAGTGCGCCCCCAATTTCCCCTTTTTGTTGGCTATCTTATATTCTTCGTCTCTGTGATCTTTTATCAAAGTAACTTTTTTTTGTATAGAAGGCAGCTCGCCTTGTTAGCTTGAAGAAAAAATTATGTGTTTTAGAAGAAAAATTATACAATTTATTAAATATATTCGTACAGTTTTACACGATAGTCCCATAAAAATGGATTTCCAATCATTTATATTAATTTCTCTAGGACATTCTTAAAACAAATGTTGGTATGTTTCAACTTGATGTTTACAAAAATAACATAGATTGTCGAACTCGAAACCAAATTGAAAGAGTCTCTGTTTCGTATATATAGCCCCATGCAATAGTATACTGTTAATACATGGTTGGGAGTGTGTTAGTGCGATCCGGCAACACAAAGGTTATTATTGTGGTGTACCTAACGCACGAGGTGTAGCCGAGTGTGTTAGACACCACAATAAAAACCTGCGTGTTGCCGGATCGCACTAACACACGACCTCACAACCATGTATTAACAGTTTTATAAAAACGGGTCTACAATCTTAGTGTTTTCACTTACCTCAAACTGTCATGGCATGTCCCATGCGTGAACCTGCTCAGCAAAACATGTAGTACGTAGACTGTTCCTAACGTATATACAATGTGTATTTACAATGTTCCGAACGTATATACAATGTGTATTTACAATGTTCCGAACGTATATACAATGTGTATTTACAATGTTCCGAACGTATAGACAATGTGTATTTACAATGTTTAGGCCTAGATCTAGTCTAGACATGTTTACATGTGCAACAGTTCCCTTTTACTGTTTGTTATCACTTTTTTTGCACAGTCACGTGGTGTTATTTGACCAATCAGGATGGCTACATTCTTGAAGCCGTTTTATAATGTGTATTGAAACTCTCTTCGTTTATTAATTACAAATGCATTTTTCAGTCTTGTAAATATTTCTTTTAACATCCCAGTTCCAAAATCATGTTGAACATTTCCATCCGTTATCTTTAATGTATAATCTCTTTGAAACAGTGATTAAATAACCAGAAAGACTTTAAATCGCTAAATGTTTGTATATCACCAAAAATCTACAGATCTATTTGAAAATGTTCAGTATCCACATGTATAAAATCACTCTGTATCCATTCCTGTTCAATGACTGAAATTTTTTTTGAATCATGATCAGGCTGTCGGTGGTAAAACCTAAGTTATACAAATAAGAGATTGGTTTAAAATTACCTCCAACGGTTATATCTGATGCTTTAAATATTCCTTTATGAAAAAGATCAGCATCAAAGATCATTTTATTTCGAAAACAAATACTTCTATTATTAAAAATTATCGGATTGACTTTGTTCTTTTCGAAGTGTCTACATTCATTTAATATATCTTGCCAGGCTTTTAACATATCTAAATAAAACCTGGGTATACCATCTAAATTCATTTTCTTCATGTCATAATTACAAATAAATATACTTCGACCTCCTATCTAAAAAAGTAATCAAATGTTAGTGTCCACCCTAAATATTTTTCACCATACAACAGCCGTTTGATCCACATTATTCTTTGAGTCTTAATGAAAGTTTCGTAGTCAATTACCCGAAGCCCACCTGCAGAATAATCTTGATATAATATTTTCCTTTTTATTCTATCTTTCCCACCCCAAATGAAATTAAAGGAATTTTTTTCAATTTCTTCAATGATACTATGTGGAACAGATATAAGAGAAGATACGGAATTTAATTTTGAATATACATACATTTTCAATAATTTGATTTTGCCATACATCGTAAGATCTCGTTGGCTCCACCAACCTATTAATCTTTTTATTTTACTTAATATCTCTTTGTAGTTTAAATCATCTTTTATTTTAGAATTACGTGAAAAATAAACTCCTAGGATTTTTATGTCTTGTACTCTATGTCCCAAAAAAGGTACACCGGGCATATCAATCGCTTCCCCAACCAAATAAAATTTGTCTTATCCATATTTATTTTTAATCCACTTAATTTCTCAAGTCTTCTCAAGTCTTCGAAGACTTTCTTCACTCTATCAATTGACTTCATATCTTTAAGAAACAATGTAATATCATCGGAGTAAAGTACCTGCTTTATTTTTCCAGTATCAAACCGAATTCCTTCAATACTAGGGTCCTTTCGGATATAATGAGCAAGCAGCTCAATAGCTATTATAAATAAATAGGGGGACAAAGGGTCCCCTTGTCTTACCCCTCTTTTAACTTCAAAGTATCCAGTTGAGTGTCCCCCATTCATCACGCAGCTACCAGCATCATTATAAAGAATTTTAACCCAAGAGCACAATACATTACCGAACCCAAAAGATTCCAATGCTTTGAACAGTAGTCTATGTGAAATACAGTCAAATGCTTTTTCGAAATCTACAGCGATAAGAAAACCTACAGGCTGATACAATGACTGAAAAAAAAACACATCTATTAATCGCACTGACTCCCAAATATTTCTCTCTTTAACATAGCCCACCTGATCGTAATGAATGACATCTCCTAAAACATCTTTTACCCTTTTAGCCAATACTTTTGACAGAATCTTATAGTCAAGTTCTAAAAGAGTTATTGGCCTGTAGTTTTTCATATACAAAGGATTTTTTCCCTCTTTCTCAATAAGTGTAATGACTCCCTGTCTCTGTGAATTAGATAACACCTCAGTTTCGAAACTCTCATCAAATGCTTCCACTATATACTTCCCTAAGATTGGCCAAAATGTATAATAGAATTCAGCTGTAAAGCCATCTTGCCTGGTGACTTATTCCATTTCATTTCCTTAACAGATTGATAGCATTCTTCGAATGCTTTATTTTCTTCGCTTATTTTGGGCAGTTCGCTTAAAAACATTATCAATATCTTCTGTTATGTTTTATGCATATAAATTCTTATAAAACTCCCCAATGATCTTTAAAATCCCTTTACTATCACGTATCTCCTCATTACTGCTATTATATATTTCCTTGATCACACTTTTTCTTTTATTCGACTTTAATAATTGTTCAAAAAATTGAGAATTTCTTTCTCCTTCTTCAGACCATTCTGCCCTCGATCGTACCTTTAAGCCTTGACGAGAATAGTCAAACAGCTTTTCCAGTTCATTTTTTTTCAAGTCTAGTTCTTCCTGAATATTATTTTGCAAATTGAACGTCAATCGATATTCTAAGTCTTTAATTTCTTTTACCAATATTTCAACTTTTGCTTTCCTGAGTTTTGCTTTTTCACCGGAAAACTTCATAATATATTCCTGTAGTTTCATTTTCATAAAATCCCAAAATTTGATTTTACTATAATTATTTGAACCAGCCACGTTTCCTCTATTTCAATAATCTTATTTTTTACCCCATCGACAAAATCCTTGTCATAACATAGACTACTATTGAACTTCCAATATGATTTACCAAAAATGAAATTATCGACCAAATTTGTAACTTCTACCCTAACACCAGCGTGATCAGGTGTGATAGAGGGCAGAATCTCGGATTTCCTTACGGCTTTTTTCTAATTTTGATGATATAAAAATATAATCTAATCTGCTCTGCACCAATGGCGGCTTCTGTCTAAAGGTAAATTCTCTTTTATTAGGATGATGCTTACGCCAAACATCAATTAAATCAAACTTATCAAGAAACTCTCCCAACAAGTCTCTATATTTGCTATTTGAAATATTACTCGCCCCCATATAATCTAAATTATAATTCATAGTTATATTGAAATCTCCCCCAATTATAAGGGAATACTCTTGACTGAATACAGAAGATACCATCCAATTCAGATTAGACAGAAAATAAACTTGGGCCTTTTCTTGATATTTTGTAGGAAAATATACACTTCCTAATATCAATTTTTCGCTTTGGCATTTACCTTGTGTTATAATGTATCTTCCTTCCTTATCTGTTATGATTTTTTTTCCATCACAAAGCCCGTGTTTGGTTTCAACATCACAATAACTCCCCTACTGTGATTACTACCGTTACTAAAAACCATTGTCCCTTCCCAATCCTTTTTCCAACCGCCTTCAATGTCTTCTGTACTGAAAGTTTCCTGCAAGAATATTATATTCCCCGACATTTTACACCACCAAAATTTTTTTCCTCCTTTTAACTGTGTCTCTTAGTCCTCGAACGTTGATCGAGACTACCTTTAAATTATTCACCATTGAAAACTCTAAATCTTAAACTGTGACAAAAAGCTCGGAACAGAATTGTGTAACATTGCGACAATATATCAGTAAATGGGAAGAATGATGCATTTTTAAATACAGAAAAAACAATTGTCAATTGAAGTTGGAAATAAGACAAATACAGACTGATTCCGGAACTAAAAAACATGCCACACATCACAGAGTCTCTCCACCCCACAACGAGTGTCCACCCTTTAAAAAAACCAGATTATGAAAAACAAAAACAGTCTCTTGCTACAAGAGAAAGAAAGAAAATCGAACTGCATAATCCGGACGAGGACCCACTTTCCCCGTATAGTACATTTCATTAGCAACATAATGAATGTTCAAATGTGAGAAGAGCAAAGATGAATTTAAAAAAAATCCAACTGTCTGTCTTTCTTAGAAAATAAATAAAAAGTCATTCCAGTTTAGTATGAAAAAAGAAAATATGCAATAATCCTCAGCAATTTAAATCAGTAAAGGTTGCACCATAAAGCCTTTCCCGCCTATTTCTTGACACTTAAAAGTGTCCTGGATCAACCTAAGGATATTAGTTGTCCATGAATAATTTGAGTAATAATGATGCAGTGAATGACATGCTGTGAATACATCAAAGTAGAAAATCATGAATGAAGATCATTTGCGAAAGAACCAGACAGCCGTAAAATTCCAAAATCTCTTTCAGAAATCGTTTGTGCATACATTGAAGGAATGTTCCAAACTATACGTTCCTCCATTAATTACAGACTGTAATTTATGAAACGGAGGAGTTTCCAAAATATTATTCAAAGCACAGCAACCTATAATCTACCATCACTGTAGACTGTCTGCTTCTACGCACATCCGACCTTCAATTAGCAGGATTAAGAAAAATTTCTTTCTCTGTATCAGTTTGGTTTATACAACAATAAGGAACATTTGCATAAGATCCAAATAGCCCATCAAAATAGTCCATAATTTAAAAACAAAAACAAACTTTCAACAGATATATTGCAAGGATGTCCCAACAATGATCGTCAATTAATGACAGACTATTTCATTATTTGATTATGAATCTGATGAATTTAAGTCCTTCAAAACAAGCAGTCTAAATGAACCTATCATAGCGAATTGTTTAATTCTATGCACGGCCTTTTCAAAACTTCAAAAAAAATTACATATTTATATATATATAGATATATATATATATATATATATATATATATATATATATATATATTAGTCTGTATAATAGTGAATAAATTATAACCAGAGCAGAAAATATTAATAGTTTCATTGTTTTCCTTTCCTTCTAAGAGGAAACAGAGTAGATAAGTCTAGAAACCAGTATACCACGCATGTCTGACCCGACTCAGTCGTTACCAATAATTGTAATTCTTAGAATGTATAATGAACCTTGTCCCGTGTTAATTTTAATTGTAAAAAAGATGGAACACGATACAAATAAAACAAAGCATACATGTATATATTTGCTTACATATATATTGAAAAAAATATATATTTACATAAACATCTAAGCAGACGTTTACATTGAAAGGATTAAGTCTCGGTCCTCTCAGCAAGATTCCTTGCAAATTCATCCGATTTTTTTCTCGTGTGAATGTAATTACAAATAATTATGGATGTTCCAAGTGATCACATCCAATAGAGCTTTCATTGTCTAAGCATAAAGGGAAACTATTAATAACTATTGGATAATTTATATTTCCCATTTCAATGTGTAATGTATATGTCATCGTCTTCACTAGTAGTTGAAACAATCTTCATGCTACATTCAAAATCTTCAACACAAGCCCTTGAAGTTCTGATTGACCTGAGACAAATCCTTCTCAACTTGAATTATTAAGTGATGCAGTAAATTGAAGAGCTGCTCTGTTATTCCATTATCTGCGTAATAAACAGTAAAGCTTTTACTTTTTTCTTTCGGTTTAGATTTATAAAAAAAAGGTGAAACCTGCTATTATTACACGAAGGAAAATATTGCAAATATTTTGTAAGCGTATATATGACAATTTTAACAGGCAATATCCATTCCTAGTTTCAGTACAACATGTCTTATCTCGATACAAGCTTCAGATGAGTCTGAAAAGCCTTATCCTTGTGTATCAAACTGGAGGACTTAAAAACAACACATCTTAACCACCCCTATACGGAGCCCGGGGAAGGGACATGGGGAAAATCTTTTTTTTGGAGATATTATCTCGTTCCCTCGAGATAATAACTCGTTCCCTCGAGATATTATCTCGTTCCCTCGAGATATTATCTCGTTCCCTCGAGATAATATCTCGTTCCCTCGAGATAATAACTCGTTCCCTCGAGATAATAACTCGTTCCCTCGAGATATTATCTCGTTCCCTCGAGATATTATCTCGTTCCCTCGAGATATTATCTCGTTCCCTCGAGATATTATCTCGTTCCCTCGAGATATTATCCCGTTCCCTCGAGATAATAACTCGTTCCCTCGAGATAATAACTCGTTCCCTCGAGATAATAACTCGTTCCCTCGAGATATTATCTCGTTCCCTCGAGATATTATCTCGTTCCCTCGAGATATTATCTCGTTCCCTCGAGATATTATCTCGTTCCCTCGAGATAATATCTCGTTCCCTCGAGATATTATCTCGTTCCCTCCAGATAATATCTCGTACCCTCGAGATATTATCTCGTTCCCTCGAGATAATAACTCGTTCCCACGAGATATTATCTCGTTCCCTCGAGATAATATCTCGTTCCCTCGAGATATTATCTCGTTCCCTCGAGATAATATCTCGTTCCCTCGAGATAATAACTCGTTCCCTCGAGATATTATCTCGTTCCCTCTAGATATTATTCTGTTCAATTTACCCCCTAAATATGTTGTCCAAGCTCCAGAAGCTTCAAAATGCTGGGGCTTGCATTGTTTCTCTGTCCACCAAGCGTACCCATATCTCCCGTTTTGCAAGTCGCTGCACTGGCCCCCTGTCAAACATCGCATTATTTTCAAAATTTTGATGCTCATTTTTCACTGCGTTCACGGCTCTGCTCCCCAATACAATACCTCTTTAATTGAAAATTACACCCCGCGAGATCTTTGCGCTCATCCACTTCCAGTTCTCTTGTAATCCCTAAAGTCGCAAAGATCATTTGCCCACGCATGTATATTTATGGAATAGCTTTCCAGAAAGTGTATAACATCTGAATCTTTTAAAAATCATGTAAAACATTTCTGTTTAATTCTTAATTAATTTCTACATACGCCTTGAACACTCCACAGAGTGGATTTGGCGCTACGGTTACATTTATTTTTATGTTGCCATTCTCTTTCTTAATTCTTTCTTAATATTCTTAATGGATATTTTTCTTTTGTTCACTACCACTCGTGCACCTCTTTCTCTCCACTAAATGGCCACTTCATTAAAGAGTCTTGAAATAATGAAACAAAAATTCTAAAATACTCTTGTTTAATGTTGTCACTAAGTAGGATATTTTCTTTATTGGGGGACATGTAGCAGCATGTTATCCATAATATATTTGAGAACAGCCCCAAGGTTTAGGAAAGAACGGGAACTTAATGATGTTTTAGTGCACAACAGATTGGAGAGTTGTCCCCCAATACATTGAGTTTACAATGATAAAATTTGGGCTTGACAGGGGTTAGAACTTTTGAGTTTATCAATCAAAAGTGTCAAATGTTATTTTTATTACCTATACAATCAGAACCGAGTACAATATATCATAACTACTTATCTTAATATGGCGACGTCTATGTAATGCAGAGAGACCTTATTATATATATTTATACATATACATATATAGCGAGAGAGGTGTTGATGTGTGTTCCATCATTCTCTGTTCATATATATATATATATATATATATATATCATTATATACAATATGAGGTGTGTTTACCTGGGTCCACCTATTTTTCTTGTAATAATGGTATACCCTGATAGCAGAAAGTGGTAAAAATTACGTGATATTTACGTCGTGGTTTTCGTCTTTTTTACGTCCTGTAATTACGTCAATAAGACGACAACTTGCACCAACGCAAGACGTCAAGAGGACGTCTTATTTTGACGTCATCTGTACACTGTAAAAACTGAAGTGCTGTATATAGCACTTTTTTGAGGGCATGCATAGGGACTGCACTCAGAGTGCTATTGAATGCACACAGCGTGCTATTTCAGCACTTTCACGGGAGCTGGACCGGCCCCTTAAACTGCTAAACATTCATTAAAAAAATGATTTGGGCGAGCTTCGAACCAGGGTCCGCTGATCGAGAATTGCTGGCATTACCGCTAGACTAACTCACATTGTACGATTTAGAGCAGATCATATTGTTACATAGTGAATTTACGACACCACATAGTTCATGTTATCTACTTGACTCCCATGACTAAACTGGATTGCAAGAAGCATTCGTTAGTTCATCGGTAACGTCAGCACCTCTCAATCAGCGGAACCTGGTTCGAGGCTCGCCACGCGGGTTACATTTTTTTTTGCTGGTAAATTAGCACACTGCAAGTGCTATAAACAGCATTTCAGGTGCAGTCACTATACATGCCCCTAAAAGTAGCACTTTAGTTTTTACAGTGTACAAGACGTAGAGATGACATCAAAATAAGACGTCCTCTTGACGTCTTGCGTTGGTGCAAGTTGTCGCCTTATTGACGTAATTACAGGACGTAAAAAAGACGAAAACCGCGACGTAAATATCACGTCATTTTTAACACTTTCTACTATCAGGGAAGAGGAATGAAGACGTAGAGATGACGTCAAAATAAGACGTCCTCTTTACGTCTTGCGTTGGTGCAAGTTGTCGTCTTATTGACGTAAGTACAGGACGTAAAAAAGACGAAAGCCACGACGTAAATATCACGTCATTTTTTAACACTTTCTGCTATCAGGGTATAAGAGCAATGTAACATGCTTGCTGTTATGCTAATCGTGTTGCAGCAATACCAACAATAAGACAATCGAGAAGCTGTAATGAACTTAACATGGAAATACCCAAAGTTTCCCAATGTTTTAAATGCAACATGATTGTCGTTAGATATATTAAATGATAATTGGATATTTTCAAATTCAAATTCTTGATTTAAACAAATAAATCTATATACGAACTTTTAAAATTAAGTTCTCTCATGAAATTAACAGTTGGCCGATCTCTTAAACACAAGCTGTAAATTAAGTTATATCAAATATATTACCCTTATTCACTGGAGGGTGGAGGGATTCAGTCGAACAGCCCGCCAACAATAGGAAATGTTTAATGGCGGAATTTAAAGTTATGTTTAGGACAATAGGCCGTTATCGACAGTCAGGCCCATTTTCTACTATAATTAAACAAGTTAAACCCGACGATGGGCCTAAGTAGAGCTTAACAAGACCCCCCCCCCCCCCCCTCCCGGGGCTCGGAGGGGGGCACTCAACTATTATCGCTTTACACACGCGCAACAACAAAAACAAAAGTGAAAAGAGTGGGTTTTGTCGGTTAAGGCCCGGATTTCAAATTTGCCACAAATCGGAAAAAGGGGGATCTTTGTGGAGTTTGTCATTACGCGTTTATGGTATCTTTTCCCCAGAGCCTAGAATTGCATGGTTTAGGGGTATATTATAGGGGTTACACTTGTTTAAGGGGTTAAACCTTTCAAGAAAGCACGCGAAAATACTTGAATCGGGTGTAAACCTGTGGTCGCGCGTGTGTATATACAACAATATCCCCCCCCCCCCCCGGGTAACAAGCCGACACTTTAACTAAAAAAACGAACTTCAACTAAACGTCAGGTTTAACTAGTTAGGTAGAACATAGACCAAAGTGTTTACAATCGTGTATAAAAGAAAGGCTGTTGGGGTTTTGGGGGGTTAAATTTTACATAACAAAATACCAGGAAAATGTTCAATTTTATTTCCCAAACGGATATCCATTCGCTGCTTAAACAATTGCTGTACTTGGAACCAATAAGGTCATTTAATTTCTTGACCCTTTCTTGAAATATGTGCAATATGGAACATTGAATTTTAATGATAAAACAGAGACACAACCCAATCTTCTGGAGAGGTATGTTCACACCGTTTAGGTTTCGGACTAAATAAACCCAGGTGTTCCATAATACCAATGCTTTTACTATAATATTTAGGCTAATGTTTCACTCTCAATGACCATCTAATTTTACATCATTGCGTGTAACTTGCTCAGTCATTGAACTGTTTATTGTTTACGAGAAAACAACACGAGCAAAATGTGTTATACACATGTCTATCTAAACAAGAGTGGACCAATTAACATTTATGGTTATTTTTGTGTCTCATAATAACATCACGATCTCTCTCCGGAGGTAGATGGATATACAGATCAACAGCTTGCTGGGCATCCGTTGCTATCTCGAGGGAACGAGATATTATCTCGAGGGAACGAGTTATTATCTCGAGGGAACGAGATATTATCTCGAGGGAACGAGATATTATCTCGAGGGAACGAGATATTATCTCGAGGGAACGAGATAATATCTCGAGGGAACGAGTTATTATCTCGAGGGAACGAGATAATATCTCGAGGGAACGAGTTATTATCTCGAGGGAACGAGTTATTATCTCGAGGGAACGAGATATTATCTCGAGGGAACGAGATAATATCTCGTGGGAACGAGTTATTATCTCGAGGGAACGAGATAATATCTCGAGGCTACGAGATATTATCTCGAGGGAACGAGATAATATCTCGAGGGAACGAGATAATATCTCCAAAAAAAGATTTTCCCCATGTCCCTTCCCGGGCTCCGTACCCCTATGTAACTGCTGTCTTAATAGACTTTATTTTCGTAACGTCAAATGTGTTAAGTAATGACTTTCATATGGAAAATAAAGTATATAAAAAAAACAAGCTTCTTCATTTATTCTGAAAACATGTTAAAACTAGAGTTACGAAAACTTCTTCCATCCATCCTACCACCAATATTGATCAAATCCTTGTTTTATTTCGTATGGATTGCTTCTATTTTAATTGATCATTCTTCATTCCAAAGTTCCTCACAAGGCCGGAATAGGGAAGGTAAGGGAATAACTGAACTTGAGTACGATTTCACAATCTTTTATAATCGATAAGTGAATCTCGATTTCTCATCTTCCATTTTCCTTCCTTTCATTTTTGCTATAATTTTGAATTAAGAGGAAAATATGAATGAAACAATTCGATCAGCATGTTGGTAGAGTCCTCGAAAGAAACATTCCGTGTAACACAACTTAATGAAAGACTCTTATATAATTATTTTGAGATATTTCAGAACCATTGAAAGAAGAAAAAAAAAAGGCTAGCCGTGGTACTGATGTCACGTGTCATATGGCTTAACTTTTCATAACCTAAGCTCAGCATAATAACAAATTAATATAGACATAGAATAAGTGGTATTCTTTCTAATCTAACCAATGCCAATAAATTACTAAGACATTAAAACACTCACTCTAATCAATGTGAGGTTGGTTGGTTTTTTGTATTGCAGATATTTTAAAAGCAACTTAGAAAAATTCAGAACGGTGCTTATTTTTTTAGAGACCCTTTATACATGTGGATCATTTTTTTTTTGAAAAAAAAAATCAAGTTTGTACATGAATGTTGACACGATATTTCGAGACTTCATTAAATCTATTTAAACGTCAACTTGTCTTCCCATGTTCCGATTTCTTTGGAACTCCTCAAATAGTGCATTTTGCTCACCTATGGGGATATGCTTCCGATCAACGTATAGCTTCCTTGGTTCTGTTCTTGAAAAGAACGCCTTCTTCCCTGCGGCTTTCGCTGCGTGTAGAAGTCGGAACTGGGGTTTACGCGCCTCGCGGACCGCCTTTGGTAGGTCGTCAGTTATAACCATTCTGGTACCTTTCAAATGACGTACTTTGCCCAAAAT
This sequence comes from Heliocidaris erythrogramma, assembly GCA_025617745.1. Lineage (NCBI taxonomy): Eukaryota > Metazoa > Echinodermata > Echinoidea > Camarodonta > Echinometridae > Heliocidaris > Heliocidaris erythrogramma. Next base: position 33,700,453 of record CM046863.1, on the reverse strand, counting down.
TTTCTCCTTGTCGTTGTATCTCAGCAATCTAGCCTTGATCGAGCGTTTTTTTTAGTGTCCCTGTATTAAAGAGTTGCGACATGGACGTCTCACTTTTCTGGAAACAAAATGGCGTTCGAATTCTTTCTATGGAGAACACCCAGGTGCTCATCGGAATTGAATAGAAATGTTACGTAATAGTGGAAACAAAATGGCGTTCAAATACCCAGTTGTCGCAACTCTTTAATACAGGGACACTAGCGTTTTTGTGCTAGCAGCGCCCTCAGGTGGCGGAAAGGTCAAAAACTCGCAAAACTAGTGTAGCTGTGCATGGCAGGGTGGGAACCTGTCTAGGAAGGGGATGGGATCGAAATAACCTTACTGTACATTCAAAATCCATGCCAGATTCGTAAATTTTCAAGATTTGTAGAGAATTACATCTTTTATTAGGAGAAAGTTTAAAAAAGGTGAGTCCATGCACTCGTTTTTGTGCTAGCAGCACCCTTAGGTGCTAGTGAAAACTGTGCATGACTGGCTGGGAACCTGTGTAGGAAGGGGATGGGTTCGTAATAACTCTACTGTATATTTAAAATCCATGCCAGATTCGTAAATTTTTCCACATTTGTAGAGAATTGTATACTGCAGAAGGAGAAAGTTTAAAAAAGGGGGTCCATGCACTCGTTTTTGTGCTAGCAGCGCCGTCAGGTGGCTGAAAAAGTCAAAAACTCGCAAAACTGTGAATGGCTGACTGAGAACCTGTCATTTTGCCCACCAATCATTCAAAAAGGGGACCCCCTCTCCCAGATCCCGTCGGAAGAAAAAAATGCATCTTAATTGATTTTGCATTACAACCATGACAAGGATGACTTGTATAATAAGCTGCCTTGTCAGTGATATTATAATAATAATGCAAACCTTCAGTATTTCAAATTTTAACAAATTGCACTCTGTCACCACGGTCCCTACTATATTGATAGACGAAATGTTTCTTAACATTTAACATATAACATTTTGTCTATTGTATATTTTCCCATCTACCCCCCCCCCCCCCCATAAGACAATAAAACTTGCAGTGTTGCAATCACCTTTCTAGTGCTCCAAAAGGCGAGGTATCACCATCACATGGTCGCTCCGCTCCCTTACACGCAGATATATAGGAGCAAGGTATCTGAAGTATTAATACTCTCTACCACCACTGGCGACAAAAGCGAGGGGGCAGATTTGTCCTACTATTAAAGGAGGAGGTAGATGGGGTATAACGAATAATGTTCTAGTGATGCGAAATGCAAGGTTTCATCACGCAATAATCTTAATTTTCCTGTTTGCAATAATCTGTTCTGTCCCCTTAGAGGGGCCCCTCGCAAGACAAGAAATATTATTTTAAGTTAAACAATGTAAGGAAAAAATTTACTTTGCCAACGTTTGCTCTAATACAAATTCCTCTACATTCTCTTTTTTTCGCTTAGTCGCTATACTCCCTCTCACATTAATGGCAACATTGATTATTTGATTTTACAATATCTCTTCTATATTAAAAGGCCCCAAAACGCATGGGTGTGGCAGGTGCTTTTCTGTGCCTAAAAAGAAGGGAAAATGTCATTATTCTCCTCCTCAAAAAGATGTTATATGACATCAATCATTTTGCAGTTTACTAATTTCTTAGTGCTTTAAAATACGTAGTTTCAACATTGAATAATCCAAATCTAAATCGATACTTACGATCTATCGCATTTCAATAAATGGAGTGTTTATTGGGGCAGGGGCTTTTCTTGTTTTGTTCCCACCCTATCGCAAGATTTTTATATATAGTTATATATCTATATATAAAACTATATTTGATGATATGTAAGTCACAATTCTAAGTAAGCTGTGACCTGCCTATGTGTGTAAAGTTTCTCTTGAATGCAAATATCAATACATGTATTATGAAAGCAACTTTTTTCGCTCGGTCACTACGCCCCCTCACCAAGTAGTCATACGAAGAAAAAATAGTCATATATACTGCTGAAATTCTGTTCCGTCTTAGGAAAAGAAAAAAAAAATGTTTAATGATTCTCTAATATGCTTTAAAACATTCTCTTGGTGGCTGAGTTCCAATATTCTCCTAAGGATTTTTAGCATGAATAAGCCCCATAGGCGTACGGGGCGGGGCTGCAGCGCCCCGCATTTTTATAATAAAATAATTTTGCAAGGTGCCCGAATATCCTCATATTCAGGCAGCGAGTAGCCGGTATAGAAAAATGTTTTCAAAGTTTTGTACACAAAATGTAGAAACAAAATAACCCCATTTCTGGTGTAAGGAGGGATATTGAAAAACAATGGATGATTACAGTGCTTCAAATATCGTAGGGCTGTAAGCAGGTAGGAAGCGTGTGAGATGGGGCTCCTCAAAGTGTTTCCCCCCCCCCCCCCCCCCCAAAAAAAAAAAAAAAAAAAAAAAAATTCTAGCGCGCCTGTTCACGACTATTTCAAACATATACGTCACGATAACGACATAACCTGCAATTGTCTATATTCTACGTACGAAGAGTGAATTAACATTTCATGTGACAGTCAAACGCACACTTTTGAACCAGTGTATAAAAAAGAAAGGAAATTGTTAGTCGTTTTACGTGACATTTTACTCATAATTCTATTTGCTCATGTCTTTGACTGTAAGGATAATGGTCATTAGACATAATGGCATAGACCCCCTGTTCTTAACACACTGCCTACTGGAACCGGGTCATTCAATGGCATGTATTAAACCTATGGGAATTACAGAATTCAGTAGTCAAAGGGTTAATTAGTGCTGCTGATGGGCCACTTGCGACCCGCGAGACGATTTCATGCGGCCCGCCAAAATATCTAATTTGAAAAAAAAAATCAGTAATATCCTAACTATCGGTATGATTACAGGTGTCATTTTTTTTTCTCACTCGCTTCGCTCCATCGCAATTGGCATATCATAATTATCTGTTCCCTGTCCTACCGAGGAGTTATCATAACATGTCCTACCACGCATAATTTGAAAAATAGTCAAACCAAAGAGTTATCATCAAACAAAGAAAAATAAGGACAATATTATTATTATTTATGATATCGGAATGTGTATTCTGAAATTCTTCCTCAGTCCTTAGATAGGCCATTGGGGTGTATGCGGAGGCGTATGAGACCTGGGATGGGGGTTGCTACCCCCTCCCGTGAATATCAAAATTACCTGGCATTCGGGCACCCGCCTCATTTACGGGCAGTGGAATGATCTCGTTGTACTTTTTATATCTTTTCTGAAGTAGCACATTTTGATGACGAAATGACATAATTTCACTGTTCTAATGTGTAAATTTCTTTGGCTTGCTCGCTTTGCTCGCTAAACTGAACTGAAAAACCAGAAAATGAATACACAATGTTTTCGGGCAAGATACGCCAGTCCCATACATTTTTTTGTATATATGTGTAATACTCAGTGGCCCGCGACGTAATTTCGAGAATATTTATGGCCATGCACCTGACAAAATAATTAAGAACCCAGGTCATAGACAAATGATTCTTCGGCATATAATTATTTGAATTTCTCTCTCCAGCTCTCTTTTTGTGTTAATTTAGTGTACATAAAAAATTGGAGATAGATGTCCTTCATCCATCTTTATTATCTGCGTCTGTGTGTAAACAACAGATATCGAAGAAAGAGTAAATACTCAGGAGTCAAATAAAAACCCCGCATGAGCCAAAAATTTGGACTGACGTTTCGGTCAAAGACCTTTATCAAATTAAGACTGAAAATAAACAATCTGATTAAGAAGACGCATAAGTTGCCAAGATACAAATAATACAAATAATAAAAGTAAGCTCAACGCATGATTTAAGGGCTAGGTAGTGACGCCAAAAAGGAAGGACAAGTTGGTGCTTAATTTCAAACAATAAGATGAAAAAAATTTAAAAAGACGCATGAGTGGCCATGACAATGACAATGATTTTATTTCCCATGTCACCCCTTCCAGGTTATTGGAGAAACAATAATTCACAATCAGTTTGTATACACATGAAGAACTATATAGAAATATATACAATATTTACAGTATGTCTGCGTTTAAAAAAACCCAGCACAGGTACAACAAGCGTACAATATTATGCACTGATTTGCACAGACACTTATTCCGTAACGTGGGTGTAATGGAAACAATAACAAACAATGTAAATGCATAAAATTAATTAAATAAAAGTGTAAGAAGCAATGAAACAAAGCTAAACTACAACAAAACAACCAAAAATATAGTAGGTGCACCTATCAGTATATACATTGTATATAAATATTTGAATATTATATACATGTATTTATATTATATTGGCCATAAGGAGTGGAATATTTCTGGTATTCCATGAAATAAAGCCATTCAATACAATTATTATTATCTATACCCTACAGGAAAATGATTTAGAACTTAATAAAAATCATTAAAACCAACCACATTCAGTTAATAGACCCCCTCATCATACTTCATCGTTTAACTTAACCTCTTTATGACGTCATGTGCGTATGTGTGTATGCGTTGCATTATTTGCGCGCACGCAAACAGACCTGGGGGTGTTCATAAAGCTGTTCGTAAGTGCCCGAGTCGTGCGTAAGTGCTCCGAGTTGTGCGTAAGTACTCCGAGTTGTTCTTAAAGTCGTTCGTAGAGTTGTGCGTAAAGTTACGAACAACTAGGCAGTTTCATAAAGATTTGAGTTGTTCGTAAGTGCCAAAAGTCGTGCGTAAAGTTACGCAAGGTATTGGACTGTTCTTATCAAATGTTGTGCGTAAAATCGTGCGTAAGTGCGTCATAGCAACAAAATGGCTGCTAGAGAAAGGAGGGTGTTCCTGCCAAGGGAGAACCAATTACAAGGACTGACTGATAGAAAGATACTGAAGGCATACCGATTTACACGTACAGGAGTGGAGTATGTGGTGAACCTCCCGGCAGATGATCTGCAATATGAAACCAACCGAGATAAAGCTTTAACAGTTGTTCTGCAAGTGTGCATTGCTTTGATGTTCTATGCTGGTGGGACCTTCCTCTACCAAATTGCTAGAGCCCACCGTGTCAGCAATGCAACAGTTTCCCGATGTGTTCGACGAGTAACAATGGCTCTTGTTCGTCGACGAAGTGAGGTAGGAAGCAACCTTATCTTATATTTAATTTTTCAGTGAAATTTAGTTCTCTTCACTGCCTAGGCAGTTAGGATAGATCTAACAAAGTTACAAATGAAATAGGACTACACAAGTCTGGCTGCACTGCACTGCAGTTTTTAACAGTTTAACAATAACAGTTGAGACTTTATGAGAGTTGAGTTAGTTTGCGATTCCAAAAATTATGGCACCCATGAATGGCCCAATTCATATTTGTAAATTGAGTGGCAATTTATTAAAGTTAGAAGATAAAAGAAACACAACTCTCCATATTTCAAGTTCATATACAACTTGGCATTACCCTGAAATGGACCCCAACTTGGTAGATCTAACGAGTAACAGTAGCAGTAGCACGCGCTACCTGCTTCCTCGGCCGGTCCTCGCGCCGGTCGGGCAGCAAAGTTAGCTAGATCCAAATTACAGTCCCACTCGATAGAATTTCAGTTGGCACTTTATAACGAAATTTACAGCACCTTAAAATGACTTACTTAAATTTCTATTTTCATTATAGTTTATCGAATTCCCAACTGGTGAAGACGCAGAAACTGAAAAACGACACTTCTACGAAATTGCAGGATTTCCAAGCGTGTTGGGAGCGGTCGATTGCACCCATTTTGTCTGAATTCTTCCGTCCTCGCAGAATGGAGCACGTCTTTGTCAACCGGAAGTTTACACACTCCATAAACGTCCAGATGGTGTGCAGCCCCAATTATAATGATCACCAATGTTGTTGCTATAGGTGGGTTGCTACCCCCATATATATTTCAGATAATTAATTATAAAATTCAATGATGAAGCAAGAATCTAATTTTGAGGGTGTGTGCACGTGTGTATGGGTGTGGGGGGGGGGGGGAGGGGGGGGGGGGGGGGGGGAGTGCCTCAAAGACACCACCAGTCATCATAATTATGAACCCCCAATTCGTGACAAAAACAAAACAAAAAAAGCTGGGGGCAGGGGCAATGGGAGAGCGGGTGCATATGGGGTGCATGGAGGGGTCGTGAGTATATAGTGTGCGTTCTTAGTCTCTTTGATCCCCTTTTCCAGCAATCATTCTAAAACTATTTTTTGGGGGAGGGGGGGGGGGGGTTGAGGAGAATCACCGGCAGATCCATTTTCAAAGCTGCAGGGGGGGGGGCAATTCTAGATTTCTTTCATAATATATAATAAAATTTAAAATAATTAAAAGCTCCGCCAAAAGGGGGAGGGTCATGACCAATTCGCCCCCGGGATCTAGGGCATTGTGGCTCTTCATGGAACTATCCCAGCTTCCACCCGCTCCCCCCCCCCCCCCCCCCCCCCCCCCCCCCCCCCCCACAAAAACCGCAACAAAACACCAAACATCCCATCAAAATAAGCTACGTATGTGCATATTAACATATTGGCCTAATTGGCCTAAAACACGCGTATTCATGCATGTAATTATTTTATTTAAATCCCTATAATTATACAGGTTCTATGTATGTATATAAGAAATGCTTCATTCATATGAAACATGTTACTTTTATTTGAGGGCATTTTGAAAAAATATATTTATATATATTTCTTTTCTTTTCTTTCTTTCTTCATTTATTCAACTTCTATTTCATTTAATTGTATTTAATTGGGGAGGGGGGCACTCATAATAGAAAAAAAAATGTTTCTTTACTTTACCAATACATTATATATTTTGTCCTTGTAGATGGCCGGGGTCTGTGCACGATTCTAGAATTCTCCAAATGAGCCGCCTTGGTAGATTCCTACGGAATCGCAGAGTGGATGGTTTGCTTCTAGGTGACAGTGGGTACCCTCTTAGAAGATGGATCCAGACTCCATTTGGCCAGGACAAAGACGACACTCCAGCCAAGAAAGCATATAACAGGTAAGGAATTTATATGCAACTATCCTACAAGTGACCATATTCATGGGGGGGGGGGGGGGGGGGGTTGTCTTATATCCCTTCTTTCTGAACAGTGTGATATGACCATCATTAAAACTTATACGCTTATATAGAATGCAAAGATTATTGTAAAATATTAATTTGTTTACATATCATCCATTCCATTAAATGTAGGGGCTATGCACGCACCAGATGCCTCATCGAGATGACCTTTGGGCAACTTAAGAACAAATTTCGGTGTTTGAAGGGTCACGGGATGCAGATGACACCCAGGAGAGCGTGCGATGTAGTTGTTGCATGCTGCGTGTTGTACAGCATCTCAAAGATGTTGAACGAGCCTTTTGATGACGAGAATGATGAGCAGCCAGAAAACGAAGAGAATGAAGGTAACGATATTGGACAGGTTGAAGAAGAAGACGATAATGACCACGAATACCAAGTTGGCCAGATGGTCCAAATGGAGATTGTTAATGACTTCTTTTCCTAGTTCAAACTATTTGTATCTTTGTTTTGTTTCGAGAAATCTGCAGATGTCTACCAGAATTTCATTTGCAATTCCTTCGGGGGGGGGGGGGGGGGGGGGGGGAGTCACATTGAGCAATGGTCTTGGTAAAGCATCTGGTAAAATCATTTTATGAAATGCATTCCATCCACATTCAAACATTGAATTTTGTTTTGGTCCACAGGGAACTTTTTCTTGATTTCAGATGTTTTTAATTCTCCTGACGCATTTTTGTGTGAACTTACGATTGACAGCCCTTAATGAGCAATGGTCTTGGTAAAGCATCTGGTAAAATCATTTTATGAAATGCATTCCATCCACATTCAAACATTGAATTTTGTTTTGGTCCACAGGGAACTTTTTCTTGATTTCAGATGTTTTTAATTCTCCTGACGCATTTTTGTGTGAACTTACGATTGACAGCCCTTAATGAATGCTACAACACTTCTTTCGAAATGAATGCTCAAATTTGTGTGGAATGAAGGTGTAAATGACCTGGTAAATGACACCCGAGTTCAGGATTATATGAATGCAACCATGATTAAATGTATGTACTTATTTGTGACAAAAAACATGTGAACACTTTAATGTCATTGCATTATGATTGCATATATTTTATACAAATGGAGTACAATATGGATGATAGTGTATGAACTTATATATTGTAAATAACTATCAAGCAGACATATGTAATGCATATTGGAAACTAAGTAACAAAAGTTAAGCATTTTCTCTCTACAGTTGCGCCTGTGTGATTTTGGAAGCACTATTCCCCCTATTTTTCTGAAATCAGGACTTGTATGTTAGCTGTAAAGGATTGATATTGAAAAGGGAAGATCCTCACCTTGTATGGAGAGCTTACAAATCTGTGACTTAGCAACATCCATACAATAACTAATAATCGACAACAATGTATGCAAAACCTGGGGGGGGGGGGGGGCTTTCATGAAGGGACTTGTCAGAAATTTTATCCGACAAATTTGCTCTCAGCCAATCAGATGCAAGGATTTCAGTAGCTTATGACAACTTCCTTTCATGAAACGCTCCCATGCTGTCCTAGTAGACTGAATGTATATGTTGAAAGCTTTGATATAATATGTTTCAGGTGTAAAAATGTATTATTAAATATACATAAACATCAATCTTAATAATTTTGATAATAAGAATGGCATCAATCAAAAAAAGTTTTACGAAAAGGGATGAGCATGCTTTTGCGTCATTCTTTGTTCATGATGCTTAGAAGAAAACCCGTAAATAATGGTGCCTAGAAAAAAAAAATTGGCAACTTTTGTTTTATGTTCCATATGAAATACTTTGTGTGATCATTTCAAGTTCAACTGTTAGAAGTTGAGGTTCAAATGGTCCTAAAACAAAAACAGGCCGACACAGTGTTTTGGGTAAAGTGATGATTTTCTTGCTCAACTTTCCATAAATAGAATTTCTCTTTTTTAGCCGATGTTAGACAGCAAGTATGCTCACCCTTCTGTATTTGCTGTTTTTGGAGTACATGTGCTTCATATTATTTTGAAGTATGCGACACATAGATGCAAATGCAAAAAAAAATTGTCAAATAAATTATGATTTATTTTACATAACTGAATAAATGTACAACAATAATAAATAAATACCTTTTGGAAATTGAATTCAAAAGTTTACATGAGATGTATTGCAAATGTATTCTCAATGGATGTGATTACCATTTAAGATGTTAATTTAATTGATAATTCTATTCATTCTGATCCACATGAAATTGTTGAAATATGGTTTCCTCCAGCATAACAGTTCTGACTGTATACCAAGTTCTTAGATAACTAATCATAACTTGTGTTAAAGTGTGTACTATAAAAAGGGTCCCAAGTCCTTGTGTTGCCATAAAGCCATTATGGAAATAGCCGGGAGGGCGCATTGTTATACATAATTTGTATATATATATATATACTTCAATATGCCGATGATGCGGCTTTATTTATTTCTGGCTCTAACAGGTCTTTTCAAAATGCGTTGGAAATGATTTCTGTGTTTGCCCAATTTTCTGGACTTAAACTTAATTCACAAAAAACGCAGATTATTTTTCTGGGTAACCTGCAAAAGACAATCTTAGACATTGAAGTAGAAGTGAACTTTGTAAAGGATAATTATTTTCCTTATCTTGGTACAGATTTTCATGTGAATATTGATAAAATTCCCGATTTCAACTACGATAGGATTTTTGATAAATTGAAGAGACAAATGATATCATGGTCGAAGAGAAATATTACACCATTAGGTAGAATTACAGTGGCTAAATCACTTTTATTACCACAATTTAATCACCTTTTTCTATCAATACCCACTCCATCTGATCAACTTATGAAAAATATCAAAGCTAAATTCTTTCAGTTCATATAGAATGGGAAACCAGACAAAATTAATAGGGAACAGATTCTTGGTACATACGAAGAAGGGGGTTTGAAAATGATAGATATAGAATATTTTAACAAAGCTTTGAAATTGACATGGTTGAGAAGATTTCTTTTAAGAAAGTGTGACGATGTAGAAAGTTTATTGGGATCTTTTTTAGGACAGCCTATCTGTTTTTATTATGGAGATGAATATTTTTACAACTTATGAGAAAGAATGAGAAACCCGTTTGGGAAAGAAATCTTTTCTATGCTGTTTTTAATAATTAAAATGTCTGAAAATATAAATTGGTTAGCGCAGCCTTTATGGAAAAATAGTCATATACAAATAGATGGAAAGTCTGTTTATTTTAAACAATGGCATGATAAGGGTATTACATTTATTAATGATTTAATAGACCAAACAGGAAACATTATATCTTTAACTGAATATGAATGTAAATTTGATTTTAAGATAATTTTTTTGCAGTATTTTTCAATATGTCAGGCTCTGAGATGTGCGTTTAAACTAAACTTACAAAATTTAAGCCATAGAATATGTGAACCATTCGTTATGCCTTATATTTTCCCCTTAGTGTGTGATTAAAAAGGATGTAAAAGTATCTATAAACTATTGATAAGAAAAAACGATTGTCAAAACTATTGCAACGAAATGGGGGACTCAATTTATCTTTTCGATTATACTAAAATACCGGATTTTAATAGGATGATTTTCAGATTCACAATGGACATTAGGCTAAAGTATTTTCAATACAAAGTTTTCAATAGAATTGTGTTTTTAAATGATATATTGTTTAAATTGAATATCACCAGTACTGAGTTCTGTACATTTTGTAATACTGAAAAGGAAACAGTTGAACACTTCTTTTATTTCTGTGTTTTTAGTAGAAATATTTGGAGTAAGGTAGAAATGTGGATATCATCTCCGATATTTACTCTCAAGTTAAATCCACAGGGTATACTTTTTGGATACAAAGAAAAGCGAAATGATGCTCTGAATTGTATTACTGTCGCAGTACAGGACCAGAGGACAACAATGAAGACCAGAGTACAGGATGAGTGAAGTTCTGTAATTTATTTCATTGCCGTAGTCTCGGCCTTTAGTGTACGGTAGCTCACAATATTTACAGCAAAAAAAAAAAACCCTGAAAAATACAATCAGAGAAATTGTGTCATAAGATATTGGTTCATAAAAATACACAAAAGAATTCATCATCATCATGTCTCTTGAAGGTAAATATTAAAATTCAGTTACATGTTTCATAAAATCAATTACGGTGATAACAGCATGTTATTTAAGTTGCATATCAAATTATTAATGCATGATATTACCCTTTCAAATGTGTACGAATCTATGCTGTTCTATTGATTACTCAATAAATATCAGTTGCATCTCAAATTCATTTGTGTTACACAAGTTTGTTTACATTTCATCTTATTACAGAATAAATGCACGTATATCATCTGAATTACATCTTATCAGCACAAA